>CM057226.1:28882780-29429151 GCA_029891385.1 Erythroxylum novogranatense
AGATAAGTCAATAGCAATCAAGGCCGGGCAAAAGAATCATAAGACTCAGAGAAGGAGGAAGTCATCAAAAGCGTTGAAAATTGAAGAATCAAAGGATGACAACTCTAGCCAATCCGAATCAGACTCAAGTGATGAAGATGACGAATTATCTTTCATTTCCAGAAAGATAAGACGATGTGGAAGAAAAAGCCCAGAGGGAACCGACATCTCGAAAGAATGGGAAAGATGAAGCTAAACCGGAGAAGTCTTCTATCATTTGCTACGAAAGTGCAACCACCGACACTACTGAAGTCCGAATGTCCTACTCTCAAGAAGAAACCAAAGAAGAGTAGAGAAGGCAAGAAAAACTTTTAGAAGAGAAAGAGGTTTTAAATTGTTTTCCTTTCAAACAATTTTCACAAAAAAGTTCTTTGTCAAAACTTATTTTTGGCAAACCTCTTACCAAATCATGTTTTACCAATTTTGAAATATGTTTGAAAGAGACACGACCTAGCTTTTTATGCCAGATTAGTCTTTCTTCTTCAGAAGATAGAAAACATGAAATATTTTGTTTTTGAAAATCTTCTAAATTGATTTTGTAAAGGTTGTTTCTTCTCTTGGCAAAGAAAAGTATAGACCCATCTTTGTTTCTGATTTCGCAAAGATTTTGATTGAATGTAACTGTGAAACCAGAATCACACAATTGACTGACGCTAATCAAGTTATGCTTTAGACCATCAACAAGCAAGACATTATTTATGCATGCAAAGGAATCTTTACCTATTCTTCCGATTCCAATAATTTTGCTCATTGGTTGTCTCCAAAGTTAATGATCCTCCTTCTTATAATCAAGGTCTAGGAACATAGACCTTCTTCCCATTATGTGTCATGAGCATCCACCGCCTAAATACCAATGGTGTTTGTCGATCTTCCAAGGAAGGATATCTGCAGAGAAACTATTTTATTTCTTCGCACCCAAATTTTCTTGGGTCCTTTATGGTTAGTAGTATGCATATGATGTGATCTATGATGCATATTATTAGAATGTTGATTAAAATGAATCATCCTATATCTTTTTTTTAATGATGATTTTTACGTAGACCGAATCTTGTTTTCTAAACCCTAATCCAAATTTTATCACTCTGATGTCTACATTTTCCAAGCATCTCATTCATTTTCTTTGTACTTTCTGTGAAAGTAGCTAAATCAATCGATAAATTCTTAATCCTTAGTTTAAGTTGATTAATCTCTTCGATCTGCTTCTACAATTTTCTTTTTTGTCTTCTAATTGTTTCTTTAAACAATCATTTTTCTCTCTATTACCTCAAGATGTCTAATATTTTCTACATACTTCTTTTTAACAGCCTTTGTACTGCTTCGTAATAGCATGAGAATCTTCTAACAATTCTGAATAGGCATCATGCAAATTATCATAACTGATTTTACCTCCTCATCACTATCTTCCTCGACCATTAGGCAAATGTTTGCATGTTCTGATGACTCGGAGCCTGTATTTGATTCAGATGAATCTAGGTCCTTCCATGTTGCCATCATGCTTTTCTTGCCTCTCTACTCTTCTTTGGTTTCTTCGAGAGTAGGACATTCGGACTCAGTAGTGTCCAGTGGTTGCACTCGTGAGCAAATGATAGAAGACTTCTAGTTTAGCTTCATCTTTCCCATTCTTTCTCAATGTTTGGTCCCTCTGGCTTTTTCTTCCACATGCGCCTTATCTTTCTAGAAATGAAAGATAATTCGCCATCTTCATCACTTGATTTCGATTCGGATTGGCCGGAGTTGTCATCCTTGATTCTTCAATTTTCAACGCTTTTGATGACTTCCTCCTTCTCCGAGTCTTATGATTCTTTGTCCGCCTTCTTTGCTTTTGACTTATCTCGCTTGGGCTTGTCTTCAGCGTTGAGTTCTACTTCATGAATCTTTATGATCCCAAAGAACTCATCCAAATTTTTAACTCGCTTCAAGTCTTTCGCTTCAGACCGCAGAACTTTTAGGTCTCCATCTCTTAGAAGACTTCTTAGAATCTTTCGAACATGATCTTGATTGTTGTATGTCCTTCCAAGAGCTTTCAATCCATTGACAATTGTTTGAAATCTTCCAAACATTTGATCAATAGATTCTTCATCTTCCATCCCAAAGTTCATATTGATGCACAAGAATACTTATCTTGGATTCTTTAACTTGGCTTGTGCCTTCGTGAGCAATAAACAATGTGTCCCACATCTCTTTGCAGTTGTCACAACTGCACTTTGTCATACTCGCCTTTTTAAGGCACATGTCAAGAAAAATTTCTCCTTTGAATTTAATTGTATTCTTGCTTTCGATAAGTCATTCCATCTGTTCCGTGGAATGTAATTGCCTTCTTCATCTACAGTGTGTAAGGTCCATTCTCTATAACGCCCCAAAGGTCAACATGAGTAGATTCGATGAATAACCGCATCCTATCTTTCCAAGAGTGATAGTCTTCCGCTGAATGCCGGAGGTCTAGTGATCGAGGCTCCTTCAACGATGTATACATGTGACTGCCATTATCTTTAATCCACACTTCGCCAAAGTGATTCTTGGATACCTTGCTCGATAGCAATCAAGTGAATCACACGCTAATACAAAGACTTAGAAAACAATAATAGAATGCAATTGAAGTGAATCACACGCTAATACAAAGACTTAGAAAACAATAATAGAATGCACGAGAAGGGGGTTGAATTGTGTATTCCTCTTTAAAAGTCTTTTCGAATTATTTGTTAGGAATAAAAATCTTTACAGAATTTTTATTTATTCCGATTGATCAAACTTCTCAATACTATGTATATGAGCGTAAGTAATGATAAAATTTGAAACTAAAACGAGATAGAGTAAGAGTGGTAGACGCCGGATTTATCCTGGTTCACCCCAAACCGGGCTACGCCCACTCCCTCGTAGTTTCTTATGAGATTTCACTATCTCTTCAAACGTTATAAAGATTCTTTCACGAGCCTCTTCAGTCTCTACAACCAAGATTCTTTTCACACTTAGCCTCTGCAGCTATCTCAGACACCTTTTTTTTCAGAAAATATTCAACACTTTGTTACAAGAATATAGCACTCACTAGTTTGCACTTAATCGCTTTTACTTTGTGTAATTTTTTAAGATCACAGTTTTCCGCCGACTTCGACTTGAATTTATAGCCTTCGCCTCTAATCGCTTCTTGATTCTTGAATCTTGAATCTTTAATCTTTAAAGAAACGGTTAATCATTGAGTTCAGAATTAACTCGAATCGACTGCTATGGCTCGCTTTTTTATCGCGTACATCTCGCTTCATATTTATGCTCGCTTTGCTTGAGTCTGCGTCTGCCCCGCTTTGCTTTTGCTTCTGCTCGCTTGCATTTATGGCGTCACGCTCTGCTTTGCATTTATGTCATGCGCTTTGCTGCATTTGTATTTCATGTCTCATCATTTGCATTTGCCTCATGCCTCGCTTTGCATTTCGTCTGCGTCAAGGCTCATGCTTTGTATTCGCGTCTGCGCTCGCTTTGTATTTCGTCAAGGTCGCTTTTGCATTTATGCTCTGCGTCTGCTTTGTATTTAAGGCTCATGCCGCTCTTTGCATTTGCATTTCAAGGTCGGTTCCGCTTTATATTTATGTCATTTCGCTTTGCATTTGCGTCAATCTTCGCTTGTTTTTCTTGTATATGATCTCTCTTGTTTGTTATACATCAAAATCATTTTATGTAAAGTCATTTTGACTTAACAATCTCCCTTTTGAATATAACAAATTACATACAAGAAAAGAAAATGTAACAAAGTAATTTACAAATTTTGCAAAGTAGAAAAAAACTATATTTTTCCTTTCTTCGCTATTGTAGTCACACCTTCTTTGTCCGAACATCCTCTCCTTTTCTCGTTGATTATCTTCTTTCCCGCTTCCGCCTTCTATTTGTTATAATAAAAATGATTAACGATTCTGGTCTTCGCAGCTCGCTATCATCTTTCTCGTATCACCACCGCCTTCTTTATGTCGCTTAATTCACCTCAGAATCGCTAACTTCATCCGTGGATCAACCGACGAAGAGGCTTTGATCAACTTCGCATGATGGAGGAGCGAAAGGAATTGAAGTAGTGTAAGCATCGATGATGGGATGTAGTCTTCATTGATCTCAAAGGTAGGTGGACGAATGAACGCTTTACTTCGTGAAGTTCTAAATCAAAGGAGCAAAGATCAAGAATCGCCTTCCTCAAGTGGTAGAGCTTGTGCTTCAATAGATGTGTATTAGACAAAGGGCTAATAAGAACTGTCGAACGAGGAACACAAGAATGTTCGTTTTATTCTTCCCCATCGATGTCTTCCTCTCTATTAGTATGGCTGCAGTCTTTATCTCGACTTCCGTGCAGGTGCGCAGCATGCTTCATCAATTTTTTGCACCTCTTCGCAATTTGATCTACTGGATGATCATCACTAGCATCAACTTCAGATATAATTTTGATTTCCCTGCAAAATCTTTTGGAAATCTTGGTCAGTATATCCGGTGCAACCATTATCTCTATATTTTTAGTGATTGGGAAAATAGTACACTGATGGCGTGGACGCTTTTAGAGGATATGGCATAGTAGTAGCAAATCCCAAAGTATCATAGAAGATCTTTTGTCTTCTTTGAGTAACTCCTATGTGTTATGATTAATCACCATAGGTTGTACCACGCCTACTATCTTCTTCATCGTTGAACACCGATTGCAATAGCAGTTTTCCGTTCGGTAACTACTTCCACCATTTTGATCTTCAACTTCGCTTCCTCAAAACTTGTGGTAGTTGTATACCATTAGACACGGTTTATCATCCTTCAATCTGATATTGTTGCTTTTGATGTGCTTCATTAGAGTCATCTCAACCGGGTTTTCATCTATCGCTCCTCCCTGAGCAACAGTGTTTCTCAACCGTGCTTTCTATACTGGTTCTTCTTCTTATCAACAATAGGGGTATCTCGAATCAGAACCGCTTACTGCTTTCTACTTGAACAAGATAATAATTTCTTTCTGCTGACTAACGCCCCGATGAGTTGAAATGATCTTCTTTCTACTAACCTTCTTAGTCTTTTTTCTCGCTTAGTTAGTTTTACCGATTTCTTCGTTGGAGATTTTCTTTCTCGATGTTGCTTTTCTTCCTCTCGCCTCTTTTGATTTTCCGGCCGTATCTTCTTCCGTATTAGAGACTAAGGATCTTGTGGCTCTCGGTGCACAAGATTTAGACGCTTTTCTCGACTCTTCTCCGCAATCTTTCTTTCTGCTGCCTCGTAGTCCTAATTTTGGTGATCTTTGCTTTCACAACTTCGCTCAAAAGATTTTCTCCTTGTTTTTGGCGACTTTGTTTTGTCCTCCGAGATTGGCTTTCTTTAAAAGAGGACTCGCCATTTTCATGAGAGGTCTACCTAGCACTCTCCTTAGTTCAAGAGAGGTGATTTGATAGTTACCGGAGATCGAGAACTTGAGACAGAGTCTTCTTCAATACACGCCCCTCGGTTCTTGACTTTCAAGAGTCGGCTTGGTCTTTGTCATCGTGTTCGCACCCATTCGTCAGATCGTGTGCATCGATCTTGCTCTTCACAGAATGCTTGTCTCGATACCTGCAGTGCATTTAACATCGGATTCCTTAAAATTCTCGCCAAAATCATACCATAAGGATAACTGTAGTTTCCTTTAACCCTTAACCATATAGTGAAAGATTAAGAAGGGTAAATCTATGGGGCTTCGATTCAAGAGGGTAGAACGGACATTGTTCATCCAGAGTGGTCATTAAATGTCTTGAACCGACTGGGTAGAATGCAATTAAACAAAATTGCGTGAAGCACTTAGCCTTCGAATCAAATTTGATGTCTTCCTCTCCTCGAGTTATTTGTGCCATATAGTTGCCTCTTGATATCTTCTTCTTTCATTCCGACCGAGGTCATCCATCCGACCTTGGTAGACAATTTCTCACCAATGGACAATGGTCACCTTCTTTATCAAATCCTTTGTGACAAGAATGATATTCTCTACAGAGGATACAATGGTGTTATCTATCGACGAGCGTTCTTCCGAACTCATATACTTCATTCAGATAGACTGGTTCTTGTATCCGAAGAAGTTCTTCCAACCAGCTCTTATGATTTCTGTTCTACATCCATGCCGCTCTTCTTAGTGACTCAAAGTCCACAAGTCTTCCATAAACCATGGTCGCTTCCATCAGATAGAGTGAAAATATCTTCGAGAACTTTTGAGCTAAATGTTTTTAGAGAATTGGTAAAGCGAAATGAATCGTCAGAGATGATGAAAAGATTGCTATAATTTCATCTTTAGTCTACATATAGGTTATGGTCCGGTGGGTTCTAGAATCATTAAGAACCTCGAGATTATCGATTTTTCCTCCAAAATCTTTCTTGAGAGAAGTTACCAACAGAACTCAATGTAACTAACGCCGTTAGTTTCACGCTACTTTAACTCGATCGCCATTTGACATCACCATGTTAAGATTGTGTCTTATCTTTCTCAAACCGTTCTTCACTTAGTGGTTTAGTGAAGATGTATGCCCACCGCAGCTCTGTTTCAACAAACCGTAGAAGCACCACTTTCCTCTCAACATAATCTCTCGTGAAATGATGTCCGACTTCTATATGCTTCACTGAATGCTGAATTGAATTCTTTGATAAATATATATTACATCGGTGTTGTCGCAATAAATTGGAATCTCCTCCTCTTTAACTCAATAGTCTTCAAGTCGATATTTGATCCACAAAATTCTGTGAGCAAAGAATTTCATGCGATATATATATCTGCTTCACGGTTGATAGAGCAATTGAGCTTTGTCTCTTGCTTGACCAGAGACTAGATTTTCTCCGAGAAATGACATCCTCCACTTGTTCTTTTTCTTCGATTACGCTCCAGATAGTCCGTGATCGCAATATCTAATTAACTGAAATCTTTACCTTTCAAACATTAAGCAAAGATCAAGAGTACTGCGAGATATCTCAAAATTCTTTAACAAAGAATAAATGAGACTCTCTAGATCGGCTTGAAATCTTGCACACAAGCATACACCTAATGTAATATCAGTCTACTTGTCATGAAGATAAAGAAAAGCCGATCATCCTCTATATAGGTTTGATCCACCTTCTACCAAGTTCGCTCTTTCGACAAAAGGTTTGAAGGATGCATCGAGTTGCCATAGGCTTCACATTATTCATATCAAACTTATTCAACAACTCTTTCACATACTTTTGTTGATGAATGAAGATCTTCTCTTCGTCGCTTAACTTGCAACCCAAGAAAGAACTTTAACTCTCCCATCATACTCATTTCAAAATCTTTCTTCATTAAGCTCTCAAACTTTAAACACAATTCTTTTGAAGTAGCACCAAAATGATATCATCAACGAGATCCGCATTTAAGATAAAATCATTCTGAAAACTCTTTCTAAAGAGCGCCTTATCAACTTGACCTCTCAAAACCATTCTCTATTAGGAAGTTACTCAGACGATCGCACCAAGCTTCCAGGAGCTTGCTTGAGATCAGATAAGGCTTTTGAAGTCTATAGACATAGTCTAGTTTTTTTACATCTTCAAAACCAGTGGTTGTTTCACATACACCTCTTCATCTATAAAACCATTCGAAAAGTACTCTTAACATCCATCCGAAACAACTTTATATCATGACGATCGATATGCTAACAAAATCCTTATAGCTTCAAGTCTCGCCACTGGAGCATATGTTTCATTGTAGTCTATTCTTCATTGATTATAGCCTTGTGCTACTAATCTAGCCTTATTACGACTCACTTTACCTTATTCGTCTAACTTATTCTTGAAAACCCATCTGGTTCCAATAATGGATTTCTTAAAAGGTTTTGGGACTAAGGACCAGACGTTATTTCTAGTAAATTGATTCAGCTCCTCTTACATGGCTAACACCCAAGCTTCATCTTGAAGTGCTTCCTCAACCTTCTTAGGCTCTACTTCAGAGATAAAGGCCACATTAGCTTCTCTTCTGAATCTAGACCTTGTCCTAACTCCTTCTGAGGTGTCACCGATAACTAGTTCTTCTGGATGAGAACTTTTATATCTCCAATTTCGTCTTAGTTCTATAGTTTTTGGAATATCTTCAATCTTGTTCTCATGAGTGTCTGACGAGGGTGTTTCTGAGGTATCATCTAAGTTCTTTGAAGGACCTTCATTCTCCACGCCATCTTCCTTATGGGGTTGAGAATTATCATCAAACTTGACATGGATCGTCTCTTCAATCTTTGAAGTCAAGTTGTAAACTCAAACGCTTTTAGACGATAATGAGTAGCCTAGGAAGATTCCGGATAGGTCTTCGAATCAATTTATCCAACAGCTTCTTTCAGATTCGAATGGAACATTTGCACCCAAATGGATGAAAGTAAGATATGCTTGGTCTTCTTCCATTCCATAACTCGTAAGGAGTCTTCTTCATCATAGGTCGCAACATGATCCTATTCTCGAATACAAAGATGTCAGATTCACAACTTTATGCCCAGAAATACTTAGGAAGATTCGTCTCACATAGCATTGTCCTTGCCATCTCTTGAATCTTCCTATTCTTTCTTTCAACAACTCCATTTTGTTGTGGAGTTCTAGGGGCTGAGAAGTTGTGGGAAATTCCATTCTCCTCACAAGATACTCTAAACTTCTCATTTTCAAATTCTCCACCATGGTCACTCCCGACATCGGCTATGGACATTCCTTTTCATTCTCAGAACTTTCGGATAAGATTCTAAAGCACTTAAAAGACTCATCTTTGTGTGATAAAACAATATCCAACAAAATCGAGTAAAGTCATCAACAATGACGAGTCCATATTGCTTTCGCCAAGACTTAATGTCCTTGTAGCACCAAATAAATCCATATGTAACAGCTTCTAAAGGTCTTGATGAGGTTACAAAACTTTTGAAGAGAAAGAGGTTTTAACTTGTTTTCCTTTCAAACAATTTTCACAGTAAAAGTTCTTTGTCAAAACTTATTTTTGGCAAACCTCTTACCAAATCATGTTTTACCAATTTTGAAATATGTTTCAAAGAGACATGACCTAGCTTTTATGCCGATTAGTCTTTCTTCTTCGAAGATAGAAAACATGAAATATTTTGTTTTGAAAATCTTCTAAATTGATTTTGTAGAAGGTTGTTTTTCTCTGGCAGAGAAAAGTATAGACCCATCTTTGTTTCTGACTTCGCAAAGATTTTGATTGAATGTAACTGTGAAACCAGAATCACACAATTGACTGACGCTAATCAAGTTATGCTTTAGACCATCAACAAGCAGTACATTATTTATGCATGCAAAGGAATCTTTACCTATTTTCCGATTCCAATAATTTTGCCCTTTCGTTGGTTCTCCAAAGTTATGATCCTCCTTCTTATAATCAAGGTCTAGGAACATAGACCTTCTTCCCGTCATGTGTCGCGAAAGCATCCACCGCCTAAATACCAATAGTACTTGTCGTATCTTCCAAGGAAGGATATCTGCAGGAGAAACTATTTTATTTCTTGGTACCCAAATTTTCGGGTCCTTTATGGTTAGTAGTATGCATATGAAGTGATCTATGATGCATATTATTAGAATGTTGATTAAAATGAATCATCCTATATCTTCTTTTTGAATGATGATTTTTTTAGATCAATCTTGTTTCTCAGAAACCCTAATCCAAATTTTATCACTTGGATGTTCACATTTTCCAAGCATCTCATTCATTTTCTTTGTACTTTCTGTGAAAGTAGCTAAATCAATCGATAAATTCTTAATCCTTAGTTTAAGTTGATTAATCTCTCCGATCATCTCTACAATTTTCTTTTCATCTTCTAATTTTTCTTTAAACAAACATTTTCTCTCTATTACCTTAGTATGTCTAATATTTTCTACATACTTCTTCTTTAACAACTTGATCGCTTCGAATAGCATGAGAATCTTCTAACAATTCGAATAGGCATCATGCAAATTATCATAATCTGATTTTACCTCCTCATCACTATCTTCCTACCATTAGGCAAATGTTTGCATGTTCGATGACTTGAGCTCAGATTCCGATTCAGATGAATCTAGGTCCTCCCATGTTGCCATCATGCTTTTCTTGCCTTCTTTACTCTTCTTTGGTTTCTTCTCGAGAGTAGGACATTCGGACTTGTAGTGTCCGTGCTGGTTGCACTCATAGCAAATGATAGAAGACTTCTCCGGTTTAGCTTCATCTTTCCCATTCTTTCTAAATTTCGGTTCCTCTGGCTTTTTCTTCCACATCGCCTTATCTTTCTCGAAATGAAAGATAATTCGTCATCTTCATCACTTGACTCGATTCGGATTGGCTGGAGTTATCATCCTTTGATTCTTCAATTTTCAACGCTTTTGATGACTTCCTCCTCTCTCGAGTCTTATGATTCTTTTTCCGCCTTGATGTTATTGACTTATCTCGCTGGGCTTATCTTCGCGTTGAGTTCTACTTCATAAATCTTTAAGGATCCCAAAGAACTCATCCAAATTTTTAACACGCCAAGTCTTTGGCTTCTTACACTACAAGAACTTTAGGTCTCCATCTCTTAGGAAGACTTCTTAGAATCTTTCAACATGATCTTGATTGTTGTACGCCCTTCCAAGAGTTTTCAATCCATTGACAATTGTTTGAAATCTTCCAAACATTTGATCAATAGATTCTTCATCTTCCATCCTGAAAAGTTCATATTGATGCACAAGAATACTTATCTTGGATTCTTTAACTTGGCTTGTTCCTTCGTGAGCAATAGACAATGTGTCCCACATCTCTTTGCGTGTCACAAACTGCACTTTGTCATACTCGCTTCTGCTTAGGGCACATGTCAAGAAAATTTCGCTTTGAATTTAACTGTATTCTTGCTTTCGATCACCGTCCATCTGCTCCGTGGAATAGAATTTCCTTCTTCATCTACTGTGTGTAAGGTCCGTTTCTATAACATCCCAAAGGTCAACATGAGTAGATTCGATGAATAACCGATCTTATCTTTCCAAAGTGATAGTCTTCTCCGTTGAATCTTTGGAGGTCTAGTGATCGAGGCTCCTTCAAATGATGTATACATGTGACTCGCCATTATCTTTAATCCACATTTCGCCAAAGTGATTCTTGGATACCTTGCTCTGATACCAATTGAAGTGAAACACACATTAATACAGCACTTAGAAAACAATAATAGAATGCACGAGAAGGGGGGTTGAATTGTATTCTTCTTTAAAAGTCTTTTCGTAATTACTTGTTAGGAATAAAAATCTTTGCTGAATTTTTATTTATTCCGATTGATCAAACTTCTCAATACTATGTATATGAATAGTAAGTAATGATAAAATTTGAAACTAAAAACGAGATAGAGAGTAAGAGTGGTAGACACGCCGGATTTATCCCGTTCACCCTAAACCGTACGCCCAAATTTCTCGAGTTTTTTCCGAGATTTCACTATCTCTTCAATCGTTATAAGTATTCTTTCACGAGCCTCTTCGTGTCTCTACAACCAGATTCTTTCACACTTAGCCTCTGCGAGTTATCAGTACACCTTTTCTTTTCAGAAAAATATTCAACACTTTGTTACAAAGAAGATAGACTCACTAGTTTGCACTTAATCGCTTTTTCACTTTGTGTAATTTTTTAAGATCGCGCTTTTCAGCTTTTTGACTTCGACTTGAATTTATAGCCTTCGCCTCTAATCGCTTCTTGATTCTTGATTCTTGAATCTTTAATCTTTAAAGAAACGTTAATCACTTGAGTTCTCAGAATTAACTCGAATCGACTCTTGGCTCTGTTTTTTTTATCAAGGCTCTGCCTCGTGATTCGCTTCACATTTGCGTCATGGCTTTTTTGGCTCAAGGCTCTTTGCATTTATGCTGTCTGCATCTGCTTTGCATTTGCGCTCTGCTCGCTTTGTATTTAATGTCTCGTCTGCTTTGCATTTATGTCAAGTCTGCTTTGCATTTATGCAAGGCTCGCTTTGTATTTCGCTCAAGGTCTGCTTTGCATTTGTGTTCTGCGCCTCGCTTTGTATTTGCGTCATGTCATGCATTTATGCGTCTGCGTCTCATGGTTTTTCTTGTATATGATCTCTCTTTGTTTGTTATACATCAAAATCATTTTATGTAAAGTCATTTTGACTTAATAAAGTTGTTCTCATCATTATTTGTACCTAATGTTGTTCTCACTATTTAACTGCATATAGTGTTGTTTGATGAGGTAGGCTACTAGTTTAAAACCGCAATTATGGATGTAAATCAAAGGTATCTTAGGTAAAAAGAGTCCATGACTTAGAATCCACATGGGAATAGATTCGTTAGGAGTCCAAGATGGCATAAGCATAATCTATTAGCGTAAACCTAACAAGGATATTCCTACTCACGAGGATTCCATATTGTCCAATCACCTTGCTATTACACACCAATCTTGGAAAATTAGGTTTTCCGTGATTAACAAAACTAGAAGAATTATAATATCGATCGTAAAAGCATAAAAAAATCATAATAAATAAAACATAACAGTTTTCCTAATTTTATTTTAATAAAGCATATTCAAATACAATTCATTTTATAAATATCAAACAAAGCTAGAAGAATTGTATTAATTTTCTCGATGAATGTTGGTTTACAACTTCAAAGTAACAAAATATGCTTCTTGACTAAAGTACATTTTAGACATATTTCAATTGCACATTTTAAACTTCACATAACTAACTATCTCCATTAAATGACCATTTGTAAGACATCACACGAAATCAATTTTCAAGCAATTGGATTGGAGACATTTCATATACACATGACTGACTAGTTATCAAACTGATAATTCAACAATGACTGTAAACGATCTAGAAGGGGGGTTGAATAGATCTTTAAAATATTTCGTAAAATTCTACAATAAAATCATAAGTTAATTCACACAAAAATAATTTAAATAAATTTAAATGTAAAGAGTAGGGAATAAGAGCAAACACTGTTTTTATAGAGGTTCGGTGCTAAGACCTACGTCCTATACTTAAGCTCCTACTTAGGATTTGGCAAATCACTTTACTGCACACTTTTTAGTTTAGTGTGAACTCTTACAACACTACTTGACTTCTGGCTCAAGTTACCTTTACAAACGATTTGTTTTCCGGCACAAATCCTACCTCACAAGTAACTTTTCACTAATCACTCAACTAGCAAGAGAAATGAGATAAAGATGAAAGAACAATGCTCAATACAAATTTGAAACAAGCTAAGAGCAATTTGGAGCAAATTTGGAGCAATAGTGGAATCTTTGGCTTATTGGACTTCGTTAGCTTTATCCCTTAATCATCCCCTCTTTATATTGAGTTTAGAGAAGAATATAGACGTTGGTAAGCCTTCCTAGCCGTTACATGATTTCATATAGCTGTTCCTTAACTTCCTCCTTTCCTTTTTGTGAATGATTCGGATAAATCTTATTTAGCTCTATGTGCTAGTCGACTGTCGAGCTGTTATAGTCGACTAGTGTCAACATATTTCACTGCAGGCTTTACCTTCTCTCCTCGATAAGTCGACTAGTGACATGATAGTCGACTATTAATTCTATTCCGATGATTTGTAGTCGACTTGTTCCACATTAGTCGACTTGTTTCAATCCCCATCTGATGATCCTTATTTTCTTAGTCGACTTATGATATACTGGTCGACTTTTGACTGTATCTAATGGATATATTGCATCAAATCTTCCCATAATCTTCATGTTTAACGTCTCCAGCATGTTTAAGGATTATTGCCTTATTGATTTCACCATGAATTATAACTTGTCTTGATTTATTTCAATCCACAACACCTGAAATAATTTCTTAACCAATTCTATACATTTTATTATTATCAAAACATAAGTGGAATTTAATTTGTCAACCACCCTTGGTCCAACAATCTCCCCTTTTGATAATGACAAAATATTTAGAAATTTTTAAGAAATGAAAACAAGGAAACATTGATCAAGGTTTTCAAGCCTTGTCTTTTAGTTAGAAGTCTCCCTTAATCATATAAAATATTGAATATAAAAACTTGTAAAATTAAAGTTGTAAGACTAAGTTGAAATTAAGATAATCATATATCAAGAAAATTTTAACAATATAACTCCCCTTACTCAAATAAAAATTTCCAATTTCCAATTTCCAATTTTACTCCCCCTTTTTGTCATGATCAAAACAAGTAATATAAAATAGCAAGAGGAAATAGATGAATCACAATAGTTAGAGTATGAAAAACAAACACAAATTTAACGATGAAAAATTAACACAATCACATTAAACATAGAAAGAAGCCATCAAACACCAAGAAGTCTTAAGCAGTGCACAAAGACAAATAAAATAACTTCACACACTAGTAAGAGCAAAATAAAAGCTGTCGGTCTAGATGAACATGCAAAACACATCACGATGAAGAATCATCATGTCTACAGCCCAACTTATCAAAGATCTTCTTGATGCTTTTCTCTAGGCGAGTAAGCATACTCCTCTGCTAATTGACACTCTTATCCAATTGTATAAGTATATCCTGTTGATCGTCAGTACGATCATTCAGTTCTTCCAGTTGCTCTTGAATCTCCTGCAGTTAATCTTGAGATGCTTCACCCCTTCGCACACTACTAGTTCGGGAGCTGCTAAGACGATCACTTGCTCTATTAGACCGTTGCCTCCTAGGTGCTTGTTCACCCTCCAAGGTCAAGCCTAGCTTTTCTACATTATAAGAATAAACCCAACCTCTCTCAATAGTTTTAACCAATTTCATGTTGCGGAGATTATAGGGAGTAAATCTCCAACTCTAAGGGTAGGGATAATGGTCAAAGACGTTTAAGTTGCATTTTTGCAACTTCGCTATGTGAGTTATCACGGCTCTATATGGCATACCTTTATGTTTGCCCATTTTTCCCTTCAGCTTACCCCTTAGTAGATTTGCTTTTTTCTTCATCATTTGTATGATCAAGCTTGGATAATTGATTTTTCTCCCTTCTTCCAAGTGCCACAGTATCTCCTTGTCCAAAGAGGTTATATGATTGTTGCTCACCTTCTTGGGATACACCATGCGATTGATAGCATAGTGCAGTAGTCTATAGTTTAGGAGCAAGTCCATTGCCTCAAAAGGTGGCGAATGGTCAGAACATAATCGAGCAAGTAAATCATCACCCTTTGCTTCAGTGTAACTAAAATTTTCTTCAGCCTCTTCATCCGTGTCACCATTTTCATGTCTCAAAATATCTAAATCTAACAAGGAAGCACTAGGCCTAACTCCACCAGTGGGCAATTGAAACCCTTTTGATAAGTAATCTTCACAAATAAACATTTCTCTACCTTGAATAGTAGATTTTAAGTGAGTACCAGTAACCACATCACTCCGAATTATCACAAGATTGGCATAAAATTCCCTTACCAAGTCCTCATAAATGTCATCACTATAGCCCAAGAAATAACTCAATCCATAACTAATGATTTATGAAAATAAATCCTTGTATTCACTATGCTCTAACTCAGTCCAATGAAATCTCATAGAAGGTATCAGTACCTCTATTTTAAGCACTGTGTAATAAAGATTTTGAGCTTCACGGGAGATGAACCTTGCTTCAACCTCCTCATTTTCTCGATCACTGCCTCCTCTTGAGGAACATCCACGTGTTCTTGGTCCTTGTAGAGGAGTGGTCATTTGCTTCCCTTTTCCAATAGATTTCCTTGGAGTCATTGAGAGATTGGAAGATTTAAGGAAGATGGAGGTAAATTTCAAAAGTTTAGGGTTTATGTGATCGAAAGGGGTTTTTAGGAGAAGGAGAAGGATTTGAAGAGGTAATCAATGGGTTTGGTGATTGGGAGAATCGATTGTCAGTGGGTATGGTGGATCTTAGAAAATTAGGGGAAAGTAGTCGACTATGAGTGACGATTTCTAAAAGAAGGGGACAGGAGCTATTTCAGAGATTTGGGGAAAATGAGGTTTTTAAAGAGGTTCCAGAAGTCTTATAGTCGACTGGTATGAGAGTAGTCGACTAATAAAATTAAAAGCATAAGTGGGGGTTGTCAGAGGGAAAACTAGTCGACTAGTCGAATGATGTTAGTCGACTGCTTTTGAAAAGTGGGTGTATTAGTCGATTGGTCGTGTACTGTTAGTCGACTAACTTGAATAGTTCCTCTTCCTCAGTCGACTTGGACCCCAAGTAGTCGACTGGAAAGTTGCAAAACTCCAAATTAAACATATTTTAGCCTAAGTGCAGAACATGATGATGTGTTCTTCAAATGGAATTGCATATTCACCTCATGTTTTGACCATTTCAATGTACTAATGTATGCAGCAAATTAAAATCAACCAAGAGAATTTAAATCACACATACCAAGTTTTAATTTTATGTTCACAAACACTTCTTCCTTAAGAGGTTTGGTAAATATATCAGCTAATTGGTCACCAAAGGAAACATGCTTCAAACAAATGTCACCTTTCAAGCAATGATCACGTATAAAGTGATGTCTAATTTTTATACACTATGCAGAATTAGATTTTTACTTAAACAAATTGCACTGGTATTATCACAATAAATAGGAATATTTTTAACCACAATACCATAATCAAGCAATTGATATTTAGTCCAAAGGACTTGGGAACATGCACTTCCAGCTGCTACATATTCAGATTCAGCAGTGGAAATAGCTACACTTACTTTCTTTTTGCTAGCCCAAGAAATCAAAGATGATCCTAAGAAGTGACATAACCCACTAGTGCAGTGCTTTTTCTATCTACCCTACAGCTACCATGATCCACATCACTATATGCATACAAGTCAAAAGATTCACAACTGGGATACCATAAACCATGATTGATAGTTCTACTCAGATATCTAAAAATTCTTTTACAAGCACTCAAATGAGAGATTTTAGGACAAGATTGAAATCTAGCACAAAGACATGTAGCAAACATAATATCTGGTCTAGAAGTAGTTAAATACAAGAGAGAGCCGATCATACCTCTATAAATTTTTTGATCAACATCTTTTTTATGTTTATATTTTTCCAAGACCACATTTGTTGCCATAGGTGTTGCTGATACTTTGCATCCTTCCATTTTGAACTTCTTTAGAAGCTCCTTGGTATATTTTGATTGGTGAATGAAGATATCATCTTTGTGTTGCTTGATTTGCAACCCAAGAAAGAACTTGAGTTCTCCCATCATGCTCATTCCAAATTCACTTTGCATTAAATCACTTAATTCTTTGCGCAAAGATTCATTAGAAGCACCAAACACAATATCATCAACATATATTTGACAAATTAGCTTATCTTAATTGACATGTTTAATAAACAAGGTATTATCAATCTTACCACGAATATACCCATGTTGAGTTAGAAAAGTACCTAACCTTTCATACCATGCTCTAGGTGCTTGCTTTAGCCCATAGAGTGCTTTCTTGAGTTTGTAGACATAATCCGGATGTTCATGATCTTCAAAACCAGGTGGTTGTTTGACATAAACTTCTTCTTGAATGTATCCATTAAGAAACGCACTCTTGACGTCTATTTGATTTAATTTGATCCTTTTGTGTGACGCAAATGCACATAGTAATCTAATTGCCTCCAATCGAGCCACAGGAGCATATGTCTCATTATAATCAAGGCCTTCTCCTTGATAAAATCCTTAAGCTACTAACCTTGATTTATTCTTGATTGCTTCACCATTCTCATCATATTTTATCCTATTTACCTACTTGACTCCAATGATAGTTTTGTCTTTTGGTGGTGCTACCAAATCCCATACATTTTTCCTCTTGAATTGATTAAGCTCTTCTTGCATAGCTAATAGCCAATTTTCATCTTCAAGAGCCTCTTTTATATTCTTGGGTTCTACTAAGGAGATAAAAGCTGAATTGTTCATTTGCTTATAGACATTTCTCCTAGTCCTTAAACCATTATCCAAGCTACCGATGACTTGCTCCATAGGATGGTTCTTTGCTTTCGCCCATGCTTTAATGTTGGGAACATGATCTTTATCATCTAACTTCATTTCTTCAATCTTGGATTCAATTTCTTCAACTCCATTTCCTAAATTCCCTGCATCATCATCAAAACAAACCTTTCTCGGGGGTGAAATCATATCATCGAATTTTACATGAATGCTTTCTTCAACACACTTAGATCTATTATTATAAACTCTAAATGCCTTACTAGTTAGAGAATAACCAAGAAACACACCAACATCAGATTTTGTATCAAATTTTCCTAAATTGTTCTTCCCATTATTATGAATAAAAACCTTGCAACCGAAAGGATGAAAATACGAAATGTTGGGTTTCTTACCTTTCCATAGCTCGTATGGTTTCTTGTTTTTGTCTCATCTAAGATGCATTCTATTGATGACGTAGCACGCGGTATTAATTGCTTCTGCCCAAAAGGATTTAGGAAGATTGTACTCATTCAGCATTGTTCGACTCATTTCTTCAAGTGAGCGATTCTTCCTTTCTACTACACCGTTTTGTTGTGGTGTTCTTGGTGTTGAGAAATTGTGTTCCATTTCATATTTGTCACAAAGCCTTTCAAATGGTTCACACTCAAATTCACCTCCATGATCGGTTCTAATTGCAACTATTGTCAAATCCTTTTCATTTTGAACCAATCTACACCACTTAGTAAACTCGTTAAAAACATCACTTTTATTTGTAAAAAATCTCACCCAAGTAAATCTTGAAAAATCATCCACAATAACAAAAGCATATATTTTACCACTAAGACTAGCATGTCTAGATGGTCCATTTAAGTCCATATTAACAAGTTCAAGAATGCGTGATGCACAAATTTCTTTCTTTGGTTTGAATGATTCCCTAACATGTTTGCCTTTCAAGCAAGATTCACATAGATGATCTTTAACAAATTTTATCTTAGGCAAACCTCTTACTATATCATTTTTAGAAAGCGTAGAAATTAAAGGCAATGGAGCATGTCCTAACTTTCTATGCCATAGAAATGCATTTTCTTCTAATGTCACCAAACATTTTTCATTAAAAGAGCTATCATCATACAAATCAACAATATACGTATTACCATGTCTCAAACCAATAAATGCAATATTTTCATCCTTCTTAACCATGCATTGAGATGATTCAAATGTCACTTTAAAAGTCATATCACACAATTGAGAAACACTAAGCAAATTATGTTTCAATCCATCAACAAGCAAGACATTGTCAATGGCAGGTAAAGGTTCCTTACCCACTTTACCAATACCAACGACTTTACCTTTGTTGTTGTCTCCGAATGTGACATATCCTTGGTTTTTTGGTTTAATTTTTGCAAATAGGCTCTTGTTTCCGCTCATATGTCTTGAACATCCACTATCGATGTACCGTGTGCTTGATGAATTTTCATTCCTTGCTTATGCCTGCAACATTAACATTCTTTCTTCTTATTGGTACCCAAGCCATTTTGGGTCTATTTTGGTTAGTCATATAGACCACATTAGAGGTGTGGTACCTTTTTCAACCCAGATTTTCTTAACATTGATACATCTCCTAATACTCTTACATGTTATTTCTATATGACCATCCTTTAAACATCTAGCGCATTTTGCAACTTTTCCATCTTTAGTGAATTTAGAAATCAAAGAACAATCTCTATCAAAAGGATCATATCATAAACCATGTTTAGAAATGGAATATCTTTATAACGATAACATCTTTTTAATCTTTTCATTTTCATTAACAAATTTTCCAACCACATAAGAAAACTCTTTTCTAAGTCTATCAAGTTCTTTAGTAAGATTTTTTTTTCAACAAGACATACAGAATGATCTTCCTTAGGACAATCTAAATCATCAATAGTCTCATGTAAAGCACTATTCTCAGCAACTAATTCTCTTATTTTCTTTCTCAATTTCTTGTTGATCTCAATAGCTTCTTCAAAATCGATTTGTAAAGCATTAAAAGAATCTCTAAGATCTTGATCAAAGAAAGTTACCTCATCTTCGTCATCACTTGTTGAGGAGCTATTTTCCATAAATGCTAAGTTGTTTTCATCATTACTTTGGTATGCTTCTTCATCATCACTCCAAGTGACTACTAGGTTAGCTTTCTTTTTTCCTTTGTCATACTTGTCATTTTTCTGGAAATTTGAAGTGGAAGATGAGCTTTTGCATTCTCTAACATGATGTCCTCTTTTTCCACATTTCCAACATTCTTCATTGCTCTTCTTTTCTTCATAGCCCTTAGATCTTCTTTCCATTGTGTACTTCTTCCTTTCTTCATTTCTTCCACCACTTAATTCTTTTCTCCTGTTTTTGGTTAGTCCTTTGAACTGCCTTAAATTTCTGGCATACATTGCTATTTCTTTGTCTTCTTCTTCTTCATCTATTTCTTCATCACTTTCATCAAGAGAAGAAGCATTAGCTTTTAAAGCAATTGACTTTTGTAACTTACCTCTTCCTCCTCTTGATTTGAGGATGATCTCATAGTTGATGAGCGATCCTACCAAGGTACTGAATTCCAAATGATTGAGATCCTTAGACTCCATAATAGCGGTGACTTGAGAGTCCCATTCTTTTGGTAGTGAGCGAAGGATCTTCTTCACCTTTTCGCTATCCTTCATATGCTTTCCGAGGATTCCTAATCCATTTATGATTTCTGCAAAACTATCAAGCATAGTGGAAATAGACTCACCTTCCTTCATGACAAACATTTCATAGTCATGGAGAAGCATGTTGATCTTTGTCTCTTGAACTTGATTTGTTCCTTCATGAGTGATGTGAAGTCTTTCCCACATTTCTTTAGCACTGGTATAGGAGTTTACTCGATTCCTTTCCTCAACCGTGAGAGCACAATATATCAATTTCATAGCCTTTGCGTTGATGTAAGCTTGTTTCCAATCATTTTCGTCATACTCCAGCTCCATTTTTAACTCACCATTCTCTTTCAAAGGTGCTTGTGGACCGAAGATGATGATCTTCCAATACTCTACTCCCTCGCTTATAATATGATACTTCATAGGATTTTTCCAAGAAGAGTAGTTAGAGCCATTAAACAAAGGAGGGCGATTATTAGTGTTACCTTCTTCCGCTAGATTGTTGTGTGTCATCTCTAGATACTTCTGCTCTGATACCAATTGTAAACGATCTAGAAGGGGGGTTGAATAGATCTTTAAAATATTTCGTAAAATTCTACAATAAAATCAGAAGTTAATTCACACAAAAACAATTTAAATAAATTTAAATGTAAAGAGTAGGGAAGAAGAGAAAACACTATTTTTATAGAGGTTCGGTACTAAGACCTACGTCCGCTACCTAAGCTCCTACTTAGGATTTGGCAAATCACTTTACTGCACACTTTTTAGTTTAGTGTGAACTCTTACAACACCACTTGACTTCCGGCTCAAGCTACCTTTACAAACGATTTGATTTTCGGCACAGATCCTACCTCACAAGTGACTTTTCACTAATCACTCAACTAGCAAGAGAAATGAGATAAAGATGAAAAAACAATACTCAATACAAATTTGAAACAAGCTAAGAGCAATTTGGAGCAAATTTGGAACAATAATGGAATCTTTGGCTTATTGGACTTTGTCAGCTTTATCCCTTAATCATCCCCTCTTTATACTGAGTTTAGAGAAGAATATAGACATTGGTAAGCCTTCCTAGCTGTTAAACGATTTCATATAGTCGTTCCTTAACTTCCTCCTTTCCTTTTTGTGAATGATTCGGATAAATCTTATTCAGCTCTATGTGCTAGTCGACCAGTCGAGCTGTTATAGTCGACTAATGTCAACATATTTCACTGTAGGCTTTACCTTCGCTCCTCGATAAGTCAACTAGTGACATGATAGTCGACTAGTAATTCTATTCCGATGATTTGTAGTCGACTTGTTCCACATTAGTCAACTTGTTTCAATCCCCATCTGATGATCCTTATTTTCTTAGTCGACTTATGGTATACTGGTCGACTTGTGACTGTCTCTAACAAATATATTGCATCAAATCTTCCCATAATCTTCATGTTTAATGTCTCCATCATGTTTGAGGATTATTGCCTTATTGATTTCACCATGAATTATAACTTGTCTTGATTTATTTCAATCTACAACACCTGAAATAATTTCTTAACCAATTCTATACATTTTATTATTATCAAAACATAAGTGGGATTTAATTTGTCAACCACCCTTGGTCCAACAATGACTACTTGTAATTGAACAATGATATAACTTGCATCTCTATACCTTGAATAGTGGAGGCAATAAGCAGGAGGATTGAGAAGAAGGTCTCTAACGTACCTAATAAACCATAAAATCAAACACTGTTGTTAAATCTGAGAAGTCATAAAATCAAATTTTGATGTTTGCTATATATAAGAAACAATAAGTTGTAGTAGGCACGTATTCAGCTTCACCATGTAACATTGAAACATAACACATACGGATAAAAGGAGGGAAGGTGTAGCTTTAGATATATGTTATTCTATATATACAACGTGAGGGAACAATCAATTAATATGGTATGTGTAGATGAAATAAGTAGTGTAATGTACTAAACAAGAAATAGAACATGGTGATTAGAACCAAGCATTAACTCATTTAGTTGTGCAAAAGAATTTGATTTCATGGAAATAGAATGCATCATTTCAAAATCAATTCCTTTTAACATTGTTTTCTACCAGCAAAAGAGTCAACTCACAATTTGCTTATTAGATTATGTTCCCTACTCTCCTAGAGGGTTAATTTCATTTTTCTTCCTTACATCCGATCCAAACACAAAGTTTAGCAACTAATATACAACATTCATAACAAAATTCATACTAACTTCCCAAAAAAAAAGTCATTCAAGGTCCAAGAACCAACCGTACATAACAGTCTCTAAAAAGGATTGAACACAAATAACTTGACATCTCTATACCTTAATTTACCAAAACTTGTTAGGTCCAGTATAATGTTTTTCAAGTGATTTATATGTTAAATAGTCTATGATTTATTCAGTTGAACTTAAATGTTAAATTTATCACATGCTAACTGATTTCTTAATAGCCACCCCAGAGGGCTTAGGTCGAGTACTGAATGTTGGTAAAACTTAATTTGCCGGTTAACCTCCTCCGAAATAATTCAATTTGTCCCTTTTTCTTCTGTTCAAACATTCATTATGCCTCAAATTCTTTACTTTTTAACTGCCATAAACTCATTTCAATAGCAAAGAATTCATTAGAATATCAGCCGTTAAGATTTGAAAAGCAAATAAAGAGATGATTACACATAATAATTCATTATCTAAATTGTGTCTTCTTCCTTAACTTGAAAACTCTCGTCTTAATGTGTACGCCTCTTTCTAATTCTTGATTTTGATCAACAAGCTTAGCGTTGTTTATACATTCTTAATTCAAGTATGTTATTATTACATGTTTATCTTGCATTTAAATGAAACATTGCATCTGTTGATTGAGTTGATTGATCCGGACTGGGGAAGTAGCAGTTCAACTATCATAAAAGATTGGAGCTAGATGGCTGGACACAATAAGCCTTTCATCCAGCTCAAACCTATCCCTTCAGTTAAGTAAGCTTCTACCTCCTTAATCTCTATCTAAAAAGGATTGAACACAAATAACTTGACATCTCTATACCTTAATTTACCAAAACTTGATAGGTCTAGTACAATGTTTTGCATTACTGTGTTTAAAACCTTGTTCTATGTCCTTGGAAAAATTATTTTTATGGTATACATATTTATAGGCAACATAACAAGATATTCATAGTCATTCCACATGAACAAAAAAGATTATCATATTAAATTAGAATCATAAGTCATTACATATGGCTCTAGCAAGAGGAGAACAGAAACTATAGATTCCTCACAAGGCTGCATAGAGATGTAAGTCTTCACATTGTTATATCATTAAAAATGTAAAAGCAAGATCTTTTTTCAAAACAACTTGAAACCTTTCCAAGCACAATGTGCTTGATAAAGGCCAAAGTAGGCCTACACACAACAAAACTTCCACTAAAGGCTCAAAAATTTAACATACGCAATTATTGGATTTTTGGGATTGAAATAACTTACTCCTTTGCTAATGAATCTTATGCAAGTATCTCTAAAGTGAACAACTTATTATAAACTCATATGATAATTAAAAAACATACAACTTTTTAATTTTATGACTAGCTATTTGAGGAAGGCACAAATACTACAATTTCACAAACATATATGAATGTTTCAAATTCAAACCACTTCAAACAATTTCATCATCTAACTACATACTTAAAACCTGACTTTTCGTCATTTCTATTTCATCAAATTACACATTTGAACCTAATAATAAACTACCAATGTAAATGATACACATTTGTGCTCTTTCATCCACAAAAGAAAACACATGGCAAAAGCGGAACAAGGACAGAACATCCTACAAACGAATTCTTATCCCGATCGAAATACACATTAACATAACCTAATCCCAATCGATACCCATTACTATTCAATAAAAAAGCATCAGAACTCCTCTTCCACCAATTCACTTTCTTCCTTAGTTATTTACTCGCGATAATGATTCATTATATTCTTAAATATTTTTGCATACATTAGTTCATTATATATTCACTATGGAAAGAAAGAAACCAGAAAATATTCAGAAATGAACAAATGGAAAGAAATGAACAATCTTCGGATCCCATCACCCATAGCAATCTTAGCAAAGGATGAATATTGCGTCCTACCCAGAAGAGAGGAAAGATGGTAGCAGGTTGGGTTGGTGAAGACCGAGGTTCGTTAGAGATGGGACAAAAATCAATCTAGCAGCAGAGACGCAAACAATGATGAACAACTTAGGGAGAATAGACAGAGAAGGAGAAAAGGAAACACCCATATGCGTACAATGAAGGGGGAAGAGGAGAAGATTCTGCAAGAAAAGAAATAACTTACCGCGCCTATCAGTGGAGACGAAGCCGAATGAAGGAGGAGAGCTGCAATTCTTCAATGGATTTTTGTTATTTTGTTTTAGGTTTCAGACATTACACGAGGCTACTTTCCACTTTTCCTAATCTTATCCGTCAGATAAGAATTTTCTGCACCTCAGTTTTGGATGGAATAAAATTTTTTGTCCTTGTCCTCTGAAGACGGAACAAAAATGGGTGAGGATAGCAAGCAAATATGACGAAGGATAAAACTTTTTCGTCCTTGTCCACTGTCCTCACCCCTGAGGACAGTAACGAAACGCTGGGTTAAAACACGGTTGGTTATTTATAGGAATGGACAAATTGAGGGAATTGATTATCATGAGGCTTTTACTCCCGTGGCCAAGATGGTTATTGTACAAACTTTTCTTTTAGTTGTTGCAACTTGTAATTGGAAAATTCATCAAATGAACGTTGATAACACAATCTTGCATGGTGATCTTGATGAGGAGGTGTATATGTGTTTGCCTCGAGGTTTTTTGGCCTATTATCCTAAAAAGGTATGTCATCTTCACAAATCTCTATATGGTCTTCACCAAGTGCCACGAAATTGGTTTGTCAAATTAGCAAGTGTTTTAAAGTCTTATGGTTTTTTGCAGTCTTATGCGTATTACACTTTGTTCACCTATTTCAAAGCTGATGATCGAATATTTATTCTTGTCTAGGTTGATGACTTGCTTATTGCAAGTAATGATGTTGAAATGATGTCTTGCTTCAAATCTTATCTCAGTTCTTGCTTTCATATGAAGGATATGGGTGTCTTGAAATATTTTCTTGGTATTAAGGTTACTCGTAGTCCAGAAGATCTCTTTTTATGCCAATGGAGATATGCTTTAGATATTGTTACTATGGCTGGTTTATATGGGGCAAAGCCTGTTGGATTTCCTATGGAGCAAAACAACAAGCTTGTATTGGCCACTAGTGACTTGCTTGCTGAACCAAATCGCTCTAGGTGACTGGTTGGGCAACTGATTTATCTGACTATTTCATGACCCAAATTGAGTTATTGTGTGCATGTTCTTGTATAATTTATGTAGAATCCCTGCGTGGAACATTAGAATGTCGTTTTATGAGTTGTGCGCTATTTGAAGGGTCATCCAGGGTAAAGGATTTTGCTATGTGCAGAAAGTGATTTTCAATTCTATGCTTACTATGACTCTAACTGGGCCAAAGGCCCTCTCAACATTCATTCTTTAACCAACTGCTTTGTGATGTTAGGTTGCTCCCTAATATCATGGAAGATTAAGTGGTAGCAAATGGTTTCCTATTTGCTACTAAGGTTGAATATCACTCTATGACAACTACTACCTTTGAGTTGATGTGGCTAAAAGATCTTTTGTGCTCTTTTAGGATCGACCACAACTAACTTATACTGCTATTCTCTGAAAATAAAGTTAGACTTTGTACTGCTTCCAATCTAGTTTTCCATGAACGCACTAAGCATATTGAAGTTGATTGCCACTATGTTTATGATCATATACAAGTTAGCCATCTTGTCACTCAACATGTTTGCTTTTATAACCAGCTTACGAATATTCTTACAAAGGCCTTTGGAAAACATCATTTTGAATACTTACTTCGCAAGTTGGGAATTCATGACCTTCATGCCCCAACTTGAGGGGGAGTATTAGGTCATGTATATAATTAGTTGTAATTAGTTTCTTAGGCATGATCCATGCTATGTATATATGTTAGCTAATTAGTTTTGTATAGCAAGCTAGGTTACGTGATTTTGTCCTAGCTAATTAGTTTTGTATACTAGGTTACGTGCGTTTGGCCCTTATAAACATGTGTACATATTGCTACTTTTTAAGGGAAAACATTAGATTTTTCCCCTCAACAATTCTTTAATAATTAAAAAATTATTTTTTTATTTACTTTGGTATCATATTTGTTAGTGAAACCAGAAATGCTTTCCTTAAAATTTGAAGGTTTGAAAGACTTATACTTTTTGCGTGGATTTTGTGTGAATAGGATGAGCTTTTGTAGGGGTTCATACATTTTGTGGAAGGATATCATTTACGTATCCATCCAGTCCTACACTTAATTACATATTAACTTTTTTTCAAGATTTTTTTTAGGTAGTTTATTGGTTTCTATGGAAACCTAAATCCTTTTGAGTGCCATATAAGATCAGAATTATTATGAAACGTAAGGTATTCTTCACCTATCAATTGGATTACGAGAGATAATTTTAACAAAATTACCAACTTATTGGAAAAGAAAGAGGAGCATTTAGGAACTCTAGGAACTTTTATGGATTTATTTAAACCATTTCAAATTGTAAATTAAGGGGCTTAAACTTCATTAGATACCCTTATCTACTCCAACTGAATATATGAGAGATTGGACTTAATAAAGCTTATGTTGGATTTTTTCCCAACTTTGATTAATTGTATAAGATTTTTAGCCTTTGAAATGAAATGCCTGACAACTTCTTCAAGTGATCATGCTCCCGTTTTAGTCTCCTTTCTAGGAAAAATTTACAACTAACTCTATCAATTCGTCACCCTTTTCATTTTAAAATATTTGATTGTGAGACCCTAGCTTTTTGAGTCATTTGTAGTGTTGATGGCTTCCCTATGACCATATCAATATATGGAGATCTCCATGCTAGATGTAAAAGCCTTAGTATCATTTTAGAAGATGGAATTATGATATTTTTGGAAATTTTTAGAAAATAATTCGAAAATTTTTAAACCTTATACAAAAGGCAAAGCATTAGAATGAATTGAATTTAGTCAAACTTACTAATAGTAAGAATAGGTAAAAAAATAAATACCTGAAATGTAAGGATTAATAGATATGGAACTTTGAAAAATAAGAATTCTCTATGCACTTCACACCGAAAATACGTCCCACTTTCAACACTTGATATGGCTATGAATAAATTTGAAAAAACCCTTTCTTTAGGAATAGAACAAAACAATTTTGTCTCTATTTCTCTCGTGACTTTTCACTAAAAAACTGAAAATGAAAAGTATATCTCTAACAATCTTCTCTTCTTCTCTTTCAACGCACTAAAAAACGAATAACATGAAAGAGTATCACAATATCTCTATTTTTTTCGTAAGTTGTGAACGTTTCCAATTCAAAAATAAGAAAAACTATGCACAACACCAACCATTACATTATTTCGTTTTGGTTATTGATAAAATCAAAACAAAGAACCACCATATGATGCCTTCTTTTCTTTTTCATTTTTATTTTCTTTTTAAATAATAATTAATATTTATAAATGAAATAAAATAAAACTATTTCATTTATTCATTTATTTTATATAAAAGAATTTCCAATATTAATTAGATTTTTGTGTTAGAAAAATAATAATATGCCATATAGATTATTTAATAAACTATCTCATAATAAATTAAATAATCATAAACAAGAAATATTATACTGTAAATGTATGACCACATAGATTCATCATTAAGTCGGTAGTAATTAATCCAATTAATTACTAATCAAGATTGACGTCTAACAACATTCCTCAACGACTAGATAATGTGAAGTAATAACCTTAAAAAGTAAAACCTGGTTAAGGATAATGTATTATTACCTTCCTTTATTACAACTCCAGATTATCCTAAGGTATGGTTTAACTATCAAACCCTATTAGATAACCAACTATGTTACATTTCGATCATTAATAATTAGTGAATGACTTAGAAAACTCCTTTTCCTTACTCATTCGATCTCCCTAGCCAAGGTCTTGAAACAACTATTAAGATGAATGACAACATAGAGCTTAAACTCATTACTTAAAGTCGATAGATCCCATCTTGACTCACCACTAATCAGATAGGTACTTAATTATATCCAATGATCATTCAACTAGCATTTTTACATATAGGTGTCTGATCAAAATATATTAAGCGACCTATTGATTACTATGATGATCCTAAGTCAAAAGACAAATATACATTTAAATCCTTATAAGAATATCTCACTGATAGTTCATAGGTAATATTAACCATTGGGAATTCTCGGTTTAGTCAGTTCAATGATCATATCTTCATATGCATTATCTATATATGTAACTTAGTAAATGAGATCTAATAATATCGATCCAATAGATACTATTACATACATATTAAGCTAATTGGATCATTAAACCCTAAAACTTAACTCTCATTATCATAATCTCCATTATGATGGCAAATGTATAAATTTAATCAAGGACTTATCATATTAAAATGAAAACAATAAACGTAATATGATGATAAAATCATTTGCCATGTTATTAATCAAAATTAATAATCACAAAAGTAAGGTGTTCATTCTATTACATAATATAGGTCATGGGCATAATTCCAACAATCTCCCACTTGACCTAGACCCAATCAATCATGAACTTCAATCATATCTTCCACTGTTCTTATCAAACTCCTTTTATCCAAACACCTTAGTGAAGGGATCTGTAGCATTCTCCTTTCCATCATCCTTTTGAATTTGAACATCCTCACGCTCAACAATTTCTCTATTCAGATGAAACTTTTGCAGAACATGTTTGAATCTTTGATGTGACCTTGGTTCCTTAGCCTGTGTAATAGCACCGGTATTATCACATAACAAAGGAACAATTTCCTTTATCGAAGGAATCATATCAAGTTCAGTTAAAAACTTTTTCATCCAAATAGCTTTCTTAGTTACATCACATGCAGCTATGTATTTTGCTTCAGTAACTGAATCAGCTACAGTAGCTTGCCTCGAGCTTTTCCAACTCACTGCTCCTCCATTCAAAGTGAAAATATAACTAGAGGTAGATTTGCTATCATCCTTATCTGATGTAAAGCTAGCATTAGTGTAGCCTATTAGCTTTAATTCATAATTATAACCAGAGGTAAATTTGCTATCATCCTTATCTGATGCAAAAGCTAGCATCAGTGTAGCCTATTAGTTTTAATTCATAATCTCAGTATATAAGGAATTGGTTCTTAGTTCTTCTCAAATGCTTAAGGATGGTTTTAGTGCCACGGTCAGATCGTAGTGCCTTAATACTATTACCAATTTGTTTTTTTAACTTCATTACAAAATCTTTAGAACATTTCAAATGATTCAGACATGTGTTTTATAAGATACACAAATCCATATCTTGACATATTATCAATGAAGGTGATAAAATAAGAATATTCATCTTTAGCTTGAACTTTCATAGGCCCACATACCTCAGTATGTATGAGTCCTAAAGGTTCACTAGCTCTCTCTCCAATTCCAGTAAAAGGAGACTTGTTCATTATGACTTTGAGACAAGATTCACAAGTTTCATATGATTTATAATCATATGTGAAGTGAATCACACGTTAATACAATATTTATAACACAATATAGAATGCACAAGAAGGGAGGGTTGAATTGTGTATTCCCCTTTTTGAAAAATCTTTGGAAACTGTTTGTTAGAAATAAATTTCTATACAGAAATTTCGATAAAATCTAATTAATCAAAACTTTGAAAACTTGTTTACTGATTAAGTACTGATAAAACTTGAAATTAAAATAGAGATAGAGAGTGAGAGTGGTTGACACAGTGTTTTATCCTAGTTCACCCCAAACCGTGGGCTACGTCCAGTCCTCAGAGTTTCTTCTGAGATTTCCACTATCTCTTTCAACGTTACAAGTATTCTTTTCGAGCCTCTTCAGGTCTCTACAACCAGTATTCTTTCACACTTAGCCTCTGCAGGCTATCTGCACTACTTTCTCTCAGAAAAGTGTTTACACACTTGTTACAGTAAAATAGCTCTCAGCTAATTTGAATAGAATGCTTTTACGATCACGTTGTCTAACTTTGACTAACTTTGTCTAACCTTGCAATCTTCGACTTCGACTTGTATTTATAGCCTTATTCTGTAACTGCTTCTTGATTCTTGTTTCTTGAATCTTTAAAGAAACGGTTATTCAGTTGAGTTCTGTAACTAACTCGAACTGACTCCTTCGTCTTCTTTTCAAATTCCGCAACTATTTTTCTTCGTCTGTATTTTAATCGTCTGTGCTTCTGCGTCTGCGTCTTCTTCTGCTTCTTAATTCTTCTTCTATGTCTGTTTTCTATACACGCTCAGGTTCCGTTTCTACTTAAATCAGGTTCTGTTTCTACTTCGCCTACATGTGTCTGACTTCATCTGTATGACTTCTTTTTATTTTGCTCTTTTGTTATACATCAAAATCATATCTAAGTAAAGTCATTTGGACTTAACAATCTTCCCCTTTTTGATGATAACAAATTATATACAAAAGAAAAACAAAATACAATGTTTTGAAAAGAACAACAACAAAAAAACTTATCTGCAGAACTTCTTCCTTTCTTCGTCTGCTTCAGTCACACCTTCTATACTGAACATTCTGAACATCCTCTTTTCTTCTGTTCATTCTCTTCTTTTCTTGTTTATCTTATTCTCTTCTTTTTTGCTCTTCTCCCCCTATTTGTTATAATAAAAAATGATTAACAATGATGGCTTTTCAGCAGTTCTGTCATCATCTTCTTTAGATCATTCATCGTCTCCTTGATCTCATTGACTTCACCACGTAATCTGCTGAGTTCTTCTTGTGAAACATTCTGAGAGGAGGATTGGTTGATATCTGCTAAGGGAGCAGTGAACAGAATTATCGTAGGAATGTATTCATCATTGATTTCAATAGTAGGTGGACGAATAAACGTATCAGCTTCAAGAAGATCTAAGTCAAAAGGAGTAGGCAGCATCAATAACTGTCTTCCGCATAGGGTATGCCTTGACTTCAATAGAGCAGCGTACGAGATAAAGGCCGATACAAAAATCGTCTAACAAGGAACTCAATAAACGTCCTTGTTATTACTCTTCCTCCCACTGGACAGTCTTCCTGCTTGTCAGTATAGCTGCAACTTGTTCCATCTTCATTCTCTGTAGAAGCGCATGCCTCATCAATTTTACGCACTTTTTTTGCAATTTCATCTGCGGACAGATCATCATTATCTTCTTCCTCAGGAAATAGTTTTGACTTCCCCTTAGTCAAATCCAGAGGATATCTTGGCTGGATATCCGTGCAACCTTTATTATCGTCTTTTCGTGGATCGAAAAATAGTACACTTGATTGGGAAGTTTCAGTGAGGGTATGGCTTGGTAGCAAAGATCCTCAAAACATCATAGAAGATCTTTTCATCCTCTTCGATAAGTCCCATGTGTCACTATTTATCAACATAGGTCATTAATGACCCATTGTCTTTCTTTGGTTGACTACAGATTGCAATAGCAGTTCTCCTTCTGGTAACAACTTCAATCATTCTGATCTTTAGCTTATGTTTTTTTAAAAACTTATGATAGTTGTATACCATCAGACAAGGTTCATCATTATTTGAGTCTGATTCTGCTGTTGCCTCTGGTTGTGCTTCAAAAGGATTCTCTTTAACCAGGCTTTCCTCCACTGGTTCCTCTTATTGAGCAATGGGGATTCCCTGAACTCTGCTTTGCTCAGTTTCTTTTTCTTTTTGAGCAGCTTCAACGGTTTCTTTCCTTTGACTAACCTCCTCAGCAGTGGACACAGTCTTCTTCTGACTAATCTTCTTAGTCTTGTCTTCTTGATCACTACTTGAAGATTTCTTTACTTGAGATTTCTCTCTCTCAGATTCGGATTTTCTTTTCTTCTCAGTTTCTTTGGCTTTTCTGGCTGTATCCTCTTTCAGAATAGAAACTAACGATCTTGTTGCTTTAGGTGCACGAGATTAAGAAGTTTGTACCTAACTCTGTTCTCTGGCAATCTTTTCTTTGTATTGCCTTAGAGTCTGAATCCTTGGTGATCTCTTTGCCTTCTTCGTAATTTCACTTAAAAGACTTTCTCCTTGTATTTTTGGCGCACCTTCTTCTGTCCTTCGAGGTAGACTTACTTGATTTGAGGACTCGCTCGTTTCATCGTGGTCTTTCGTCGCCTTTTTATTTCTTCAGTAGCGATTTTATTCTCACTGAGTTGGAGAACTGAAGCGGGAGTCTTGAACACGCTCCCCTCGCTCTTGATCTCCTCAAGAGTCGGCTTCTTGTTTACCTACGGTCCTCGGACCCATTCTCCGTATTGTGATTGCATCAATCTTACTCTTCATTGGTACAATCCTTCTATTTCCTCTCAGGAGAAGGATCCGATTCCTTAAAATCCTTGAGAAGCATACCGTAAAGATAGCTAGTTGTATCCTTCATCCCTTAATCATGTAGTGAAAGATTAAGAAGGGTAAATCCGGTTGGTTGCGATTTAGCAAGTAGAACAAGCATTGTTCATCCAAAGTTATCACCAAATGTCTGGAACCTGCTCTGGGTAGTATGCAATTAAATGTAATGGCATGAAGAACCCTAGCCTTCTAATCAAACTAGAGGTCTTCTCTCCAAAGAATCATTGGCTCCATATAGTTGTCTTCCGACATCTTCTTCTCTCATACGAACTCTGGGATATCCAACCGGCCTTGGTAGACTGAGTCTCACTAACCGATAAACAATCAGTCACCTTCTTAATCAGCTCCTTAGTCACAACAACAGATATGTCATCTACTGAAGATACCACAGTTTTGTCTACAAGTTGAGCGTTCTTTCAAAACTCATGCACCTCATTTGTGTATACTGGTTCTCGTACTTGGAAGAAATTCCTCCAACCAGCTCTTACAATCTCTGGTTCTACATCCATGCCATCATTTCTCAATGACTCGAAATCCACATGTCTTCCGAATATCATAGTTGTTTCCATTGTTTCAGAACGAAAACTGTCTTATCACGCGTATTCTAGAATCATAGGGATTCTAAAGATCGTGAGACATTTCCCTCCAAAACTTTCTTGTCAGAGAAGTTACCAGTTGTAACTTACTGTTCCTGACGCCGTTAGTTTTTGACGTCCCTTTAGCCTGACTGTTCACTTAACATAACCATGTTAAGGTTGCGTCTGATCTTCTAGAACCGTTCTTTACTCAATGGTTTAGTGAAGATGTCTGCCCACTGATACTCTATTTCGATGAACTGTAGCTTGACCATCTTCTTCTGAACATAGTCTCTCAGAAAATGATGTCTGACTTCAATGTGCTTCACTCTAGAATGTTGAATCGGATTCTTTGACAGATTGATTGCACTTGTGTTGTCACCGTAGATTGGAATCTCCTCTTCTCGAACTAAATAGTATTCAAGTTGATATTTGATTCATAACGTCTGCGAACAGCAACTTGCGGCAGCCATATACTCTGCTTCGGCAGTTGATAGAGCGATTGAGCTTTGTCTCTTGGTTGACCAGGAAACTAGGTTTGCGCCAAGAAAGTGACATCCTCCACTTGTGCTCTTTCTTTCGATTCTATCTCCGACATAGTCCGCATCGCAATATCCGATTAACCTGAAATCTTTACCTTTCTCAAACATTAAGCAAAGATCGTAGTACTGCGAGATATCTCATAATTCTTTTAGCAATGATAATAAATGAGACTCTCTAGGATCGGCTGAAACCTTGCACACAAGCATACACTGAACAAGATATTAGGTCTACTTGTTGTAAGATACAGTAAAGAACCGATCATCCTCTATATGTGGTTTGATCCACCTTCTTACCAAGTTCATCTTTCGATAAAAGGTTTGAAGGATGCATCGAGTAGTCATAGGCTTCACATTTTGCATATCAAATTTGAGCAACAATTCTTTCACATACTTTTGTTGATGAATGAAAATTTTTTCTCTTGCTTAATTGCAACCCAAGAAAGAACTTTAATTAGCCCATCATACTCATTTCAAACTCTTTCTTCATTAGACTCTCAAACTTCATGCATAGCTTGTTCAAGAAGCACCAAAATAATATCATCAACGTAAATCAACTAAAATGAAATCATTCTAAAATTCTTCCTAAAGAGCGCCTTATCAACTTGCCTCATCAAACCATTTTCTATAAGAAAAGTACTCAGATGATCATACCAAGCTCTAGGAGCTTGCTTCAGGCCGTATAAGGCTTTATGAAGTTTATAGACATAGTCTGGATTCTTAACATCCTCGAAACCAGGTAGTTGCTTAACATACACCTCTTCGTCTATAAAGCCATTCAGAAATGCACTATTTACATCCATCTGAAACAACTTTATATCATGACAAACTGCATATGCTAGCAATATCCTGATGGCTTCAAGTCTTACTACTGGAGCATACGTCTCATTATAGTCTATTCCTTCTTGCTGATTATAGCCTTGTGCTACTAATCTAGCCTTATTTCGACTCACTCTTCCTGATTCGTCTAACTTATTCTTAAAGGCCCATCTGGTTCCTATGATGGATTTCTTAAGGGATTTCGGAATTAAGGACCAGACATTATTCCTAGTAAATTGATTAAGCTCCTCTTGCATGGCTAACACCCAAGCTTCATCTTGAAGAGCTTCCTCAACCTTCTTAGGTTCTATTTCAGAGATAAAAGCTACATTAGCTTCTCTTCTGAATTTGGACCTTGTTATAACTCCTTCTGAGGTCTCTCCGATAATCAACTCTTCTGGATGAGAACTTTTATATTTCCAGTCTATTTTCAGTCCGATAGTTTCTAGAATATCTTCAACTTTTTCTACATGAGTTCCTGATGATGAAGTTTCTGTACTATCATCTAAGCTTTTTGAAGGACCTTCAGTTTCCATGTCATCTTCCTTATGGGGGTGGGAACTATCATCAAACTTGACATGGATGGTCTCCTCAACTGTCTTTGAAGTAAGGTTGTACACACGAAATGCCTTAGACGATGATGAGTAGCCTAGAAAGATTCCTAGATAGGTCTTTGAGTCGAATTTATCCAACAGCTCCTTTGTATTCAGAATAGAGCACTTGCACCCAAATGGATGAAAGTAAGATATATTTGGTCTTCTTCCATTCCATAACTCGTAAGGAGTCTTCTTCAACATAGGTCGCAACATAATTCTATTCTGTATGTAGCAAGCTGTATTCACTACTTCTGCCCAGAAGTATTTAGGAAGATTCATCTCACACAACATGGTCCTTGCCATCTCTTGAATCGTCCTGTTCTTTCTTTCAACAACTCCATTCTGTTGTGGAGTCCTAGGGTCAGAGAAATTATGGAAAATTTCATTCTCCTCACAGAATAACCTAAACTTCTCATTCGCAAACTCTCCACCATGGTCACTCCTGATACTAGCTATAGACATTCCTTTCTCATTCTGTAACTTTCTGGATAAGGTCCTAAAGCACTTAAAGGATTCATCTTTGTGTGATAAAAATAATATCCAACAAAATCGAGTAAAGTCATCAACAATAACAAGCCCATATTTCTTTCCGCCAAGATTTATTGTCCTTGTTGGACCAAACAAATCCATATGTAATAATTCTAAAGGTCTAGATGATGTTACAAAATTTTTAAGAAAAGAAGTTTTAACTTGTTTTCCTTTCAAACAATTTTCACAGTAAAAACTCTTTGTCAAAACTTATTTTTGGCAAACCTCTTACCAAATCATGTTTTGCCAACTTTGAAATATGTTTAAAAGAGACATGACCTAGCTTTTATGCCGATTAGTTTTTCTTCTTCTAAGATAGAAAATATGAAATATTTTGGCTTTGAAAATTTTCTAAATCAATTTTGTAAAGATTGTTTCTTCTCTTGCAGAGAAAAGTATAGACCCATCTTTGTTTCGACTTCAAAGATTTTGATTGAATGTGACATGAAACCGAATCACACAACCGATCGACACTAATCAAGTTATGCTTCGCACCTTCAACAAGCAAAGACATTATTTATGCATTCAAAGGAATCTTTACCAATTTTACCGATTCCAATCATCTTGCCCTGCTGGTTGTCTCCGAAAGTTGCCGATCCTCCCTTCTTATACTGAAGGTCTAGGAACATAGACCTTTTTCCCGTCATCTGTCGCGAGCATCCACTGTCTAAATACCAATGGTACTTGTCGTATCTTCCAAGGAAGGATATCTGCAGGAGAAACTATTTTATTCTTTGGTACCCAAATTTTCTTGGGTCCTTTATAGTTAGTAGTATGCATATGATGAGTTCTTTGATGCATATAACTAGAACGTTGATTAAAACGAGATTTATTATGGTTTCTCTTTTGAAAGAAAGGTTTATTATGAGACTGAGTCTTGTTAGCTGTAAACCCTAATCCGGTTTTATCACTTGGATGTCTACATTTACCAAGGATCTCATTCATCTTCTTAGTGCTCTCTGTGAAAGTAACAAAATCAGCTGACATATTTTTTATTCTAAGTTTGAGTTGATTGATCTCTTCTGATCTTTCTACAACTTTGTTCTTTTCTTCTAATTGCTTTTTCAGACAAATATTTTCTCTCTCTATTTCTTCAGTATGTCTAATATTTTCTACATACTTTTTCTTTAACAGACAGACTGTTTCGTAATAGCATGAGAATCTTCTAATAATTCTGAGTAGGCATCATGCAGATTATCGTAGTCAGAATTTACCTCCTCATCACTATCTTCTTCTACCATCGTGCGATATTTGCATGTTCGACGATTCGAACTCAGATCCGATTCTCGATGAATCTAGGTCCTCCCATGTTGTCATCATGTTTTTCTTGCCTTCTCTACTCCTCTTTGGTTTCTTCTTTAAAGTCGGACATTCGGACTTGTAGTGTCGAGGCTGATTGCATTCATAGTAAATGATAGATGACTTCTCTGGTTTGGCTTCATCTTTGACATTCTTTTTGAAAGTCTGGTTTGCTCTGGATTTCTTCTTCCACATGCGTCTTATCTTTCTAGAAATGAAAGATAACTCGTCGTCTTCATCACTTGACTCTGGTTCTGATTGGCATGAGTTATCATCCTTTGACTCTTCAATCTTTAACGCTTTTGATGATTTCCTCCGTCTTTGAGTCTTATGATTCTTGTGTCCGGTCTTCAGCGTTATCGACTTGTCCCGTTTGGGCTTGTCTTCAGCATCGAGTTCAACTTCATGAATCTTCAGGATCCAAGCAACTAGTCAAGTTTTAACACGCCAAGTCTTTGGCTTCTTGCACCGCAAAGAACTTTAGGTCTCTATCTCTTCTAAGACTTTTAGGATCTTTCGAACATGGTCTTCGTAGCATCTCACCCCACGAGACCCAAACCCGATATCGACGGTGATATCCGAGCCCGCTGACCCAGGGTGGTATGCTAGAAAAATAATACAGCTTAAAACTTGGTAATATATATAAATTGTTTTTAAAACCCATCGAGTCTGTGAATATCGATAAATAATTTGGGCTGCGTTTAGTACGTAAATCATTTTCAACCAACATTATTTGTAATCAAATTACAATACAACATTAATCAATCGCACTCAGCAATACCAAGATTTAAATCATGGAAATACAAATTTACATATAATTCAAAAGACACAAATGCAGACGTGAACTGATCCCCACCTTAACTCGACTTGCAATCAAGATTATACTCCGTGCCCAACCGGGTACTCTTCATCCCCGAAAATATTTAATGTTGGGTGAGTTTATGAACTCAATGAGAAACCATCATCGATGGTTCACTCAATTCATGCATATATACACTTTACCATTTATCACATACAATCACAATTCACAAATGTAAGGCGATGCTTTCACAAATCCACATTTAATCATACCATATATGCAATGCATGAGACCCTTTCCATTTTCATTACGTTGTTGTGACCGTGCGCCGAGCTCAATAACGGTGAGCGGTGGCTGGCTCGAAATTTCGTTGGGCTTCTTCGATACATCGAGCTCGAGGCTCAATACGCTGGACTCGAGGTCCTGTGCGTTGAGCTGAAAGCTCATATACGTTAGGCGTGATATGCCTCGACACGGTGGTGCTCCGGTCACAATCGCCTTTATCGATCATACTTTGATGCATACAATGAACATGTTCCAATTTCCATTTACAAGTCAATGTTATTTGCCATATCTTGGACTTTCGGCCCTGTATTTCAATCATATACATTTCAATTTGTTGCATCCTACCATATCACATTGACAAATACATCCAATGTATCAATGCATAATTAACACTTCAATATCAATTTCCATTTCTCGCCCTTGGTCCGAGATCTCCAATGTAAACATTCACAAACAGATACACACAAATAGCACTTCGATAATAAGTTTCCAATACTTGGACACCTATGGTCCAAATCAATCAAAAGTAAACACACATAATCCCTCCATTATCTCCACATGGCATCAATGCGTCATATTAAACACACATAGATTGAGAAACCACCTAGGTTACTCACCTATTACTTCTGAGCTATTGCCGGGAAGTCTCTGCAACGTCCGTGGAACGACGTTCCAACTGAGCCTCTATAATAATGAAAATAAGTACACATTACCAACTGTATAGTTAGAATGACCAAACAATGCACATGGAATCATTAAAACGTGTATACTGCATGTTCATGGCATTCCCGCCCTAATCCAAAATTTTTCCATAATAAAATTCCATCTAAAATTAGAAACCTATTGACGCCGACGGCGCAATTCGCACTTATAGGTCCCTAATTAAACAAAAAAAATGATTAAAGGTCTCATACCCGGCCACGCCATTTCCGCCTAAAATTCCCAATTTCTCACAAATGAAATTCAATATGTTACAAACCGATGCCTCAAGAATCAAGTCAATCGACGTCGGACGAAAAGAAATTGACAAAAGAAACCAAAATTCAAATTAAACAATTAATATCTATATATACATAACCCTTATTCCCTTCTTTGTTTTCCTGATTTCAAACCAACTTTCAACACCAATAACTCATTGCACACAAGTAGGAGAATTACCAACTATATCTCATTGGAAAGATCATGAAACCCTCTACAATTCTCAAGCAGACCATAAAAATGCAATTTGACCTATTGCAATGTTTTGATCATAACTAATTGTGTAGGTGACAAAATGAGGTAAGGTTTGTGCTCAATGAAACTTTGGGATGTTGGCTTCATCTTTGTGTGACATAGGTGGTGTTAAATTGTAATGTTAGAAGGGTGAATTTTTGCATGGAAAGTTTATGTTTGTAGGGTCTGTGAACAGTACCCGCATATATAACCTGATTACTTTGCTGATTTTTCTAAATTAATTGAGATGGAATTAGGGACAATGGTCTTCATGAGAGTTGAAGCCTACATTGTTAGCTTTCCATTGCCACTGATCTTGTAAATTTTCGATCAGTATATTGGGAGTTATGCATTGTGAAATGTTGACTGATTTTCTGTCATTTGTGGAAACCTAGCTTAATTGTCGATTTTGTGAACTTTCTGTTTGGGAGCAATTTTAACAATTTCTGTGAACTGAATTGGTGTGAGTGATCTTCTGAAAAGTTGTAGAGGAAGAAATGATCTTGAAAATGGTATATAGCATGCTATTTTTAGATACCAGAATTGGGACTTATACGTTTTCAAAGATTGGACTGAAGTTAGGTCATGGGCTGCTGATCAGGGCAGTAACTTGCAAGACTGTTTTAAATTGGTTAATGATGGAATTTGATTCTGAGCCCTTCATGAGAAGTGTAGTACTATGTTTTATCTTTTTATGGGTATAAAGTATGCAATTTTTCGACATTTGTACAAGGAGTTATACTGTTTGCAAAATCACTGTCCAGATTGGTTGATTTCAGAGGGCTGATGCTTTGGAGAATTGTTTGACCTAGTTAGCAAGTGAATTTGATTTTGGGTTGTTCATGAAAGTTGTAGATAACATGGTGATCTTACTTCCTTAATTATTGTGTAATTGTTGACTGAAGAATCAGAGAGTTATTGAATTTGCAATGTACTGCCCTGTGTTGATAGGTTTTGAGTAGGTAGTAAGTTTGATAGGACTTTTGACACCCTTAGGGGTGAAATTGATTTTTATGGTCTTCTTGAGAATTGTAGAGGGTTTCATGATCTTTCCAATGAGATATAGTTGGTAATTCTCCGACTTGTGTGCAATGAGTTATTGGTGTTGAAAGTTGGTTTGAAATCAGGAAAATAAAGAAGGGAATAAGGGTTATGTATATATAGATATTAATTGTTTAATTTGAATTTTGGTTTCTTTTGTCAATTTCTTTTCCGTCCGACGTCCGATTGACTTGATTCTTGAGGCATCGGATTTGTAACATATTGAATTTCATTTTGTGAGAAATTGGGAATTTTAGACGGGAAATTGACGTGGCCCCGGATAACGGAGCCTTTAATCACTGTTTTGTTTAATTAGGGACCTATAGAGGTCTGAATTGCGCACCGTCAGCGCCAATAGGTTTCTAATTTTTAGATGGAATTTTTATTATGGGAAAATTTTGGATTAGGGCCGGGAATGCCATGAACATGCATTGTACACGTTTTAATGATTCCATGTGCATTGTTTGGTCATTCTAACTATACGCTGGTAATGTGTACTTATTTTCATTGTTATAGAGGCTCAATTGAACGTCGTTCACCTGACGTTGTAGAGACTTTCCGCAATAGTTTCTAAGTAATAGGTCGGTAACCTATTTGGTTTCTCAATCTATGTGTGTTTAATATGACGATTGATGCCATGTGGAGATAATGGAGGATTATGTATTTATTTTTGATTGATTTCGACCATAGGTGTCCGGGCATTGGAAACTTGTTATCGAAGTGCTATTTGTGTGTAATCGCTTGTGAATGTTTGATTGAGATCTCGACCAAAGGGCCGAGGAAATGGGAAATTGATATCAAGTGTTAATTGTCTGCTCGATACATTGATGTGATGCTCAATGTGATATGGTAGGATGCAATAAATTGGAAATGTATATGATTGAAATACCGGATCGAAAGTCCAAGATATGGCAAATAACATTGACTTGTAAATGGAAATTGAACATGTTCATTGCATGCATCAAAGTATGATCGATAAAGGCAACAGGACCGAGCAATGCCACCGTATAAGGCATATCACGCCCAACGATATGAGAGCTTTCAACTCAACGCACAAGACCTCAGTCCAACGATTCGAGCCTCAGCTCAATGTATCGTGGCTTCAAGCCCAACGAAATTTCAGAGCCACCGCTCACCGCTATTGAGCTCAAAGCACAATACAACAACGTAATGAAATGGAAAGGGTCTCATGTGCATCAGATATATGGTATGATTAAACGTGGATCGATGAAAGGCAATACGCCTTACATTTGTGAATTGTGATTGTATGTGATAAATGGTAAAGTGTGTATATATGCATGAATTGAGTGAACCATCGATGATGGTTTTCACCGAGTTCGCAAACTCACCCAACATTGCAAATATTTTCGTGGATTGAAGAGTACCCGTCAAGCACGGAGTACGAAAGTATCGACGCAAGTCGAGTTAAGGCCTGGATCAGTTCACGCCCAGATTTGTGTCTTTTGAATTATATGTAAATTTGTATTTCGTAAGATTCGTGATCGGTATTGCCGAGTGCCGATTGATTAATGTTGTTTTAGATTTGATTACCAAATAATGTTCGATTGAAAATGATTTCAGATTAGAACGGGCCCAAATTATTTACCGATATTCGCGACTCGATGGGTTTTAAAACAATTTATATATATTACCAAGTTTTAAATCAGATTGATCGCTTTTAGCATACCACCTCGCGGTCGCGGTTTTGATATCACCGCCGATGTCGGGTTCGGGTCTCGTGGGAGTGAGATGCTACATTTAGGTATCGTAGTTCGTAAGTACAATCTATACGGGCTTTTCAAAAAAATGCGTGTCAAGTTATGTGCATTTAAGTCATGTCACTAAGCAGATAAAGGACAATCGATCCCCAAAGTAGTATATGAGTCGATGCATAAGTATGTCTCAACAAGCTTAAGCGATTAGAAAAGTGAGAAAAGGATAATGTGTTAGAATGTGCTAAAAGGAAGAAACTGATATTGAAAATAGGAAAAGTGTATGGTCTGATCGTATGTATTTAATATTTAGTGTGCTTGGTATTGACGGGTATATTGTGAAGTACAATATTGAGTTAGATTGGGTATATCCTTGAATATGAGTTAGAAATAAAGATTATAGTTGTAAATTAATAGAGGAAAATGAGATGTGATAATGGTAAGATTTACAAGGTATAAGGTAAAGGAAAATAAAGTGTTCTATGATATAGAAAAGTTACAATTGGGATTGATTACCGTGATGAGAGTTATAAATAAGGATTGGTGATTTGGAGTCAAAATATATTAATGCAAAATCAATAATGATTTCATATTTGTGATATTGATTTAAGGAAATATATGGGTATAATGCAATAATGAAAAGATTGAAATGTAAGACAATGAAAATGGTAGATGAAAAGTTGTCAAGGTTCAGCTTGATTTGCCTATGTGAATGCACATTGATTATGAGAGCCCCATGGCAAGTGAAAATATTAAGCTACAATTGATGAGTTAATGAATAATGCTAACGTAATTTTGTAGTTTAAAATCCTATTAAGTTAGAATAAGAAATGAAAGTGCTTATACCGATCAATCGGGAATGAATAGAGATTGTATACCATCCTCACTAGCGAGGACTCGCAAAAAAAAAAGAAAGTTGTTGAGTTCAGATTATATTGTCACCATAAGTTTACATCCGATAGTGGGATCATCATCATGGGTGAAATGATTAAGCATAAATGAATAATATACGTGAATATGATATAGGAGGTAATCGTGGCCTATTAAATAAGTTCCATCATAATTCCTGTAGCCCCGAGTTCAAGATGAGTTAGAGTAAGACATGAGAATGTTTCAGAATGATCAATCGAGAAAGAAGTAAGACAGTTAAAGATGTTAGCATCGGTAATGAGCTTGAGAGAATAAAATGAGGGACATGAATAGAGTAAGGTCCCCGTGATCGAGAATTTGTACCCAAAAAAAAAGAATGGTTATCGAAAATTAAATGAGATTAAGGTGTAATTAGCAGTATGAGCTATTAACAGGCAAATTGATGGGAATATATACATATATTGTCGATAAGATGTGATGTATGGCAAGATAGTAGAGGAAAAGAAATTGTTTAAGTGCTCTTCAGAGATTGATCTTCGTGAAGTATCAAGAGTAATCGATATGTATATATATATAGTGATGAAAAATAGTTGATTGATAAAGTTTTATGAATCGATTAAATCTAGCAGAGACTCAATCGTAAGAGATAAAATATGCTACGAAAAAGTGTACATTACGTTAATGAGATGACTCGATTATGTAAGAGAAGTAACGCATATTAAGGAAATATTAATGTGAATTGAGGGGATTAAAAGTTCGTATACTTTGTGTAATTATGTTCAAAGTACTAGATTGATATAATGATTGTTTATTCAAGTAAGTGAGTGATCTATTGTGAATAAATTGAGTTATGTGGAGAAATGAAGGACCATGTGGCAGAATATGTTATGATAAGACAAATTATACTAAAAATTGTTCCTCATTGGAGACGCTCGATAATTAAAGAGGTATATGAATCGACTATGGATATAAGCATAAGAAATAAATGAATTGTTATAGTTGAGGAAATTGGTTATCATGTAAGTCTCATAAGAGTGAAATAAGTGGATGAATTAGTATGCTAACATGGATATTGGGAGAATTAATCAAGATATTGGTATTGATAAAATGTGGAAGTTCAAAAGATATGTGTATGCGAATTTGGAATTAATTAGAACTAACGGAATGCGGATGCGTATGTAAATTGTCAAAGATTTTCTGGTTTTAGTAAATTGACAAGAATATTTGAGGAAAACGTGAATGTTATGACCGATGATCATAAAGGAGACATTTGAAAAAATTACTATATTTATCAAGTGTTCCAAGAAGGTTATGATGTGATCTATTGACATCAGATAAAGTGATTTTATGCACCTTAGGACAAATATGATTCCATGAGCGGTATTATGATCGATGATTTGAAATTTGTTATACTGGGTGGTCTAAAATTGGAGACATTAATAGTACAAAAATAGTTCGAGATGTTCTATGAATATGCAAATCCATACCGATTGAAGTTATTTTGCATTTGAATGATTTGAAAAGGATTCAACGGCCGATTAATTTAAACTAAGCAAATGGTGCAATTCAAGGAATTGAACAAAGAAAGAAAAAAATTCAATTGCAGTAAGATCAAAATTGGGTAATAAGGTTATCAAATCTAGTGTATTATCGAGTGTTATAATGAATCGAAAAAAAGGGCAAAAGAAAGTATTATTAGTTATTGAATTTCGTTGGTGTGCATCAAACGGATTGGCAAAACCCAATCGAGGATGTAGAAATTGTAAACCGATCAAGAATCAAGATAACTCAAATTGTTGAGGAAAGTGATAGATATAGTTCAAATTAAGAAATATGGGTGATACTCATTACGGAACCGTTAATGAAGACGTAAGGAATGATCAAGCTTTATGTTCTAGCAAGAGTGTATTGAAAGAGTAATTGAAAGGTTAGAATGGGAAATCAAATGATTATAAGTGAATGGTTCGAGAAAGCACCGTAAACAATCAAGCATTACATTCTAGTAAAAGTATTGTGGAAATGCAATTGATGTTATAGTCCGTCAAAGTGAACGATGACATGTGATTAACCAATGTATTTTGGACTTCATCGATATGAGATCGATGTATAATGCAAAGTAATTGTGGTATGACAATCATTATATTGGGGACTAATAGTGTATAAGGGTCTTATCGCTAAAAAGAGTCGTTATCCCTATATTATGTGATCGTAAGCAATAAAGTGATAGGCTAAGTAAAATAAGATAGTGATATCATGTTGAATTGATTTACACCGAGGTTATAACTCTCTTAGATTTGTGTTTTGATAATAACGAAATCGATAAGTTTATAAATGAAATATTTTCAAGGGTATGGCCTCTACCAAAATGTACTTAGATGGAAATAAAGGTGTAATTAAGTGGAAATTGAATTGTGGAGTGAGATGCTAATGCCTTGATTGTTGTACATCCTTCCAAGAGCTTTTAATCCATTAACAATTGTTTGAAATCTTCCAAACATTCGATCAATAGATTCTTCATCTTTCATCCTAAAAGTTCATACCGGTGCACAAGAATACTTATCTTGGATTCTTTAACTTGGCTTGTGCCTTCGTGAGCAATGGACAATGTGTCCCACATCTCCTTCGCAGTATCGCATCTGTGGACTTTATCATACTTGCTTCTGCTTAGGGCACACGTCAAAAAGAACTTTGCCTTTGAGTTCAGTTGTATTCTTGCCTTCTGATCAACAATCCATCTGATTTATGGAATAGAATTGTCATCATCATCTACGGGTGTATAGGGTCCGTTCTCTATCACGTCCCAAAGGTCGACACGAGTAGATTCTATGAATAGCCACATCCTATCTTTCCAAAGAATGATAGTCTTCTCCGTGAATGCCGGAGGTCTAAAGGATCGAGGCTCCTTCGCGATGTACACATGTGATTCCGCCATTATCTTTGATCCACACTTTGCTAAAGTGATCCTTGGATACCAGGCTCTGATACCAATTGAAATGAATCACACGTTAATACAATACTTATAACACGATATAGAATGCACGAGAAGGGGGGGTTGAATTATGTATTCCCCTTTTTGAAAAATCTTTGGAAACTGTTTATTAGAAATAAAGTTCTATACAAAACTTCCGATAAAATCTAATTAATCAAAACTTTGAAAACTTATTTACTGATTAAGTACTAATAAAACTTGAAACTAAAATAGAGATAGAGAGTGAGAGTGGTTGACACAGTGTTTTATCCTGGTTCACCCCAAATCGTGGGCTACGCCCATTCCTCGTAGTTTCTTCCGAGATTTCCACTATCTCTTTCAACGTTATAAGTATTCTTTCGAGCTCTTCGTGTCTCTACAACCAAGATTCTTTCACACTTAGCCTCCGCAGCTATCTCGCACTACTTTTCTCGTAAAAGTATTTGCACACTTGTTACAAAGAAATAGCTCTCGCTAATTTGAATAGAATGCTTTTACGATCACGTTGTCTAACTTTGTCTAACTTTGCAATCTTCGATTTCGACTTGTATTTATAGTCTTCGCCTCAGAATCGCTTGATTCTTGCTTTTGAATCTTTAAAGAAACGTTATTCAATGAGTTCTCAGAATCAACTCAATCAATTCTTCGCCTTCTTTTCAATTCGCAACTGCTTTTCTTTGTCTCAGTATTTTAATCGCTCGTGCTTCATCGCTCTGCCTACTTCGCTTCTTAATTCTTCTTCGCTCGCTTTTCTATACACGCCTCAGGTTCTCGTTTCTACTGGCTCAGGTTCGTTTCTACTGCTCGTGTTCCGACTTCGCCTCGTATGACTTCTTTTTATTTTTCTTTGTTATACATCAAAATCATATCTAAGTAAAGTCATTTGACTTAATAATATGGACCAAGGCATCCTTCCTCAGGCAACTTGTTTACTCTTTTCTACTACAATGCCAAAGATAAGTTTGATTGTATGATTATCTCTTCCTTTTTAACCGTAAACATTCATAATTGGATAAACAATTATTTCAAGTAAAACATAAAGACCATATTGTAAATAACCACTTATATATAATTCATTACCATGAAATATATTACATTGATTATTCTTAAAGATTGTATGAAATCCACGCTTGTCTAATGACAAATGGAAACAATGTTTGAAACAAACTTAGAACATAATAACAATCTTGAATAATAAAGTCTTTCCCATAGGCATAACAAGAGAAATAATTTTACATGCCTAGTGGTAATACACTTGCTCCATTCCCAACTTGTAGCTTAACTTCCCCTTCTTCAATATCCTATTGATCTCAGACCGCAACATATTGCGATGTTAAAGCCAAGATCTAATAACCATTTAGTAGAATCGATAGAGTAAAAGAAATCATTAAAACATTTTTCATAAATGTCCCACCTTGTTTCTTTCCTTTCAAAGTAGTTAAATCCTCAGTGCTCCTCTTCCAATGACTCTTCTTTGATAAGAAACATTCGTAATCCTTTTGATCAACTCTCTCCTTACCCTCGATTTGTTCCAAACACCCTGGTGTAAGCATTTATTTTCTTAGGCTTCTTCTTGTCTCCCACTTACGCTAAGAGTTACCAACCAGCTTACGTAATTCTCGACACTCACCTTCTTAGATGATGCTACTTGATTTTCATAATCGATCAACAAGTCGAGCATTTCATGAAAATCACAATCCATCTTGTTCATGTTAAAGTTAATAAATGGTGAAAAATGTTAGAAAGAGATTGTAAGATCAAATTCAGGACAATTTTTTTCCTAGTGAACACCCTAACTTCTCATGTTGTTCTATAAGATCAATAATCTTAAGAGTATGGGATCCCATAGATATTTAGGCTTCAGCCTGTATATGAATAGGAGTTAAATAATTAGTATCTAGCATTCTACTTTCAGGACCTATACATCTTCTTAAGATGCTCAATGATGGGTGGAGGATTCATAGCTTCATGTTGCCTTTGGAGTTCAGAACTCATTAATGCTAGAATAATGCACTTGACATTAGTACTTTGTTCATTGTACTTAAAATATGCATCCAATGCATTAGCATCATCAATTCCCTCAGGAGGTGCTTCCTTCATGGGTTTATCGATCACATCAATAAGTTTTTCACGCATGAGAACAATTCTAAGATCATGTACCAATCATCAAAATTGTTATCCGCTAGCTTGTTAGCATCAAGAATGCTTCAGAAGGATATAGTAAACATTTTGATAAATCTAATAAAAGAGAAAACACTAAAATAAGAACAATCATATATCATTAAGACAAGGACTTTATCTAAATGATATAAGATCTTTAAAATATGAATAAGCCCCTGTTGTCAAGTTGTTATCATGTATAATTAAAGAGTGATAAATTTTTATTTTGTGATATAAAATTTATAATAAGCTCAATATTATATAATCTCCTAGTTGTCAAGTCGTTTATTAGTATAGTTTAATTTATCCATCCAACTGAGAATTAATTAATATTATACTTTAGGTAATCTAGGTCAAAAGTTTAAAATTAAGTAATTTTTTCTTGTACATGCATTATATGCAATATAAAATATTATTTATCCATGAATAACAAATTACTTGGTTATTAGGTCATTCTTTATAAAAAAAATAGCATTATCTACTTAGGTGGGTAATTTTTTATAAAATATCATATATTATATCAAAATAAACTTAATAATTTTAAAGGGTCAAGATGTCATGTTATTAAAACAATTTTAATAACATTAGTGATCATATCATGTTTTCTTTTTTAAATAAAATAAAATAATTAAAAATCTGTATTAAATCATATTGTAAAATAACATTTGTACAAAAGCTTTTAACCAAAAACTTTTAAAAACCTTTGCATTATACGATGCGTACAACGTCTAATGAATTTTCCTATTCTGTGAAACCATTTCACTGTAAAAAGCTATTAACCAAAACTTTTAAACAACTTCCATAATCCTCTGTTCCTTTTAATGTATACATCATTTAATAAATGCATTAAATGAGTTTGTACGACATGTAATAAATGTGGTTTCACAGTGGAGCCTTTTGACCACTTTCCATGTACTAAATGAACGAAAAAAATGAAGGAAAAAACCAACGTATCTGTAAATAACGCTATCTTCTTCTTTTTTTTAAGTTATTAACGTTTTCATAACTTGAAACCAACATCACACGATGCTACCTTTCGTTTTTGGTTACGAACAACTTTTTACCTGTTCAAACAAAACACAATAAAATATATTGGTCATACTTCAAGTATAATGTGAACATAAATATTATCTCTACATTAATTGAAGGATCGCAAGCGGAACAAAAATAAAAAATACAATTTTATATATATTTATTACATTTAAGGAACGTACAAATAATATGATCAAGTAAAATATAAATACTAAAATGTGGTGATTAATCGGTACGAAACTTTAAAAGATAGGAAATGCACTCCACACTAAAAGCATGTCTCACTTTCAATGCTTAATATGACCGAATAAATTTGAAGAGTTTTTTTTTAGAATAAAATAAAACAATTTTATCTCTATTTCTCTTATTATTTTCACGTATAAAACCGAAAATGAAAAGTATATCTCTATCACTGTTCTTCTTGTCTTTCATCGTACTAAAAACGAATAACTAGAAAGAGTATACGATATCTCTTTTTTCTGTAAGTTGTGAACGTTTCCTATTCAAAATAACAAAACTATGCACAACAACGACTATGTCGTTATTTCGTTTTGTTATTGATAAAACCAAAACAAAAATCACAATCTGATGCCTTTTTTTCATTTTTATTTTCTTTTAAATAATAATAATTATTTATAAATAAAATAAATTTATTTTATTTTATTTTATCTTCTTTGTTTATTTTATACAAGAGAATATATCATATAAATTATTTAATAAATTATCTCATAATAAATTAAATAATCATAAATAGCAAATATTATACTTGTAATTACATATATGACCACATAGGTTCATCACTAAACCGATAATAATTAATCCAATTAATTACTAATTAAGATTGACATCTAACAAAGACTCCTTAACGATCGATAGTACAAGAATAACCTTATAAAGATAGAACCTCAGAAACGATCTAGAAGGGGTTGAATAGATCTTTAAACTTTTCGTAAAGTTCTACAAAAATCATAAGTTAATTCACACAAAACAATTTAAACAAATTTAAATGCAAGGAGTAGGAAGAAGAGCAAACATCGCTTTTATAGAGGTTCTGTTAAGACCCACGCTCTCTACCTAAGCCCCCACTTAAGATTTGGCAAATCACTTTATCGCACATTTTTAGTTCAAGCAGAACTTTACAACACCTCTCGATTTCCTACCAAGTTACCTTTACAATTGATTTGTCTTCCCAAGACAAATCCTACCTCACAAGTGATTTTTCTCTAATCACCAACTCACAATAACAATGATAAAATTGAAAATAATAACTCTCAATACAGATGAATGGAATTAAGACAAAGTTAAGAGTGGAATGAGAGCAAATCGAGAACAATAGTAGATGATTTTTGCTTTTGACTTCAATATCTAATCATATTATCTTCCTCTATTTATTAGCAAGCTCTCACGATGATCAGAGTATGCCAGGACCTCCTTATACCGTCTTGATTTCTTAACTTTCTTTCTATTTGTAATTGATCCGATAAATTTTGTTCATTTCATCTCGATAATGACTAGTCAAGTCGTTATAATCCATCAATACTAACGCTTTTCACCGCAGATTTCATATCCGCCTTCGATTAGTCGACTAGTGCCATGATAGTTGACTAGTGCAGCTATCTGACTGATTTGTAGTTAACTTGTAGAATTTAAGTCGACTTGTTTCAAGCCCCATCTGATGAATCTTAATTTATTAGTCGATTTATGATATGATAGTCGACCTGTGCTGACTCCAACGGATATATTTAATCAGATATTCCCATAATCTTCATGTTTAAGTCTCTTGCCCATATAAGATTAATGCTTGTCTTGATTTTATTTCAATCCAAAACACCTGAAATAATTTCTTAACCAATTCTATACATTTTATTATTATCAAACATAAGTAGGATTTAATTTGTCAACCACCATTGGTCCAACAATCTCCCTTTTTATAATGACAAAACATTTAGAAATTGTTTAAGAAATGAAAAAGAAACATTGATCAAGGTTTGTATGCCTTGTCTTTTTGTTAGATGTCTCCCCCTCAGTCATATAAATCATTGAATTTAATAACCTTGTAAGATCAAATTCATAAAAGTTGTATAATTCATTAATTTAATTACAAATCAAGATTGACTCAAATCAAAGACAATTTCACATACATACTTCCCATAATCAAGTAACTAAAATTATTGTAAAGAACAATTTCCAATCTCCAATGTACTCCCCCTTTTTGTCATAATCAAAACAATCAATACAAGTCAACAAGTTGAAATAGATGAAACACAAATAGTCATCAATATAAAGAGAAACACAAATATGAAGAGTAAAAATTATCGCAATTATATTAAATAGAAGAACAAACCATCAAACACCAATAGTCTTAAGTAACACTCAAATACAAATAGGAAAAGCTTCAAACAATAGAAAGAGCACAATATAAAATGTCGGTCTAGGCGAAATGCAATAAACTTCAAGATCAAGAATCATCATGTCTACAACCGAGCTTATCAAAAATTTTCTTAATACTCTTCTCCAAGCGTATAAGCATGTTTTGTTGTTCATCAAACCAATCATTTAATTCTTCCAATTAGTCTCTAATCTCCCGAAGTTCGTCTTGAGAAACTTCACCCCGTCGAACACTACTTGGTCTGGAGTCGCTAGGGCTATCACCGCCTTTTAGAACGCTGCCTCCTAGGAACTTGTTTACTCTCCAAGGTCAAACCCGCTTCTCCACATGAAATGAATAAACCCATCCTTTCTCAACTATTTTGACCAATTTCATGCTTCGCAGATTATAAGGATAAATCACCAACCCAAGGAAAGGGATAATAATCATATGCATTCGATCGCATTTTACAACTTGCATATAAGTGATCAAGGCTCCATATGACATACCTTTATGTTTAGCCGCTTTTCCTTTCACCACCCCTTAGTAAATCGGCCTTCTTTCTCATCATCTCAGATAATCAAGCTTGAAAAATTATTTGTCTCTTCTTCTAAGTGCCACGTAATCTCTTTATCCAAAGTCAGTGATTGTAGGAAAATCCCGTGTGAGCATCACATGTCCACTAAAGGAAAACAAAATATTTGTTCCGGACCTTCCGAAAGTCGATCCACGTGTCTATATAACAAGCTCAAACCATAACGCCAAAGGAGACCGCCTCTAATTCAGATCCACGCAGATCGGAAACCTAACCGGACAAATCTTTTGACCGGAATAGCTAGAACAAGTTGAAGACTGCTAGATCTTACCTTGTTCTTGGAGAGCTTGAAAAACGATGAAGAGGAGATGAAAGTAAAACTTGGAGAGTATGAAAATCGTTGATGGAGAAGAGAGGAAAACACCTTTTTCTTCAAAACTTTTCTCCTACTTCCAAAAGCCAACGATGATCATCCATAAAAGAAAGGAAACTCTTTCATTTTCCATGTTATATCATAAGCCACGATCATCCTCTTCATCTTTTAATATTTTGTCTTTTTGTCATTAAATGAACTTAATGACTAAGCATGAAAATGGAACCTTCTTCCATCATCAACGTGTACACATATATATATATATATTAATTCTTTAATTAATTAATTAATTAATTAATTATATATATAATGTCAAGTGGTCCAACACACTGGGTCGGTCCTACCGCCTACTGGTCCCGATATGGGAAAACCCACTAAAACTTTTTTTTCAGAATATCGATGTCGCAATCTCATCGATATATCTCGATCTCATCGAGATCCATTTAATCCTTTTGTTTCCATTTTTGAACTCGTCCAAAACTATTTTACTAATTCTCCAAACACTTTATGCGCGGACCCATTAGTTCCTTGCTATGTTGGCCACTTAGATTAACACTTAATCTGAAGCAAGTCACGAGCGGTATCTAGCAACACATCATGACCCCAATTGACCGAAAGTAATTGGTTTGACTAATGAACATGTATTCATCATGAACCATATCACAAACCTTCCATGTATAATTACCGCGTAATTCGCCCTTTCACCATGCTATACCCCACTTGGTTATGAGTATGGGCAATGTCAACTTACTAGATCGACCACGCCAAATCTAGTCCAATGATTTCAGCTTCTTGTCCCGACTCATTACTTTATATGTCAACGAAGACATTCTTCATGACATATATGCTCCTACCAGAGATTTCAAGTAATGACCCGATAAGAGGCTATGGTATCATCTTCGCTATCACGTGTTGGTGAACTTATATTGGCTACTCAATTATCTTCAATACCTCAAGCTGCACTCCAATCACCACCCTATGTATGCACCTCTGTAAGGCAACAAGGAATGGAGTCAAAGCACGTAATCAAGATTCAAGATATCCTCGAGCACCTCAAGTCTAAGGATACTGCACTATGCTATGATGAGATTATCACCGACATTAGAATAGACATCCATGTGATGATCTCATAGCAGTCATCCAATGTACTTACTACCTCTAGTAAGCATCCACATCTCAACCCTAAATATCTCATATTTACAGCTTTCGAGATCCACCGCTGATCAAATCAAGGAGCTTGAGATGTACTAGTCTCCGGACATCGATGTCCATTCTCAAGAATCCTATGACTAGGATAATTTAGATATCGACATAATTGCACATGATAGGAATCTCAGAGTATGATCACATCACAATTTCCTTCATGCTATGTCATATATCATGGACTTCATTAATTTGCTTATAGATCAATATCCATTCATAAATAATGAACATGAAGTTAATGAAATATGCCTTTATTTATTTATTCATAAAGTATGTAATAACTTTGTATAAAATGCGCTTAAAGGCGTATTGCCTTCGTGGCACTACTTAACAAAGGATATGATTATTGCTAGCTTTCAGATAAACCAATCCGATTTGTAGCATAATGCAGCAATCTATAATTTAAAGGTAAATTCATTGCCTCAAAAGGTGGTGAATGGTCGAACACAATCTAGCAAGTAAATCATCTCCTTTAACTTTAGTATATCCAAAATTTTCTTCAGCTTCCTCATCCGTATCTCCACCCTTATGCCTCAAGATATCCAAATCTAAAATGAAACGCTAGGCCTAACTCCACCATTAGGCAATTGAAACCATCTTGATGATAATCTTCACGCATAAATAGTTCTTTCCTTGAATAATGGATTTCAAGCATTCTAGTATCCACATTACTCCTAATCACCACAAGATTTGCATAAAATTCTCTCACCATATCCTCATAAATATTGTCAAGATACCCCAAAAAATAACGTAGTCTAAAGCTTGTTATTTTCGAAAATAGTTCTGTATACTCACTATGGTCTAACTCAACCCAATCAAATCTCATGGATGGGATTAATACCTCAATTTCGAGCACCGATAATGTAGATTTAAGGCCTCTCGTGAGATGAATCGTGCTTCAATTTCCTCGCTTTCTTTCACCACCTTCCTTGAAGATGACTCACGCACTGGACCTCGTGGAGGAGATGTTGACCTGAACTTTCGTAGAAGATTATAACTATTTAATGAAAATTTTGGTGATTAGTCGAGTCAAGAACAAATTAATGAAAGTTTTTGAACCAAGAAATGATAGTCAAGAGTAAACTAGTGAATGATAAAAGTGGATAGATTCATGATTTTTAGGGTGTTTTTGGTTGATAAGAGATTTTGAAATAGAAAGAATTAAGGTGAAAGTTATAAGGAAATGAAAGCAATATTTCAGGTAGTAAGTTGATAAAGAATATGTATATATGTGTATGTTCTGTTATTCATGTTCATGATTAATCATAGATTATGATTCCTTTAGGGATGATACTGATTTGAAATGGAGTTGAGAATGAGGAGTAAATGAAGTAGAAAGAGTGATCTCGTATGAGTCAGGTAAGAAAAGATTTTGAAATAAATAGTTGATCTGGAAATATTGACTGAGTATGCTTCATTCTTTTAGCCATAACATTTTCTTTATATGTCCAAACGAGATGATTCTTAATTTGGATTAAACTAGAGATGTAGGGCTACATTTCGATGAAGACATCAAATTTCAATTCTATCTCTAAAAGTCTCAAAATTTGTCGCGAAGTTAAGAATTGGCAGTGTGTTTGTATAAATGGAAAATTTATCTTGGGACTTTAGGGGAAAATTTGGGATTGATATAGATAGACTTTAGCAAAATTGCCTTCTGTAAAGTTGTAGATCTTTCTTTTATCTTTCCAACGGTATATTATATGAAATATTTGGACATCGGAGTCAAAAGTTATGATCTTTACAAGTGAAGATGTTTAGGAGCAAAAGTAAGACAAAGTTACTATTCCTCGTTTGACTTTTTGCATCTCAGTTTGATCATCTGCTTTTGTTTCCGTCTCAGTTTGACTTTTTGCGTCTCATTTTGACCGTCTGCTTTTGCTTTGCCTCGCTTGACTTTTTTGCCTCCGCCAATTGCCCCGCCATTATTCATTATCACCTTCTGATCCATTTTCTACCCTTAAAACGTTAGAATTGGCCTTTGATGTATTCATAAGAGTTGTAGCTCTTGAAATTATCTTTTCAACCATATAAATATCTCCTTAATCCGATATCTTTAGGGAAAGTTATAGCAATTTTCCAATCTGTATTGTCTGATGATGTCATCATCGTCTGCTTTTGTTTTTGACCCCTCAGATGAACGAATTGGCCTTTTAGGTCTTCATAAGAGTTGTAGCTCTTCAAATTATATTTCCAACCATATAAAGAACTCCTTAATCCGATATCTTTAGGGAACGTTATAGCAATTTTCCCAATCTGTATCGTCTAATGATGTCATCATCGTCTCAAAATGACGTCATCATCGCCTGCTTTTGTTTTTGACCCCTCAGATGAACGAATTGGCCTTTTAAAGCTCATGAAAGTTGTAGCTCTTCATGTCCTCTTTTGAACCATTCAAAGAAAACCTCAATCAGAAATTTATACAGAAAGTTATAATGCTTCCTCAAAAAAAGTTCAAGATAATTGAGTTCATAAACATGGTTGCTTCTTTTGACCATAACTTCTTCTCTAGACGTCCTAATGACTTGATTGTTGAACCATTGGATTCTGTAAGACTTTATATACATCTCCTAAAAAATAAAAGCTATATGAAATGAAGTGAGAAAGATTAAGTGGAAAAGGTGGGACGGGTACAATAAGTGTGCTCTTAAGTGTTATGAACTGGTGATAATCCACTGAATATACTTCCGTATTTTGATGATTTTGGGATCAGTAGAACTCCAAATGAGATGATTTTTTATTCGAGATAAACTAGAGACATAGGGTTGCAAGGTATCTGAAGGAAGTAAATTGTGATTTAGTTCCTAAGACTTTCAAGCTTTAGGCGAAGTTGTGCATAAGGTACTATTTTAGACAGAGCGCCTAAAAATGTTCAAGTATATCTTTCAATCATCGAACCAAATTGAATGGTTTCGAGGCATAAGAAACTTAAGAAATGGAGGATATTTTCTAGAAGAAAGTGATGTAAGAAGGTTCAAGGATATTTTGGCAAGACACTTAAGTTTAAAAGAACATAAGCTTATAAGGAAGGATAAAATGGACTTTTCGACTCATTAATGGCATAATTGGAAAAAATGTTGTCTTGCTTATAAATGGAGAAGAATTACGAGAATGAGAAGATTCTAGAGAAACAAAATGTGGATGAGAAAAGAGATAAGAGAGAGAAAACATGAAAAAAGAATGAGAGAGAGAAAGAAGAGAAACCAAATAGGTTTCATTTCAGGTTAGCCCTCAAGAAAGATTTCGAGGATCTTCAAGAAAAGAAAAGTAGGAAAGAGAAGAGCTTCCTTTGAGCTAAGGATCCCTTCATTTGGTGAAGAATGAAGGGATCAAGAGGAACAAGAGAAAGAACCTTTGATACCTTAGGTTGTTTGCAAAGAGAAGAAGCATTTTGAGCAAGTCAAGTCTTTTAAGCAAGGAAATCAAGGTGGGTAATATGTTTATATTTTGAATTATAAGCTAGTTATGCAATTTCGAAAAATCAAGAAGAGAAACATTTTGAAAATTATTATTTTCGAATGATTAATTTCGTTGATTTTTGTAATGATTTAAGAAATTGATAATGATGGTTTCCGAATGTTTTGATAATTGCAAAAAAAAATTATTGCATTCTTGGAATTTGATGTGTGAGCATCTTTTGGTTTTCGAATGATTAAAGAATTTGATTATGTTCCAAATTGTTGCATTCTTCGTGTTTGAATGATTGAGAATTTGTGATATGTGAATTTGTGTGTCAGTGTGTTTTTATGACATGATTATGAGAACTAATTTTCGAAATGTGCCTACGGGCAAATCCAATTTTTAAGTATGAATGTGTTATGTGGGTTTGGTTAGGTCCCACAAGAGTGACAAGTGCACTTGTCTATTTTAAAGGCTTCTCCCGCTTGCCCGCTAAAGGGCATTGAAGTCTCGATTTCAAACTCTCATAAGTTCACTGGCTATATCGACCACTATGCGGAAGGTGTAGTACGCTCGTTTCACGGTCCGCACATACCGCTATGCTGGAATGTGCAAGACGCTCGCTTTGGACCGACCCAAACCGCTCGATATGTTTATGTGTTTTGTTTTGCTTCTAAGTGTGATGCATTGCATGATTTGAAAATTGTACATGAAATTTGGAAGAAATTTTTTGAAATTGTTTATGAGTGATTTGAAAAGTTTGAAAGTTTGAGAAATAAACATTTTGACAAATTTCTACCGTGAGATTTGATGAAATAACAAAGTTTTGAAAATGATTTTGCTTATTTTTGACTTATAAACGCAGTTATCCACGAGTGTCTAGCTCACCTCCCCCTTATCCCCATCTCCGTGCATCGAGAAGGAGATCGGATGAAAGCGAAGTTAAGACATCTGCTCATTTGTATTTATGTTGTAGGTTAAGTTCCTTATTTGTAAGAATAAGGTTTTAGACTCTTAATAAGGATTTTGGGATTTATGTATTTCGGATTTTGAGATTGTTGTATCGTGGTTTGAAAATGCCACTTTTGTTCTAAGTGATGTATGTCATCGGGAGTATGTAAATAAATTATGGATGTGTATATAGATTAGAAAAGTAAATTATGGTCTCAGATATAAATTGTATATGATTATGAATGGGTTTGATTATGTAAGAATTATGAATTTGTGTATTGAATTAAGATAAGAATGTGACTTGAAATGTTAATGATTGTGATTTGGATATAGATGTTATTGAGATATGGATTCCGGACAGGAGGTCCGATGATGCTGAATTTTGGATTGAGGATAAATTTCCAAAAAGGGGAAATTAGATTGTTTTGTATGAGTTTGATAAATAAATGAGAAAAAGAAAAAAATTTACACAGATTTTGGTTATGGTTTAGTCTTAAGGTTTCCAACGCTAGATTTTTAAAAGTATACGATCTCGTATGTCGGAATTTGTTCCGTTCGTATAAGCGATCTGTTTGTTTGATTCGCTTCCATACCTTCGCTTTGGTTCTGCTTTGATCGACTTTTGCATTTGTTTTCGTCTCGCTCTTTCGCATTAATAATTCGCTTCTTCGTTGCTTTCATTTTTTGGTGGGGTCCGTCTCAAGATCGGGTCCCAACAGAGATGTTGCCTTTTTCCCTTTACCACTTGTTTCAGGGTGCCATTGGTAGATTGAAACATTTTAGAGATTGAAGTATATTTCAAGGTTAGGGTTTACGAAGTTTTGGAAAGGGATTTGAAAGGAAGTAGGTGATTTCAAGGATTGAGAAGAAGATTTAGTGTTCAGGGAAGACGATGGACAGCTGGGTATGAAGGATTTGAAGGAATCAGGGAGAGTAGTCGATCAGAGTGAAGAGTTTTCAAGGAGAAGATAAAAGTTGTTTCGACATTTGGGGAAACAGTGAGGTTTTAAAGAGGACTCAGAAGACTTATAGTCGACTGGTAAGGGGGTTAGTCGACTAATAATAATAAACGGAAGAGTGGGGTTGTCTGATAGAAAACTAGTCGATTGGTCGCGTATAATTAGTCGACTAGATTTGAAAATAGTGTATTAGTCGACTAGTCAAGACCGGTAATGACTATAACTATGATACTTCAACACCAATAGAATAACTCGAGTAATTCTCAACTTCATCGACTTAAACTTCAATTAGTCGACTGGAATATTGCTAAACTCCACATAAATCATCTTTTAGCCTAAGTGTAGATCATAATGATGTATTCTCAGATGGAATCACATATTTGCCTAATATTTGACCATTTTGTTGTGCTAATGTATGCATAAAATCAGTTAATAGAATTCTAATCACACATACCAAGCCTCAATTTTACGTTCACAAACAAATCTTCCTTGAGGGGTTTAGTAAATATATCAACTAATTGGTAACTGGTACAAACATGCTTTAAACAAATGTCACCTTTCAAGCAATGATCACGTATGAAATGATGTCTAATTTCTATATGCTTTGTTCTACTATGCAAAATTGATTTTACTCAAACAAATTGCACTAGTATTATTACAATAAATTGGAATATTTTAACCACAATACCATAGTCAAGCAATTGATATTTAATCCAAAGAACTTGGGCACATGCACTTCCAAATGCTACATATTCGATTCAAAGAAGGAAAATGGCTACACTAACTTGCTTTTACTAGCCCACTAGATCAAAGATGATCCTAAGAAATGACATAAGCCACTAGTGCTTTTTCTATCTACCCTACAGCCACCATGATCAGCATCACTATAAGTATACAAATCAAAAGATTCACAACTGGGATACCATAAACTATGATTAATAGTTCTACTCAGATATCTAAAAATTCTTTTGCAAGCACTCAAATGAGAAATTTTGGGACAAGATTGAAATCTAGCACAAAGACATGTAGCAAACATAATATCTGGTCTAGAAGTAGTTAAATATAAAAGAGAGTCGATCATACCTATATAAAGCTTTTGATCAACATCTTCTTCATGTTCAGATTTTTCTAGGACCAAATTTGTTACCATTGGTGTTACTGTTACTTTACATCCTTCCATTTTGAACTTCTTAAGAAGCTCTTTAGTATATTTTGATTGGTGAATGAAGATGTCATTTTTTTCTTGCTTGATTCAAGAACCCAAGAAAGAACTTGAGTTCTCCCATCATGCTAATTTCAAATTCGCTTTACATGAGATCACTAAATTCTTTGCACGAAAATTCATTAGTAGCACCAAAAACAATATCATCAACATATATTTGACAAATTAGCATATCTTGATCAACATGTTTAATAAACAAAGTATTATCAATCTTACCACGAATATAACTATTTTGAGTTAGAAAAGTGCTTAACCTTTCGTACCATGCTCTAGGTGCTTGATTTAACCCATAAAGTGCTTTCTTGAGTTTATAGACATAATCTGGATGTTCATGATCTTCAAAACCCGGTGGTTGTTTGACATAAACCTCCTCTTGGATGTAGCCATTTAGAAACGCACTTTTGACATCCATTTGATTTAATTTGATCCTCTTATGCGATGCAAAAGCACATAATAGTCTGATTGCCTCCAATCGAGCCACATGAGCATATGTCGATTATAATCAAGGCCTTCTTCCCGATAAAACTCGAGCTACTAACCTTGATTTATTCTTGATTGCTTCTCCATTCTCATCATAATTTATCCTATTTACCCACTTAACTCCAATAATAGTTTTGTCCTTTGGTGGAGCTACCAAGTCCCATACATTATTCCTCTCAATTGATTAAGCTCTTCTGATATCCAACAACCAATTCTCATCTTCAAGAGCCTCTTTTATGTTCTCGGGTTCCACTAGAGAGATGAAAGATGAATTACCATGTGCTCATAAACATTTCTCCTAGTTCTTAAACCATCATTCAAGCTACCAATTACTTGCTCCATAGGATGATTCTTTGCTTTTGCCTATGTTTTAATGTTGGGTATATGGTCTTCTTCATCTACCTTCATTTCTTCAATCTTGGATTCAATTTCTTCAACTCCATTTCCTAAATTTCCTGCATCATCATCAAAGCAAATCTTTCTCGGGGGTGAAATCATATCATCGAATTTAACATGAATACTCTTTTCAACACACTTAGTTCTATTATTATAGACTCTAAATGCCTTACTAGTTAGTGAATAACCAAGAAACACACCAACATCAAATTTTGAATCAAATTTTCCTAAGTTGTTCTTTCCATTATTATGAATAAAACTCCGCAACCAAAAGGATGAAAATATGAAATGTTGGGTTTCTTACCTTTCCATAACTCGTATGGTGTCTTGTTCTTGTCTCTTCTAAGATGCACTCTATTGATGACATAGCACGCGGTGTTGATTGCTTCCACCCAAAAGTATTTAGGAAGGTTGTATTCATTCAACATTGTTCTACTCATTTCTTCAAGTGAACGATTCTTCCTTTCTATTACACCGTTTTGTTTTGGTGTTCTTGGTATTAAGAAATTGTTCTCCATTCCATATTTATCACAAAGCCTTTCAAATGGTTCACACTCAAATTCACCTCCATGATCGGTTCTAATTGCAATAATTGTCAAATTCTTTTCATTTTGAACCAACTTACACCACTTAGTAAACTTGTTAAAAGCATCACTTTTATTAGCAAGAAATCTCACCCAAGTAAATCTGGAAAAATCATCAACAGTGACAAGAATATATAATTTACCACTTAGACTAGCATGTCTAGAAGGTCCAATCAAATCCATATGAACAAGTTCTAGAATTCTAGAAGTACAAATTTCTTTCTTTGGTTTGAAAAATTCTCTAGCATATTTGCCTTTCAAACAAGATTCACACAATTGATCTTTAACAAATTTTATCTTCGGCAAACCTCTCAAAATGTCATTTTTAGAAAGCTTAGAAATTAAAGGCAATGGTGCATGTCCTAATTTTTGATGCCATAAAAATGCATTTTCTTCTAGTGTCACCAAACACTTTTCATTAAAAGAACTATCATCATGTAAATTAACAATATATGTATTTCCATGTCTCAAACCAATAAAAGCAACATGATCATCCTTCTTAACCATGCAATGAGATGATTCAAATGTCACATTAAAATTCATATCAAAAAATTGAGAAACACTTAGCAAATTATGTTTCAAGCCAAACAAAACATTGTCAATGGTAGGCAAAGGTTCCTTACCCACTTTACCAATACCAATGACTTTACCTTTGTTGTTGTTCCAAATGTGACATATCATTGATTCTTTGGTCTAATTTCGCAAATAGGTTCTTGTCTCCACTCATGTGCATTGAACATTTACTATCAATGTACCATGTGCTTGGTGGTTTTTCATTCCTTGCTTGTACCTACAATAGAAACATTCTTTCTCTTTATAGGTACCCAAGCTAATTTGGGTCCATTTTGGTTAGCCATATAAACCACATTATGAGGTATCAGGCCTTTAACCACCCCGATTTTCTTAACATTAATACATCTTCTAATACTCTTACATGCAATTTCTATATGACCATCTTTCAAACACTTAGCACATTTAGCAACTTTTCCATCTTTAGTGAATTTAGAAATCAAAGAACAATCTCTATCAAAAGGATCATATCCTAAACTATGTCTAGAAATTGAATATCTTTGTAAAGACAACATCTTTTCAAACTTTTCATTTCCACCAGCAAATTTTCTAACCACATAAAAAAACTCCTTTCTAAGTCTATCAAGTTCACAAGTAAGATTTTCTTTTTCAACAAGGCATGCAGAATGATCTTCCTTAGGGCAATCTAAATCATCAATAGTTTCATGTAAAACACTATTTTCAGCAACTAGTTCTCTTATTTTCTTTCTCAATTTTTTGTTGATCTCAATAGCTTCTTCAAAATCAATTTGTAAAGCATTAAAAGAATCTCTAAGATCTTGATCAATGAATGTTACCTCATCTTCATCATCACTTGTTAAGGAGCTATTTGCCATAAAAGCTAAGTTGTTTTTATCATTGCTTTGATATGCTTCCTCATCATCACTCCAAGTGGCTACTAGGCTAGCTTTCTTTTTCCCTTTGTCATACTTTTCATTTTTCTGAAGATTTGAAGTGAAGGATGAGCTTTTGCATTCTCTAGCATGATGTCCTCTTTTTACACATTTCCAACATTCTTCATTGCTCTTCTTTTCTTCATAGCCCTTAGACCTTCTTTCCATGGTGTACTTCTTTCTTTCTTCATTTCTTCCACCACGTAATTCTTTCCTCCTATTTTTGAGTAGTCCTCGAACTTTCTCAAGTTTCGCATACATTGCTATTTCTTCATCTTCTTCATCTTCATCTATTTCTTCGCCACTTTCATCAAGAGAAGAAGCATTAGCTTTAAAGCAATTGATTTTGTAACTTACCTCTTCCTCCCGTTAATTTGAGAATGATCTCATAGTTTATGAGGATCCCACCAAGGCATTGAATTCCAAGTGATTGAGATCCTTAGACTCCATAATAGCGGTGACTTGAGAATCCCATTCTTCGGTAATGAACGAAGAATCTTTTTCACCTTCTCGTTATCCGTCATATGTTTTCCAAGGTTGCCTAATCCATTTATGATTTCTACAAAACGATCAAGTATAGAGAAATAGACTCACCTTCCTTCATAAAAACATTTCATAGTCATGGAGAAGCATGTTGATCTTTCTCTCGAACTTGATTGGTTCCTTCATGAGTGATGTAAGTCTTTCCCACATTTCTTTCACACTAGTACACAAGTTAACTCGATTTCTCTCCTCAACAGTGAGAGCACAGTATATCAATTTCATTGCTTTTGCATTGATGTAAGCTTGTTTCTAATCATTGTCATCATATTCCAGCTCCGTTTTCACCTCACCATTTTCTTTTAATGAAACATGTGGACCGAAGATGATGATCTTCCAATACCCCACTCCTTTTCTTATAATATGATACTTCATAGGATTTTTCCAAAAAGAATAGTTAGTACCATTAAACAAAGGAGGGAGATTATTTCAGGTTACCTTCTTCCGCTAGGTTATCAGGTGTCATCCTCGGATACTTGCTTTTGATACCAATTGTAAACGATCTAGAAGGGGGGTTGAATAGATCTTTAAAATTTTTCGTAAAGTTCTACAAAAAATCAGAAGTTAATTTACACAAAACAATTTAAACAAATTTAAATACAAGGAGTAGGGAAGAAGAGCAGACACTGTTTTTATAGAGGTTCGGTGTTAAGACCTACGTCCTCTACCTAAGCTCCCACTTAGGATTTGACAAATCTCTTTACTGCAAACTTTTTAGTTCATTGTGAACTTTTACAACACCTTTTGATTTATGGCTCAAGCTACCTTTACAATTGATTTGTCTTCTGGCACAAATCCTACCTCACAAGTGATTTTTCTCTAATCACTCAACTCACAATAACAATGATAGAAAATTGAAAATAATAACTCTCAATACAGATGAATGGAATTAATACCAAGCTAAGAGTGGAATGAGAGCAAATTGAGAACAATAGTAATATGTTTTTTGCTTTTTGGACTTCAATATCCGATCATATTATCTTCCTCTATTTATTAGCAAGCTCTACGATGATTGTAGCCGCCAGGACCTCCTTATACCGCTGCTTGATTTCTTATAGACATTGCTTAACTTTTTCCTTTCCATTTGTGATTGATCCGATAAATTTTGTTCATTTCTATCGATAATGACTAGTCGAGTTGTTATAATGACTAGTACTAACGCTTTTCACCGCAGATTTCATCTCCGCTCTTCGATCAATGACTAGTGCCATGATAATCGACTAGTGCACTATCCTGACTGATTTGTAGTTGACTTGTAGAATTTAAGTCGACTTGTTTCAAGCCTCATCTGATGAATCTTAATTTATTAGTCGACTTATGATATGATAGTCGACTTATGATGACTCTAACGGATATATTTAATCAGATCTTCCCATAATCTTCATGTTTAAGTCTCTTGACGCTTGAAGATTATTTCCATCCGATTTCATAATGATTTATATCTTGCCCATAGAGGATTAATGCTTGTCTTGATTTTATTTCAATCTAAAACACCAAATAATTTCTTAACCAATTCTATACATTTTATTATTACCAAAACATAAGTAGGATTTAATTTGTCAACCACCGTTGGTCCAATGTAACTCAGTTAAGGATAATGTATTATTACCTTCCATTATTACAATTCCAGATTATACTAAGGTGTAGTTTAACTGTTAACCTCTATTAAATAACCAATTATATTATATATCGAACATTAATGATTGATGAATGACTTAGAAAAATCCTTTTCTTCACTTATTCAATCACCCTGACCAAGATCTTGAAACAACCATTAAGATCAATGACAACATAGAGCTCAAACTCATTACTTAGAGTCGATGGATCTTATCACTAATTAGATAGGTACTTAATTATATCCAATGATCATTCAACTAGTATTTTACACAATAGGTATCCTATATCAAAATATAATAAGTGATCTATTGATTACTATGATGATCTCAGTCAAAGAAAAATATACATTTAAATCCTTATGAGAATATCCCACTTGACGCTCAAGGTAATATTAATTATTAGGAATTCTCAATTTAGTTAGTTTAATGATCATCTCTATTTGCATAATCTATATATGTAACTTAGTAAATGAGATCTACTAATATCTAAGTACCCTTGAAAATGTTCCTAGGCTAGATGCTTCGCTTTACTAAAGGTTTTGGCTTATGATAAAATGGTATCAATAGTTTTATGTTATTGGTGTTAAATGATGGTGCTTCTATAGATCCTTAATTATATCTTAATCCACCTAATATAGAAGAGTATTAATCCAATCTCTTTCTAATTGTAGGCTCACTACATTATGTAATATGCTCTATAGAATTATCTACTATTAATGGATGAAACTCTTTTCCAAGACTCAATTAACAAGAGCTAAAGTGTTTCCATCCTTAAAAGATTAACAAGTAATAACTTTCTAGTTGACTCAAAAGTCTTTCATTTCTTAAAGAGAAGGTGCAAGTAGGAAGGTGATCATATAGAAATCAAAGCGAATATCAAAAGATCTTATGATAAAGATGAATGGCCATTTTCTCAAGTTTTTTAGGAAAATTAGGTTTACAAATCATTTCTTATTTTTAACGGAATGTGTCCGATCAGTCCAATACAAAATTTTCTATGATAAGTGAATTTTAGATATACTAATTTAATTATTTAAATTTGAAAATTTTAAGGTTAAGAAATTTAAGCAATTTATTAAGAAATTTTAAGAGCAATTTAATGTGTTATATTTTGTTAACATCATTTTGTTAGATATGATGATTTTAGAGCAAAATGGATAATTAAAGAATGATAAAATCACAAAATACAAGTCATGACACATCTATCTAGAAGATTTATTCCAAGTGATGGTGGCAAAAGTATAAGCGATATTGCACCAAGAAGAAGCGCTTCTACACTCAATGCCTGGAGAATTATATAAACATTATCACTTTTATGCTCGTTTGGGTTCTATTGCATTATGAATAAGATTGCTAGGTGTCAAAATTTAAATGACCTTGTGTCGCTAAAGTAGCCTCCTTCATTGGTGCGCTTAAACTCAGTAACAAAACTTTGACTTGCAATGATTAGGAGTGTTGACCCGCAACAACACAAGGTCATTGTTTAAATTTTACAAAGCCACGGGCTAAGGTCGGTAGCTCGCCCAATTATGCCCGTGGTCTCATCGAAATGACAAAATATCGTAAAAATATTAAAGATGGGTCAAAGCTAATTTGGCCACTGATTGCCTAACCCGAGTTAGATCTCGATCGACTAGAGTAACCGAACCTGTTTTAATCTATTGACATTCCTAGAAATGACCTAATTGTAAAGGGATCCTATAAATAAAAACTCAAAAAATTTAAAGGAGAGCCAAATTTTATACTTTCTTTTAAGGAGCCAACTTTTAACAGCTTTCTAAGAAAAGTTCTTTTACTTTTTTGATGAAGATTTGAAGAAGAAGAAGAAGAAAACACATAGGAGGAGAGGAAGAATATACATATGAAAATTGTTATTAATTTACTTTAATTTTTATTTTCTCTTTGAAAAGTCTTAAATCAAAAATATTTAAATTTTTATTTAATTTAATGAAGTGCTCAAATCTTTTTAGGATTACGACATTGCTGATTATCAATACTTAAATTTACACAGCTTCAATTAAATTGATTTTTTATTCTAATCCTATTTTGAATATTTTTAAATAATTAATTTTTATCATTGTATGATCGATAATTGCATGAGTTATGATTTAATTTGAAACTAAGACGTAATAATGAGATTAGATGTTAATGGAAACGTGATATTAGACAATTATGAAATTATTTGCAATACTACAAATTTCTTATGCCTAATAAGTTCCATGACTTCATAGATTGATATTTCTTATAGAAATGTAGTTAACTTAGCTTCGCTTGGTTGGACTTATATCGGTAGAGCTTTTATCAATGGAGATTTTTTTCGTAGATTTTTTAGAATAACCTTTTCAAGAAATCAGTTGATTATTTGGTTGTTATTTTAAAAAAAAATAAATGAGCTCCATACAGTAGACTATTTGGTAATAAAATAAAAAAATACTTTTAATTTTAATTATATTTTATTTTGTAATAAAATTATTTATGTATATAAATATTATTTAAAGTATATTAAACAATATGCAAAGCACAATATATTAATTATTATATAATTTTAAATCATATAAAACATAAATAAAAATATAGCTAACCAAATTTTTATATGGATTATAACATAAGTAAACTAATATCAAAAATAAATATAAAAATATAAAAAACAAATAATATTATATAAATCCCAAATTAAATATTCAAGTTGAGTAAATAGTTAAATACATAATAAAGGAGAAGATGAGTTTGTGGTATTGTGGGAATTAAGTGTAAAACAAAAGGGCAAAAGGGACTAAAAATAGGCTCAGTAATTGATCTGAAAAATCTACTCAAAAAATATATTTGAGAAGTTTTTTTTAGAAGCTCCAAATTTGAGCTTCTTAAAAAGTTGTATTTTGACTGTCAAAAAAGTCATATTTATTAAAAAAAATAGTTTTTTATTTTACAGTCAAGCACTTATTTTTTAAAAAAAAGGCTTTTGTAGTAGAGAAAAGTACCTATTGGCCTCTCAAAAGTCCATCCAGACAGGCACTTACTGTAATATCTTATTGAAGCTTTAGAAAGATTAGTAATTATATTAGGAAAATTCACTAACAACATAGGGAATAGACATTAATTGATTAAACTAAGTGATTTAAGTGAGATCAATCTTGATGAAATTGGAAGTTCTAAAGATGTTTTATGTTGATTGTTAATCATTCTATGTTCCTTGGTCTTTATTATTTTAAATTATTGTTATTTATTTAGTTATATACATTTTTATTTAAAAATTAGAGTTGAATTAACTTTGACAATCAATAAACACAATCATTATTGGACAATACTCTTTTCATTACTTTATTACTTATTCGTAATCCTCCCATCTTTGGATTATAAGCTAAAGTTTTGATATATCTAGAAGTAACCCATTATTTCATGTTACCCAACTTTATTGTGAGACTAAAAGTAGTACCAAAAAGGATGAAAGAATCCTTGTCCATATCCATAGTTCTTAGTGATGCTATAAAGGTGGATTTGATCTACGACTTATGTCCCATGGATGTTGATGGTAGGATATTGGTAACGTATGTTATGGTACTATTGATTATGGATTTTGGCATAATATTAAGGATGGACTAACTATTTAATCATTACGCCACCCTTTATTATAAAGAGAAGAAAGTGTTATTTTGGATTTTAGGTGTAGAGTTCCTTTTAAGGGAGATGAAAGGACTATCCCATCTAATATAATTTCCTAATTAGTGGCCAAGAAAATGCTCAATCAGGAGTATCAAGTTTGGCCTTAGTTAAAGTTACCTTCATAGAAATTGCGACCTCCAAAATGTTCTTGTAGTTTGGAAATTCCAAGATATATTTCCTAAATAATTACTAGGGTTACCTTTAGAGAGAGATTGAGTTCTATATTGATCAAGTACCTGGTATAACTCCAATTTCTATACCTCTATGTCGAATGACCCATTTAGAGTTAAAAGAATAAAAACAACAGTTATATAATTTATTGGATAAAGGTTTCATTAGGCTTAGCACATCACCATGGGGTGCGTCATACTGTTTGTAAAGAAAAATGATGATTCTCTCTAGTTACATGTTAATTATAGGCAGTTGAATAAGGTGATCATCTGTAACAAGTATCCACGACCCTAAATTAATGATTTGTTTGATCAACTTCAGGTTGCTATGTATTTTTCTAAGGTTGACCTAAGATTTAGATATCATCGACTAAGGATTAGAAGAGAGGATATACCTAAAACTTCCTTCAGGACTTGATGCGACCATTATGAATTCTTAGTAATGTTATTTATCTTTACCAATGCTCTAGCAACTTTCATGGATCTAATGAATAGAATGTATAAAGCATTCTTGGATAGGTTTATGATTGTCTTTATCAATAACATTTTGGTATATTCGTGAACAGATAAGGAGCAAGCCCAACATTTGAGAGTTATATTACAAACACTTAAAGAACATCAATTTTATGCCAAGTTATCAAAGTGTGAATTTTATCTTAAAAGGTGTTAGGACACGTGATATCTTAGGAGTAGATCCAAGTGGAGTCGAAGAAGGTAGAAGTTGTAACAAACTGGGAAAAACTAAAGATAATGACATAAGTGAAAAGTTTTCTAGGATTGGTAGGCTACTTTCAAAGAGTTGTCTAAGACTTTTCCAAGATGGCATCCCTGTTGACACATCTGATGCAAAATAATGCCCATTTCATTTGGACTAATGCTTGTGAGGAAAGGTTTTTAAAGCTAAAAGAGTAACTATAGCTCCAGTCCTAGTTGTACCAATTGAAGGTGGATGATTTCAATTGTATTATGATGCTTTGAGAGTTGGCATAGGTTGTGTGTTGATATCAAATGGTAAGGTGATTGCTTCTATTTCCATGTAATTAAAACATGAACAAAATTACCCTACACATAATTTAGAGATGTCAACAGTGATCTTTGCTTTAAAGATTTGGAGACATTATCTGTATGATGAGATATGTAAAATTTACCGAATATTAAGAGTCTAAAATATATAATTCAATATAAGGACTTAAATCTGAGGCAAAGAAGGTGAATAAAACTACTAAAAGATTATTACTATATAATAAACTACTAAAAGATTATGACTGTACAATTCAAGATCATCTGTAAAGGAAAATGTCATAGCAGATGCATTAAGTGGAAATTCCTTAGGTAATTTGGCATATATCCTAATAAAAGGAGCTCTTTGACTAAGGAGTTACATGATTTGATGGATTAAGTCGTTGAGTTTCATATTTCAAATTTAGAGTACTACTATCAATCAACAGAGAGTAATCGACATTGTTGGATATGATTAAGGTCGCCAAGGCCAACACCCTAAATTTTAAAAACTTATGCATAAAGTTAAAGAAGGATGTGGTACGAAATTTGAGATCAATGGGGGAGGTATGCTGTGGATGAATTGGAGACTGTGTGTTCCAAATATAGAAAACTTGAAGACTATGTGACAAATAATATACATTCGAGTTCCTTTAAGATGTATTGTAATATTAAAGATACTAACTAATAGGATGATATGAAAAGGATGTGGTAAATATGTCTCTAAATACTTAACTTACCAATAAGTAAAAGCTAAGTATTAGAGACCCTCAAATAAGTTACTACTATTTCTAAGTCCTGAATAGAAATGTGAAAAGATCACAATAGATTTTGTGGTTGGCCTATCTTATACAAGGACTTGACGTGATTTAATTTAGGTGATCATACATAAGCTAAAATAGTTAGCACATTTCTTACTTATGATAACCACCTACTTTACGTCTAAGCTTGTGTGGTTGTATATCGAGAAGATAGTGTGTCTTTATAAGGTGCCCATATTGATAGTCTCTAACCAAGGATCACAATTCATATCTTGACTGAAATTATAGGAGGCATTGGGCACCATATTAGATTTTAGCATAACATTCCTTCCTCAAACTTATAGGCAACCTTAGAGGATAATTCAGACCTTAGAAGATATGTTGAAGATGTGTGATGGATTTGGTGGTAGCTGGGACTTGCACTTACCTATGATCGAGTTCATTTATAATAATAGTTACCACATTAGTAATAGGATGGAATCTTATAAGGAAGTGCATGGATGAAAATGTAGATCATTAATGTGTTAGGAGGGTAGCGATAGACAATTGGAGGGCTCAAAACTAATCAAGATCACATCAGAGAAGATTTTATTAATCAAGCAAAGGCTAGAGGCAGTGTTCAGCAAACAGAAGAGTTATGCGAGCCAAAAGTGCAAGGAAGTGGAACTTCAAGTCATAGAATTCGTATTTTTAAAGGTATCCCTGATGAAGGGCGTGATAAGGTTTGAAAAGAAAGGAAAACTATCTTTAAGATATATTGGACCTTTAAAATAAAAAAGAGAGTTAGAAACAAGGCATATTGATTGGCTACATCACAAGTCCACCTAGTATTCCACATTTATATATTTTGTAAGTACAATTCTAATGTTTTTTATGTACTCCAGCACAAAGTGTGGAGATGAAGAGAACCTAACCTATAAAGGGAAGCCAATATCTAATTTAGATTCTTAAATATGCTAGTTATGGTTAAAGTAGATCCTTATAGTTAAGGTGATGTGGAGGAATGATAATGCAGAGGAGATCATTTGGGAAATAGAGCGAGAGATGTGAGAGTTGTATCCATACTTGTTTCACCAATACAATATTGTTTTAAAATTTGAGGACGAATCTTTTTCTAAGGAGGGGAGATTATAATACCTTCCCTTATATATCTGTATATCTATCTATCTATATATATAGATAGATCAATAGATCTTCCACCCTTATCTTTTTTTGTTTTCCATTTTTTTCCTTCTAAAAGGTTACTATTTATGAAACCATCTTCTTCCTCTATTATTCATCACCTATAACTCTAACCAGCCAATCATATATGTCAATCAATCTTCAAGCCCATCATAACTATACCCATTTTACCTTATAATAACATCCTAATCTTCATAAAAATTTAAAAAAAATAGAGAAAAACTCAAATATTCGATTTGTCACCTCCAGTGAGTGTTGTTGATCACCACCATTGGACTCCCCATCATTAGCCACCGTCAATATTATCGTCGATAAACAAAAACAAAGGTTATGGTTCTAAAATAAATTTTCTTCAATTCATTGAGATTGATTGCAAATTTGATTTTCTCATAGTTATAAAAGTTTGTCTACTCATTTGGTATAAATATTGTTGAATTTTGAGCTAAAATTTTCAAGTAACTAGAGGAATATTTCAATCGCCGAGAAACTATTATGGTGACTTTTCAACTACATTTTAGAAATTTTTATAAAATTATATAAATTATTTTCATCATTTTCTTTTAGGAACCATAGTGAAATTTTAATGATTTAAATGTTAAAATCAAGAAAAGTTTAGGCTAGAATAGGATTAAGGACTAAATTATATAATTAGTCCATCCTAGCAAACCTAATGAGTTCTAGATTATAAATTGAGCCCAAGAACTTGTAAATGAAACTAATTATGATATTTTCTTTCCTATTTTATAGGTACAATCAGGAGTGGAATCCACGCCACATGGTTTGGACAAACATGTATATTAATCAAGTAAGTTCATATCTATCATCGATACTAAATCCATATTACCTATTGAATATGGTTTTATATTGATATGTTGTTGATATGTTAAGATAGGTTGTATGCCTGTATCCTATATGTATATGGATATGACATATGATATATATATATATATAAGTACATATGTAATTTGTGAAGTCATTGTCATGATACCTATGTGAATATTATCATGATATCTAAGTATATGCATACGAGTTTGGGTACTTATAGCATACTGTATACATTTATAATAGTCTTCATATGACTTAGTGTTTGTTTTGTGAAATTACATAAATGATATTTAGATTGTGTGTTGATGTGTTTGATTGTGTCTATGGTGGAGGAAAAATATGTAGAACGTGCAATTTGATGGGTAAGCGATCCTAGTTAATGCTTGGCTACAACCAGGTACTTATTTGATATGTATCTTATTGATATAATTGTGACTTTCAATATATTAAGTCAGGGTTGGTTTATTGGTAATATATGTCTCCCCGCAACTCCTTTTGACTAAGAAAGCCTTATGGCCAAATGAGTGCAGGTATATGGTTGGGCTATTACTAATGTTTAGCTCCCCACATCCATATGAGGTGTAGTATTGTGAGGATTTATTCTTGGAGACTAGGGTCCTATAAATTTTGTTCTTTGTGATTTATTACGCATTGCATGCAATTTTTCAAGCATCATATATATGTTGTTATACTCATATAAATTGTATATCGTGTGAATGGGTGTTGTAGGGAGATATATACTTATTTAGTAATGACTGACTCTCATTAACTATATTTTCCAGGTTAGTTGCCACCAACTTTGTAGTAGTGACTTCAATAAGTGTCAGTTGCAGCATATCCACCTCTATATATGTTTTTCCTTTGTTTTCCCTTGTTCTTATGCTCTAGTGTACACATTGATATGATTTAGTATATTGAAAAAATTTCTTCTAATGCACGCTAATATCATTATATTTTACTATGTATATTTATACATGTTTGTGTTGTTATTAATTTTTTGCAATTTTGTATTTATTTCTATCACTAACAGTCAAGCCTACATATGATCTAAGGGCTTTGAATTTTGGGTTTTATATGTTGATCATGTGACCATTCAAGTCATGGCATATAAAGATTGCTTATCTTGTTCAATTTATTGCTAAAATAATTTGTCACTAGAATAATAGCTTTTTTTATCCTATATAGGTAAGCAATAACTGATGATCTCCGTACTCAACAATCTAGACATGTATAAGCACTTAGATCTATTTGTAAACATCATCATGGCAATTGAAAAAATGTTCAAGATTTTTCTAGGGATTGGTAGAAGTTACATAACTTCAAATGCCAAGGTAAAAGGTGGATTTATAAGTGCTAAAAGGTAAGGGTGGCTTAGTAATCAAAGAAATGAGAATCACAAATAAGATGCTTTTGATCATAACAATATGGAAGGTTCACATAGATAAAAGGTCAACATAGGTTAAGTAAATGCATTCTCATTTCCTTAAAGATAAAACCTTATAGAACATCAAACCTAAAACTAACTTCCTAGACCCTAACGTAGCTACTGAACTTAGTGGAACATATTAGAGAGCGTTTCAAAAGAAAAATCAGAAATGGTATAAACATCTGAATCTAGTTTGATAGTCACCAATTTGGTCCTTTATGTAAGCTTCTAAATTACAGCTCCATTAAAGCTATCTTACCAAACAATGCAATAAATGAAGCAGCATTCATGGGTGATTCTTTGAGCTAGCCCATTTATACATCTGGTTTCTGATCAATAATTCAAAACTTATCGGCTTATAATTCCACTTTGTATATGGTTAAGGCACCACTCTTCATCTTTCATAAATCAATCATGATTAGAAGTTTTCAAAAACACTTACTAATTTGTCTTGGTCAATGGAAGATAAAGAACCAATAACAAGTTTGATGGCAGGATGCTTAGATGAGAAAAACATTAATAGTAAGAGGCTTAGGTGATAAAATTAGTAATGTGAGTAGTACTAACGGGACAATATAATCTAAATTTATAACTTTAGTGATTTGCAAATTTGTTGTTTTGTAATGTTTTGGTTTGACTTTCAAATCTTTTTTCTTATCATTCCTTGTTTTTTATGCAAAGGAACTTAAAGTCCAATGAAGAAATAAAAGAGAAAAATTGGTCAACTACAAACTTTAATTTGGTGGGATGGGAATTGAGAATTGAGTTGACAATAAAATAAGAAATGAAATTTAGATTCTATTAGGATTCTTTATTAAATAGGAAGTAGTTATAAGTTAAATATATTATTATAGTTTAGATATGCTGTCGTATTTGTTTAAAACTTAAACTTATAGAAATTTTGTTAGAATATGATTTAAATTTGTTAGGAACTCTTTCTTACTAGAATAAGAATTTTAAAACTTTATACAAATGTATATGCTTATCCGTTTGAGAATAACAACACAAATTTTTTTACAAACTTAAGTTTTAAATTAGAATGAATGATGATTTCTTCTGTGTGATTCTTAGACTCGACTAGTGATTCTTAATTTTGTACCTCTACTAATATGAGCTATATTTTCTTAATTTGTTAATTTTAGCTACTAGTTAATGCTTGTTTTATTTGTCCTACATCAATTTTAGTCTTTTGCGTTTTAATTTTTAATTTAAAATAATAATGTCCTATTATAAGATAATTGACTTAATACCTATGTGACTTTCACCCGTTGATAAATTTAATATCTAAGACGTGATAAAATCTCTCATCGTCAGTCGTCACTGTCACAAGTGATGAAAGAATTTATAAATGGGCCACGAGGGTTCCATAATTTTAATATTTTGGGCCTTTTGTTGTCTTAAGAAATATTCCATATCATTCTATTATACATACAAAAGGACAACATTTTGTTGCCTTTTTAAGGAGAAGAGAATAGAAAGTGCATAACTATAGCGGACAAGTAAATGGATTTCAACTTAAAGTTTTCCAAAGATTGAGCGACGAACCCCAGTTGGCTTTTTTCAGAAAACAGGGGTATGAAGGAAAAGGAAACGGTAGAGAGAAGTCCTGGAAAAACGTAAAATACCTAGTGTAAACAACTTGAATGATTCAGGCACAAGGACAGAGATGCAGTCCACTAAGAACGGGACGACGCGAATTGGACCAAATGTGCTGATTCAGCAGTCTCCTAGAAGTATTTCACATGGACTGTTGCTATTCTTTGTCAACAGCCAGAGTAGAACCCTAAACCAATCACAATCAACGTTGACAATTACAGCAGGCGCCTTTTGTCTCAACCTTGCGTGTACCATTTTTACGTCGCCAACTCCGTTTCTCTTGAGATAAGTGATTTTTGACGTTCATTTCAAGACAACATTTTGTTATCTGCCATTTTTTGGTTCTACCGCCGCGTCTTGGTGTGATTTCAAGTTCGATTTATTTTGTGCCAGTGGTATGGAGTCTTCAAAAGGAAAAAAGAAATGGCAATCCCAAAGCTTGATTGGGCGATTTAGCAAGATGAGATTTGATTTTTCTTTTAATCTTGCATGCTGTTGAACATATATAACCAACCATGCATGCTGATTTCTTTATAGAATACCTGGGTACATGAAGTGGAACAAATTCAAGAAGGAAACTTTTGTATGCTTTGCCTCTACCACTGCAGCTATTATAGTCTTCACTTAATCTGCAACATTCCATTGCACCTGCTAGTAACCAACCAACCATTACTAGGATGGAAAAACCAGTACGGTTGATGAATCAACCGGGAAAGTCCATGCATGGCTTATGATACGAATCAAATTATAACATAAAAACCGAAAGGAAATCTTGAGTTCAAATTCTCATTGAACAATAGACTGGTTGCATTTTTACACACTCATAGCAAACAATAGATAAGTACAAAGAGATCGATGAGAATGATTTTGCATCTCATGGTTTTATCCTTAGTTTTCACGATAAAATGAACTCAATGAAAAAATTATATGGAAGTGAAACAAAAAAAAAAATTAAAGCAACTTGGGAGAGCCACCACTCTTAAAGCTGTTGTAGCTTCCGCAAATGCTCTAATAGCGAAGTAGCCTTTCTCTTCGCCCTCTCAGTGCCACTCTTAGCGAGCTCTGTCAAAGGTATTACCGCACCAAGCCTACTTATACAAGAAAGATTCTCAGGATCTCTCTTGCACAAGGAAAGTAAAATGGCCCCTGCATTCTCCTTGCTGCGGGGTTGACCTGTTCTTAATAAATCTATCAAAACAGGAATGGTGCTAGCCTTTACAATGGCAGCCTTTGCTTCTTGGTTGCTAGCTAAAACTGAAAAAATAGTCAGAGCTTCATCAACCATACCATTTGCAGAGTCTGTAAGCATCTTTAATAATGCTGTTACAATTCCTGACCGCACAGCCCTGCCCTTGTTCCCCTGATAAATGCACAAATTGAACAAGGCTGTGGCTGCATCTTTCTTCCCTCTAGTACTTCCATTTTGAAGCAATTCTACCAGAGCAGGTATTGCCCCCGAAGCACCAATGATTATTTTGTTCTCATCAGCAAGGGATAAGCTAAAAAGAGTTGCCGCTGCATTTTCTTTCGCTTCCACACTTCCAGCTCTTAGAACTTGGACAATAGAAGGAATAGCACCAGCAAGCATTATTAGTCCCTTGTTATTTTCATAGATTGATAGGTTAAGAATGGACGTGACAGCATTTTCTTGTATTGAAACATCTTCTGCAGTCAATAGGTTGATTAGAACAGGAATGGCTCCTGCTTCTGCTATAAGTATCCTGTTATCAGTACTTCTTTTGGATAGTGACCTGATTTCTGACACAGCAGCTCTACGCTCCTCAATTGACCTACTTGAGAGCTTGCGAACAAGTGCCTGAATGGCTACCATGTCACCAGTAACATCACGGAAAGATCCATCACTCTTTTTCAATCTTCCATTTGCTAACCCAGTTGGCTGCTGAATCTTGTGCTTCTCACACCACTGTGATATTAAACTTCTCAATACATAATTGGGGGTCAAAGTCAAATGTTCAAGCTTCTGTTGAGTTTTTGGACATGTTGTGTTGCCAGAATCTATCCATCTCTGTATGTACGACCTTTCGTATGTCTGCAAAATTTCAAATTAAATCAGAAAGGTAAAAGAATTCCGAAGGTGGATGATTTCGACGCTTCCAAGCACATATTGAGGGGGGGAAAAAAAACAGTTTAACACACTGGTCTGTTCAGAAATGTTTTACCTGTCCTGTTGCAACTATAACAGGATCCCTCATCAGTTCCAAAGATATTGGGCAGAGAAAATCATCAGGAATTGCAACTGCATCAGACTTTTTCAAGTCTTCTAAACTAGTTTTAGCTGGATTATCTTTCCTGCTGTCATCAACTTCATTTGAGTTGCTAATTGCCTGATCTACAATGCAGCTTTTTGAGCTGTTACTTCCTGAAACAGTTTCTAGGCTTTCCGTAACTTCCTTGACACTACCACTGCCACTATTCTCAATATGCCAGCTTCTAGTTAACCTGTTCCCCTTTGATACCTGATTGATATCATTGTCCGTGGACTGAGTTAAGGTAGCCAAATTCATTCTTGAATTAATTGAGTCATGTCTTTCTATAGCTCTTTGCAACTGTGCTCTTACCAATACAACCTAGGAGGTGAAAATTTGTTGAGGTTGCAATCCACTGAATGCAAACAGATAAAAGTTATCACAAAAAAGTTACATCTGAACCCATACCTGCTCTTGTACTTCCTCTGAGATATCAAACTGATCATACGGTATCTTAGCCAAAGCATTGTGCAATTTCAATGTCACACACTGAAATTGGGAAGCAATTTCCTTCCCTTCATCCTTAAACCAAGAAACAGCAAACTCAGCAAGGTAGCAACTGAATTTTCCAGAGAGGACGCAGCAGCTATTATGGAGTTTCATTTAAAACCAGTTTTTATACATAGAAAACCAAAAAAAAAAAGGAAGTCCTTTCTGAAGGATATGCATCCATACTAGAATATAACTTTCAATAGGTCCAATCCTTACTTGGAACCAAAATAACAGATTTAAATTATCCCCTTCACAATTCTGCTTTTGTTAAAGTTAAAATCTTTACTATCTAACCACTGCAAGTAGGTATTTAGAAAATTCAAATCGTAAGAATGATAATTCAGTAAACAATAATCCAACAGTCAATTGACTGTGATGTAGTCTTCGTGGAATCTTACTCCCACTTCTATTTCTAAACTCCCTCATTTAAAGAACATGAATTTAAGATTCCCAAATGAAACAATCTTTTAGGAAGTTACAAACTGAAGCACTCTTCAACAACCCATATCAGTGAATCAAACAAAAATGAAGTACTACAAGCTAGGTTATCTTCAGCGAAAGAACAATAACTAGAAACTAGAAACCAAAATAACCATACCCCAGAATGTCTACCCCCAAAAGGAACAACAATAGCAGAGAGAGAGAGTTTTAAGCTTACAGAACTATTAGCGGGCTCAAAACTGGAAGCAACGAAACTCAGAAGTTTTGCATTTTGAAGGGAAACAAGTAGATCAGAGCACCAACTACCAGAGGAAGAAGGAGAACAAGAAGTGGAAGCATCCAACGGCGTAGATTCACCCTTGAAATCCCTTATCTCTTCAAGGAAATGAGTCAACAAAGAAACCCGACGAACCAGATCGGTGTACTCCTTTCTGAACACCGACCCACCATCATTTCCGACAGACATTCCGGCAATCTCCCGGACGAGGTCGAGGAGGAGCACCACAGAGGCACTGCCGGCCATTGCCCTGTGGACGACGGCCGACGATAGACGTCAAGTACGAATCCTTACCCCTCTCTCTCCGCGTCTCTCTCTCTCTCTCTCACACACACATAAAGCTCCAATCTTTCTGTGAAGGGGTTTATTATAATAATACTCTTATTAATGTGCAGCCTCTCTCTGATTTGGTTCAAAACTATAAGCCGGAGGGTGACATGTTCAAGCCTTACTTAGAGAGAGAGAGAGAGAGACATCGGATTTTCATTCAACATTTTCTTTTTAATTTTTCACGGTCTTATCTTATTGGTTCAGAAGGAGAAGAGAAATAGAAATGGAAAGAAAAATTGGAAATGGAGAGAGAGGGAGGCGATAGCGAGATTCGTGGCACGAAGTTGTGTTATGTTGTGTGTGTGTGTATGAGGTGGGGGGAGAGAGAGAGAGAGAGTACAGCTGGATTTGGAATATAGGGATTTGTCCGTCAACCACAACTGGTTGTCCACTACTACTAGACAGTATTAACAACTTTCCACCAATACAATATATTTATACCCCACGGTTTTTTTTTTTGGGCAAGTGCATGATATATTTTAAGAGGGTCTTAATTTATAATAAAGTATCTTTAAGTCAGCTATTTTTAGACTAATTTTTACTTGTATCGGGTCAGCCCATAAGGAGTAAAGTGTTGATCAAACAAATTTTTCTATTCTCAGAATTCGAGCTCAAGATTTTTAATTAAAGAATGAGAATGTTGAACCACTCATACTAACCTATTTGAATCGCCGGAGTTAAATTTTATAACAAGAAAAGATTGACTGTGTTGTGATGCAAGGCTGGAAAGGAGAAGAAGCCATCATCACCGCTACATTGTAGTTTGTTTTCGGTTTTGGTTAAGGGATAAATATAAAAAAGACTTGAAAACACGCAGCTGCACATGCAACTGCAACTGAGGGACCCTTGCCTTTCTTTTTCCTTAAAAACGGTATCCAGTTTGTTAACGGTATCCAGTATGTTCTTCTTTTTCTCGGTGCATTCTACTTTAATACAAACTTATTTTATTCTTTTTCTTCACTTCACCTTGATTAGAATTCATTGTAAAAGTACTTTACTTCTTTAGTAATTTTAAGCAAGTCAACCTTTTCATGTCTGGAATTAATGATTCATAAAATTTTGTTACGTTTTTCATATATAACACTAGACAAAATAGTAATATGTTTTAATAACAGTTCAAATTATTGTTCTTTATAAGAAAAATTAACTAATAATTATTTTCTAAAATGGATTATTTTTAATTATCCAATACTATACACTGTAGTTTTGACTAGTTATTCCATTATTTAAAAGAGGGTTTCTGAAGAGTTTCAAACCAATTATTCTAAGCTTGCAAGAGCTAGCTGTAGTTGTAGCTGCGTAGGTTTTTGTTCTTGATATTTGAGAATCATTGTCAATCCTGTGGTTAAGATGAAACTTTAAATTATGGTTACCAATTACACATTTCCTTCATGAGCATCTCTTAATTTTCAGATCTTCTATTTCAATTATTATAATTTTTATACTGAAATTAGAAAACATCAGGTAATCCTACTTTCCTATAAATCAAATCCATGGGTTATTACTTAAAAAATTATAACATAGAAATACAATAGATGAGATTGAAGTTTTACTTTATATGAATAAAACTAACACGTAAAGTTTCCTAACTAATTATGACCGCCACATGCATTCCACGTACATATATATACCTAGAGGATACATGAAACGAATACTTGTTGGAAAATTATCTAATTTCCAACTTAAATGGCGTACTGTTTCCATCTTGATAGGACCAAAACCACGTGCATGCCAATCCATGAAAGCTGGTGGAAGTCAACGAGATGATCAGAACAATGAAACTCCTACCTTATTACATGGAAGATGATCAGAAAAGGAAACGTAAATGAGAAGTCGTTTTGCAAAAAAAAAGTCCCCATTCATGAAACATTGAAGAGATATGGAAATGTCCTAACATTGGATGCCCGAAAATTAGGTGATAATGAAGAAAAATGATAGTCGACAGCTTGACAAATTCCCTTCCCCACCGCTAAAACCATTGAAATAATGATCATTTTTATCCAGACACGGAAAGATCGCATTTCCAAAATCATGGGTCTTTTCTGGCTAACTAATGTGCTGTCTACCACCTGTATATCTTCTTCAATGCCCTGATCATGAGTCCACTTTTGAAGGAAAACGTTAATGGATATGAGCTAATTAATCAAACAAAGGAATCATCATCCCTCTTATTTTCCTCTTCCTTTCTTTCTCTAATCACAATACATCATTAATGCAAAACAATACTGAAAGTCCGGTTTTGCAAAATCCGGTTCTACCTCAGTTGCTTTTGAATTGGCTCTGTCAATTGCTTAATGCAAACAACTGTATCACCAATTGTCAATATTTCAGAAAAATTAATCACGCAAAGAATAAAGTGACAACAAAGATTTGGTAACGCAGTTTCGTATACTTTGCTTATTTCTATGGAGCGCTCACCTAACTTAATCAATTTTTACTTGTGATATAATAGTTTTACTCAAAACTTTACTGAACTAACACACTCAACTTTTGACACTATTCCCTCGTATTCGCACCCCATGAAAGTATATCAATCCCAATAATATGACCACTTCGTATTAACCTCAACAGAAAATTTTTGCAATAATATTTGATAATAAAGATGATAATAAAACAACTCAAGTGATTAAATCAATAAAGATATAAACAAAGAAAAACACTTGAGATAAAAGATATTCCCTTGTATGTGCTGCCTCATCAACTTGAAATCATGAGAAGTCATTCAACAAATATTCTACAATGAACCTTCAAAACAATTAGTGAAGAGATCCACGCCCAGCAGTCACAAAAAGATCATCAAACGAACATATATTTCGTCACCGAAACATTTAAAAATACAGCTGTACAATTTTTCACTTTACGGCATGATTTTTCCACACAAAAATGATTAAGCAACAACCCAATTATTCACTCACATATGCAAAAACGCAGCTACCAAGAATAACTCAATAGAGCATGTTATTGCTCACATAAAAACAAAGAAATGCAAATGCACAAATTGATTAATTTTTTACCAATTTTTCTCTCACAAAAACAACAGCTCAACTGCCCACAAAATTCACACATTCAATGGAGAAAACACGATTGCCTAAAATGGATAAGATCATCAAAAAATCTAGATGTCTTAGATAACCCAAATCACCAAAATAGGCTGCCAAAGACAACTCCAAAATTACCAAAAATTTTGCACATTATCCTTATTAAGATATAGTGATATTATCTCAAATAAATCATATCTTCACTAAGATTTTATCCTTAATAGAATCTTTTGCTTCAAGAATCCCACCTAAGGTGGATAACTTATAATAATGATATTCCACATATATCCAACCAATGTTTTAAAAACCGGACCGACGATTGAATCGGAGAAGCAACTGATTCAAGGGTTAATGGTTTAACCGGAATTCAATCATGGTCGAACCGGTGACTAATAAGTAATAGATATAAATTTTATTTTATATATATTATATATAAGATAATTTTAAACATACTATTTAATTATTTATCTAATTGTAAATTTAACTTAAACTCCAAAATTCAACCTAAAACTTCAAAACATACAATTTAAAAAAATTCACCAACACAACACAAAATAAGATAACAAAACTCACTAGTCATATTTCATCAAAATGATTAAAAAAGATCACTAATCATAATATTCATTCAAATTGAGATCAAAATCAAATGCTCCTTCATCATTGTCGATATAAGCATCTTCAATGATTTCAAATTTGGTTGTTTGGCAATTTCTTCATCACCTAATTTCATAATAAACAATATTAGACAAAATTACACTTGGAAATAATATATCTAATCTTTAATATTATATTACAAATTAAATTAATAATAACCTTCAAGTTGTTGTGGTGCTTTATCAATTATTGGAATTGCATTTTTCTGATAAATAGCATTTTCAATATCTTCCTCACCAAGCTCTAGGGATCCATTGTTTTCAATAATCCAAAAATCAAGTTTGTCTATAGATTCATAATCAATAGGATCATATTTCATCTTCTTTGTTTGACAACCTAAAACAAAACATTAATGGTAAGTTCAAATATAACTATGTTGGAAATCGCAAACAATAATAATAAGTTAATAACGTTTAACTAAAAGTAGAAAACAATAATACCGATTCTTCAAACACAAGTTGTAAGTGATATAAACATGATCACATAGCCTTTGATGCTCCAATTTATTTCTCTTCTTTGTGTGAATGCGTTTAAAAAAGCTTCAATTTCTCTCACAACCAGAAGAGGAAGATGTTTGGCTAAGAATATGAATAGCCAACTTTTGCAATGTTGGAGTACTACCCCCATACAATCGCCACCATTCATCTACAAAAAAATTGAAATTATCAAACAACAAAATACTCATAGATAATAAACATTAAAAATATTAAAGAATATAATTAAAATTAAAAAGTATCATATTAGTATTAATATAATAGTACCAGGGCGTAAGGTGTTTAACTTTAACATCTTAAGAGCGCTTTCTCGACTAAAAGTTCCTTGGCGATCACGATAAACTTGAATCTCTTGAATGCCTTTTGACAAGTCAACACAAAAACTTTTTATATCAAGTATATCAAGAAGAGCAGATACAATCCTATTCTTCTCACGATAGCCTTCAACATAAAAGAAAGTATGATTCAAAAAGTATGCTACAGTATGAAGATTAAGCTTTAAGTGCTTATCACATCGAGCCTTGATGATATCGGTGTAAGGCTTATATAATTGTGGCTTCTATTTAAAGATCTCCTTCACTACATTTTTTATCCTAAGCATGCCCTCATAAACATAACCCAAAGAAGGTTTTTCATCCGCATTTACAATTCTCAACAATCAAATGATAGGAGCCACAACTTTCACCATAATCAAGCAATTATTCCAAAACTTGCTATCTAACAAAATAGAACTAACAGATTTTCTTGTTGCAGTTTTTGCCAATCTATGACTAGTAAAGTGCTTATCAATAACCAAAGCTTGTAAGTCATACTTATGATCATAAACACTTTTTAAAGTAATAAAAGTAGTGGCAAATCGACTTACCCCTGGATACATTATCTCTCTCAAACCTTCCCTTTTTCTTAGCCAAGATAAGAAGATTATATGATTGTACACAAAAGAAGTTACCTTTGAAGTCTTTGAAACAAGTTCTACAACATGAGGCATATTACCAATATCCTTTAAAAGGAGATTCAAACAATGTGCAACACAAGGTGACCAAGAAACATGCTTGTAGTGTTCATGTACTAATTTCCCAGCTGCTACATAATTTGCTACATTATCTGTCACTACATGAACAACATTATCCGCTTCAACCCACTCAAAAACTTCAGATAATAAATTAAATAATGATTTCACATCTTTTACCATATCTTAAGCATCAACAGATTTCACAAATGTTATGCCTGTAAAAAAATAAACAAAATTAAAAGGATTAACTTGTATAATAACAAACAAAATTCATAATATTATACCTGCTGGATAATAAACTAGAAAGTTTATCAAAGTTCTTTGTCTTTGATCACTCCACCTATCTGTCATAATTGTACAACCTGTTTTAGCCCAATTTTTTCGATTTTTATCAACAAGTAGTTGACATTCTCTCTTACAATCTCCTAACAAATTAACCCTCAAATCATAATATGATGGACCTTTAATCCCAGGCCCAATAGCAGTAATTGCATCCAAAGCTTCTTGAAAGTAAGGAGACTGAATTACATTGAAAGGAATACAAGCATCAAAAATCCATCTAGCAATTGCAATATGTGCCTTGTGAATTGCTTCCTTACTAAATAACACACTTCTCAAACTTGGTTGAGACCCTGGAGTTGTCCTTGGACCAAAATATGAATATCTTTCCATATCAATAACTTCCCTTTTCTCTTTGCGTTTGCCAAGTGGTTGTCTCTTAATTGAACACGTTTGTTGTAGTTCTTGAATTTCCTCTTGAGATTCAGGTTGATCACCATATGCTTCATTCAAATCCTCATTTCGCTTCTTTTGTTGCACTTGCCTTAGTGACTCCAACATTTTTTGACGGACATCATGACTAACCTTTTTACAAGAAATTATTTGACCAGGTACACCAACAAGATGTTGTTTCATCCTATTTATGCCACCTCCTATAAAACCCAATGATCAAAGTAGACAAGTAAATATATTAGTAGCACCCTCTTTATGCAAAAAAAAAAAAAATGCTCCCATGTAGAATCGGTTTTTCAACGATGTGGATTAACTGAGTTCGTTGTGGATTGTTGTCCGGATGATTGTGTGTTGGGATTATGAGTATTCAACCATTTGGAGAACTAATCTCATTAGGAATATCTATATTTCTAAATTCTGAACTTCTTATAATGTTGATGTTTGCACTTAGCATGTAGGAAAGGGACTCTGCACAACACAATTTTGACAATAAAAGAGTTAGCTTTTAAAGAGATTAACACTTAGACCTCAAAGATTCTCAAAATCGCTTAGGATTTTAGAAAGAATATTTAGGGATGAAGTATCCAAATAATTCATCCTTTAAGATTATAAAGCTAAGGTCTTTCTTATGGTGAGGCACGATCATTGACTCTTCTTTCAACAATTTAGGATTTGTTTTAACAAGTACTACAAACATACTTTCAATCATGAGTCCCATTTTCTTTAACCTTTTGTTTTATACGAAATCATGTAAACTAATTTCACATATTATAAACTTAAATCCTTATCATGGTTGGCTCCACAAGCATGATTACTAACTGCTTGCTTTATAAAATAAAAAGAGGTTCAGAATAATATATCCCAAAAGAAATGAATGAATCACAGGAAAAATAAAAGACACAAACTTATTAAGAGAAAGAGAGAGATGTGAGAGAGAAACCTAAACCGGTAAGATGAAGAGTGAAAGCAGTGGGTAAGATGAGGTTTGAGAGAGAGCGATCGTGTCTTGCTTCTATTCTACTTTTGATTTTTATTCGAGAGTCGTGAGAGAGAGATGTGAGAGAAAGGTATTTTAATTGAACTGGGCGGTTTTCTCTTACACCGATTCAGAGGTTTTTACCGATCCGATTGTAAAATAAACGGGCCAACCACTCACAAAAAATAAGGGTTAAACTGGACCGTTTTCTACTCTGAGTCATTGATTTTTTGGTCCAACCAGCCGATTTGGTCTGATTTTTAAAACACTGTATTAAACTATGTTCAATTACAAATAATGGCCGAAGTTAATTAATATGATATCGTAATAAATATCTTAACAATCTCCTCCTTTTTGGCATTATTTGTTCATATTAGAACTTCCCCTTAAGAAGATAATTAGACAATGCCCCTTAATCGAATATCGAGTTCCAAACATCAAGTTCACATAAGTTGAAAATATCTAGAAAATAACCAAAGAAACAACAATCCGAAATAAAAAATTATCCAAACATCCAAATTTCTCCCCTTTGGGATAAAAAGATGTCAAAAATAAAGAATGTCTTCAATGTGATCAATTTCAACAAATAAGGAGGCATAATAATTAGCAGTAGGTGTAGCGAAAAAATCATAAGCACGTAGTGCAGTAACAAAAGATCAAGATGACAATTTACCACCAGTCAAAACACTAGTTAACATATCATTACTCACATCAAAACCATCAGCATACAACTGATTAAATCCATAAATCTCAAAAATGTATTCAACGAATCATGATCAAACTTAATTAATCTCCTCCTCATATAAACCAAATGAAAGAATATTTCCCAAACTAATGCAACTAACGATATAAAGAGAAATCAAGATAAAATTTGAAAACCCAAATCATAGAAAATCCAAAACTTCCTATAGGGCTCAAACCAAGCATCAACATTTTCTTAATATCACTCCATAAATCAAAATCCAGAAGCAAGACTCTCAAACCATCAAGCAGAGCTTCATTTTTACCTCATGTATACTATTCAGTAAGTAAGAAAAAACCAAACACAAACCAATCACCTAAAACTTAGAAAACCCATAAATTAAAAACTTAGAAAGTCTAGATGTTAACTCCTTCGAACCTTTTTTTTTTAATAACCAACTTCAATATACTTTAAGGATTTAAAGCGCCTAGTCCTTGTGCCCCTCGAAGAAATTCAAACCTAGGCTTATTCCCCCATTACTTTAACTTTGTCATTAGATGTCTAGTTGGTTCCTCCCTTAGAAGCAACCAATTGGTCCTCTGTTTGTTGGACCCCGAACTTTGAAGCGAAAATTAGAAATATGAAAATGAAAGTATATGAGTGTTGTGTATATAATTTGTGTTATAGATGAGGAAATGTGAATTATGTAAAGATATGAGTTGGGAAATCTTAAGTATGAATTATGGTTATATATGTGAGATCTTATGGAAAAGCAAGAGATTTTAAATGACAAGATGATATGGAATGTAAGAAATCATATGAATTGAGGTTGAGATTTGGATAAATTCAAAATGATAGTTGAATTATTATAAATGTTGTGCAATTAAGAAAGTGAAGTTAGCATGAATGTTGAGTTTTTACATGTAGATAAAAATGTGTATGTTGATTTAAGGGAAATTAGGGAATGATTGAAATAAAATTGGCCAAAGTTGCCTTCTTTGAAGTTGTAGCTTGCCCTTTCATCTTCCCAACGAGATCAAGTATGTAATATTTCGAGATCGGAGTTAAGAGTTATCGTTGATACAAGTTATGATGTTATATAAGATTGATGTTAGTGACAGCTTTGATGAATGTTTGAGAATTTTGGTTTTGATGAATCAATTTAGTTGAGATTTGAGAAGTTCATGAATTGAGTTTGTTGCTTGAATTATTATGAAGTGTTTAGCCATTTAAATAAGTAAATATGTGGAGTGTATTAGTGTATATGATGGTAGTTTGGATTTTGAGAAACATTGGAAGAAAGTTGAAGAGGTTTTGGAATTAGCATGTCCGTTAAACGGACATGGAAGTCCGTTTAACGGACAACCTCGGGTCAAAAGGGTCCCTCCCCTTGCTTATGTCCATTAGGCGGACATGTATGTCCGTTTAACGGACATTCTCAAATAGATTGATGCATTTTTGGCTGTGCGTGTCCGTTTAACGGACATCTACGAGTCACTTTGAGAAAATCGTGATTGTTACCAGGTTTGAGGCCGAATCTCGTTTTGAGGCCTCTAATACGAGTTGTAGATCTTTATGTTATCTTTCAAATGGCACAAGAACGAAGGAATTTGGATATTTGTAGAAAATGTTATGTCATTTGCGCCAAAAGATGTTCAAATGGATTTAGAGTTTAAGCATGGGTTATTGGTTTGATCATAACTCACTCATCTGACCTCGGATTGAGGTGATTCTTGAAGCATTGAATTCCTAACACATGTATCTTTCTCTCCATGAAAATTTGTATCAATTAGAATTGGATTGAAAAAGTTTGATTGAATCATATGATAATCGGAATGATTCGTTCCATTCTGATCTTGCTAATTTCTTTCCTCATCCGACCTTGTCAAATCATTTGCTTATATCTTTTCCATCCGACATCCGAATGACTTAGTTCTTGAAGCGTTGGATTCCTAAGACAATGATTTTCATTTGATGTGAAATTTATGAATTTTAGAGACTTAATTGAGTAAGATTATTTGAATCAAAATGAGACAAGAAAGTTTCTGAACATAGTTCAGTACTTCGGGAATTTCGGGATCAGTAGAGACCCGATTGAAGCGATGTTTGAGGCATAATAACATTAAAACATAGGGATACAAGTCACATGAAGAAATTAAAATTCATTTTAGCCTTTAACAATGTCTATTTGTGGAAGGAAGTGAATTATTAGAAAATGTGTTAGCAAATGACGTGTCCGACATGTTTGGACTATAACTTTTCATATAGTGCTCCGAATTGGATGATTCTTGAGGCATTATGAAATTAAGACATAGAGGAACATTTATCTAGAAGGAAATTTTGACAAATTTCTTCAAATGGATAGTGCGAATCATGTCCGCAAGTGAGACTAAAAGAAATATTCAGGGGCAGTTTTGGAAGTTAACTTAAAGAGTAAAGTTTATAGGCATTTGAGGAGGGGCAAATGGGTCTTTTCACCCCCATTTTAATGACATGACTTATAAAATAAGGGAAGAGGGTCGTGGGTTCTCGAATACTCACGAAAATGAGAGAAGAAAAAGAAAGAAAATAAGAGGAGAAGGAGGAGAATCGGTGGAGATGAAGGAGAAAGGTAAGAGAAAGGGATAGGATTCTGATTTTGTGAGGTTCTAAGGGTATTTTTGAGTAGTTTCCAAAGGGAAAAGATGGAAGAAGTCAAGAGTTTTCCTTCCAAGCAAGAAGAATTTTGAAAATGAAGAAGAAAAAAGGTAAGAGATGGTTTTGATCTTTGAGTTTTAGTGAGTTTTTGGTTGATTTAGCCTAAGATGGATATGGGTTTGTTATGTATGAGGTTAATTTAAGTGATTATGCATTGGGTTATGTTTAATCATGGATGAGAAATTAATTGGAATTTATGGTAAATTATATGAGTAAGAATTTTGGAAGATTATGATGTAGAGAGGTTGGAAACCATATGGGTTTGTGAAATATGATGATTATGATATGAGTTTTGATTGATTTTGGTTTAGGAAACTTTTATATTGGAAGAACCAAGGAAGCTTTGGATAATTGATAATGAGATCAAGCTTAAGGCATGAAATTTAGAGGTGGGTAATATGTTTATCTTTCAAATTTTAAGCAAATTAAAAATGTTGGTTTTATATACTAATGTTTTCAAATGGTTGAGACAATTACTTTTGGAATGATTATAAATCGTTAAAGTTATTGTTTTCAAATGATTTACGAAAAAGTTCTACCATTGTTTTGGACAATTATCAATAAGTGACTTGAATTGTTATTCAATAAACTTGAAGTACTTAATTGAGTTCATTGTGTTAAATTGATTGATAATTTGATTATGTGAATTGGTGTGATAGTGTGATATGATTGATATTGTATTTTGAATTTGTGATGACATAAAAAGTTGAATTTCTGAAATGTGCCTTCGGGCAATATGAGTTTTCAAGCATAAATACGTGTTACATGGGTTTGGTTTGGTCCTTCATGTGGAGTCAGTGCACTGGTCTCGTTTTCAAAGCCTTCTCCCGGCTGCCCGATAGCGACATAGGAACTCCGTTTACGGACTCCCCATGTGTTTCACGGCTGCACAGGACCGCTTTACGGGAATGTGCAGTACGTCATGTATTTTTGGACCGACCCAAACCGATTGATGTGTTATATGTTTTGCTTTGTTTAAAATGTGTTGCATTTATATGTGTGATGCATTTCATGGTTACAATGTTTTGTAAATTTTAACAAATGAGAAATTTGGATTTTCCACTATGTAAATTTGGATTTTCCACTATAATAGTTGATCAATGGAAAATAAGATTTGAAAATGTTTTTGTTTATCATTTGTTAAATAAACATGTTATCCACGAGCTTCCGAGCTCACCCCCCCCCTTTCATCCCCATCTCTAGGTATTCGAGCAGAAGATCGGATGAAAGATGTCAAGATAGCAGTATTTATGCATGTGTTTGTAAATTGTGTATTTTGATTTATGAGCATTGGCATTGGGGTATGGCTTGCAATGCCATTAGAATATTGTAAGAATTTTAGTTCCTAATGTATTTTTCGATTATGCAATTGTTCAAGATCTTGGTTTATGGGAATAAGCAATGTTTTTGACGATGGATGGTGTATATTGGATTTGTATATAAAGTGAATTGATTTATGAGTGAAATTGGGACATATATATATATATATATATATGGATATGGATGAATGTACTGGATGATGAGATATTAGTTTGAATGTGATAAATATGAATTGATATGAAAATGATTTAAAGTGGTTAGAATTTAGGATTGCGTTTACTCATGAAATCCGGACGGAGGGTCCGTGGATTTGATTATGTGAAACCTGTCTGTATATATATAGAAGTGTATTCAAGTTATTTGCGGGTTTGGGTTTTGTTTATGTGCAGTCGTTATGCTGCAGGATTTTTATATGATTTATAGGGATAAGTGAAGATGTATATGGATTTATGGATTTATTGACATGAGTATGAGATACTTATGATAAGGAATGCGAATACGATGAATAAGAAGAATAAAGCAACTTGCGATTAATATAAGTTTAAGGCTAAGTCCAAGTATGATAGATGAAAAGCATGTTTAAGAAAGAAAGAAAGATAGTAAGAAAGACAAAATGAAAAGAAAAAGATTTACACCGGCATAGATCGGTTTCGGATAGGAATAGTCCAGGGTTTCCAACGCTATGATTAAGATATTTGTATCGGATGTCGATTTCGGTTTTTATTTGTTTCGTTTCGATCCGTATTTGCTTCATAGTTCTGTTGTTCGATACTTTGATTTCGACCGTTTATTCAATTCCATTTTCCGAATCATGTGTTTACTTCGCCTTGATTTCGTTGGTTTGTTATTCGATAATCCGATTCGAAATTGCTTCGTATATGTTTCCGCATTTGCGTTCAATTTGAATCATTGACTACATTTGTATTCGATCCTTTTAGCTTCGCACTTGTTTCGTGTCCTCTGCTTTAGTTTCAATTGATCTATTTGTTTCGCATTCGTATTCGATTTCCATTGGTATGTGCTTAAGAGTGATCATGTTCAGTTTAAGCAGTGAGATTACAAATGTTACGTGTAAGAAGTTGGGTTCCGGAAACGGGATCCAACACTGTCTAACAATTTTCTTTTCCAATATCTATTAATTGTAAATATGGACAGTTTCTTATTTTAGCTTCATTGTGTCTCTGTTATGATTTATGAGACTGATTTTAAAGTTTTCTTCTACCATTTTACTAATCTTTTGGTGCCAGAGAGACATATTATCATATGCGAGTGAATTGTAAGAAGTAATAACCTACAACATGTAGCAGTTATCCGCCAATCTTTTGCCATTTACTAAGTACTCTCTCCTTGTTCATTCAATACCTTGCATCCATCATTAGTAAATTTAACTAACAACCCATCATCACAAAGTTGACTAATACTTATGAAGTTGGTTTTTAAACTATCCAAATGAAGCATGTTTTTGAAGTGAGGAAGTCCATCCATACAAAGAATTCCTCCATCAATCACCTTTGCTTTCTTCCTATCACTAAAAGTAATGTGATCATCCATACAACATCAAGTAGCTTCTTTCACCTGTCATATGACATGGACACCCACTGTCAAAATATGAATCATTATAAGAAGCAGCCCGCATGGATTTAAGAGCTACAACTGCTTATAGTTGACCTTTACTAACCCAAGTATGCTTTGGTAATGTTCGTTGTTATGAAAATTCATAAAAGAGTGTCTAGATTTTCAGTTTTGAGCCCTCTAAAATATAATCTTTAATAGCTTGTAATGTGTCCGTTTACCCAAAAAAGTGAAATTTAGGCACAAAATTTCAATTCCTCTTTGAAGTTTCTCCTTTAACAAATTTAACTTCACCATTTTGCCCATTATTCAACTTAAAACATTCACCTTTTCTAACTAACACCTTGAAAGTCCCCTTTTTTCTTACCAATTTTCCAACAATTGTTCTAGCTTTTTGATACTTCCTTATTCCTTTTTTTAGTATTGACTAACTTCAACCTTATTTCATTAAGCTCATCCACTGTAGATAATAACTTCTTCTTAAGATCTTGAATGATATTCTTCATGGTAGAATTTTCCTTCTTTAGGTTCTCATTCTTCTTACACGTTTGCATTCATTTTGTATACATTAACTTATAAGCTTTGCAAATATCCTCCTTTTTATGTTCTAAATCACTGTTATCATTGTTATAATTTGAAATAAAATTTTGGACTGATTCATCTATGTTTTTTTTCTAAATTTTGGATCAATTCATCTAAGTTTTTCCCGTCAGTTTCTTCTCTGGTTGCTGTTAAGCAAGCAACTAGATTTCTGTTGTATAAAGTAACTAACACTGCATCCTTTTCACTACCATACTCACTTTCAGATTCATTGTCACTCCAAGTGCTCGTATAAGACTTTCTTTTCTCTTCTTTAAAGTGTTAACACATTCTGCTTGTATATATTCGAAGGCTTAACATTCATTACATTGTATTTTCTTTACCTTTCTTTCACCCTTTTGAGTTTTGTTAATTGTTTGAAATTGTTGTTTAATAAATTCCCACTATGTTGCCCAAACTCATATCTATCTTTCTTTACCTTCTTAAACCATTTGCTAAAATTGTCAATAACTTCATATCTTCATTTTCATCAGATTAATTCCTAAGTCATTTACGGATTTTCTAACCTTAGCTTGTAATTCCAATCTTCTGTTTTTCTCTCATTTATCTCTCAACAAGTTCCTCTCAAAGTTGGTAAAAATCTTAATTATCTTATCCAAAAATAATTCATTGATATCATGGGCTTCTTTATTGGTCGCAATTTTTGGTATAAATCTAGTAGATAGTGATCTCAATGTCTTCTTGACAAGTTTCATATTTGAATATTTTTTCCCAAGTTGATGTGCTTGGTTGGCAATGTCATGCAACCTCTCATGAAAGTCTCCAATAGTTTCACGTTCCTCTATCTTAAACTCTTTAAATCTTATAGCCAGCATTTGAAGTTTTAAGCCATTACCGATTTTGATCCCTCATTTATTGTTTATAATGTATCACATGCTTTTTTTGTTGATTCACAAGTTGATATTATACTGAAATGTCCATCATCTATAACACTGAAAATTACATGTATTGCTAGAAAGTTATCAAGTGCTTTCTCTTCTTCAGCCCTTGTCCATTCAGATAGATCTTTAGGTACCACTTTATTCTTTTCATTAATGGTCATTGGATGTGACTAGCCATTCAACACCAAAGTCCATATTTTGGTTCCTTGTACTTGAATAAATACTTTCATTCTAGATTTCCAAGTATGGTAATTAGAACCATCTAGTAATGTTGGTCTAGTGATTGATGCCCTTTCTCTCATAGCCATAATTGCAAAAAACAGATTTGCATCAACTTGATGTACCAAATTCTGAATAGGTGACCCAAGCTTTGATACCTATTGAAAGTCCAAAAGGATGTGGTTTTGCATAATTCAGTTATGCCTTAGTTGCTTTGAACTGTCTCTATCGATTACTTTATGCAAAACAATTGTGTCAACAACAATCCATATTTCAAAAAAAAAGAAAAAAGAAAAATTATACACGTAAAGAATAAAACAACAACCAAGGTTTGGTAATGCAGTTCAGCATAACTTACCTATGTCTCCGAAGCCCTCACCCAACTTTATCAACTATCACTTATGATACAGTAGTTTTACCAAAGGCTTTATTGAGTTGATACTCAACCCTTGATACTATTTCCTCATACTCACATCCCATGAAATCATATTACTCATAATAACACGATCATCTCTTGCTAACCTCAACATAGGAGTTTTGGAACAATGTTTGATAATAAAGATGAGAATAAGACAACTTAAGTGATTAAATCAATGAAGAAATAAACAAAGAAAAACACTCACCTATATGTGCAGCCTCATCAATTTCAAATCATGGGAATTCGTTCAATAAAAATTATATTGTGAACCTTTGAAAAAATCACTGAAGAGATCCACACATAGCAGCTACAAAAAGATCATCAAATAAACATGTGTTTCATCACTGAAACATCTAAAAATACAATTACACAATTTATCACTTTATTGCACGATTTTTCCACACAAAAATGATTAAGCAATAGACCAATTATTCAACCACATATGCAGAAATGTAGCTGCCAAGAATAGCTCAATAGAGCATATAATTGCTCACACAAAAACAAAGAAACACAGCTGCATAAATTGATTAATTTTTTACTTGTTTTTCCCCCACAAAAACAATATCTCAGCTACCTAGAAAAATTCACACAATCGATAGAGAAAACGCAACTGCCTAAGATGGATAAGATCGTTAAAAAATACAGCTGCCTTATATAACACAAGTCATCGAAATAGGCTGTCAAAGATAGCTCCAACATCACTAAAAAATTTGCATATTATCCTTATTAAGATATGGTGAATTGGTGATATTATCTCAAATAAATCCTATATTCACTAGGGTTTTATCCCTAATGGAACCCTTTGCTTCATGAATCCCACCTAAGGTGGATAACTTATCATAATGATATTCCATATATATCCAACTATATCTAATTACAAATAATGTGCAAAATTAATTAATAAGATATTGTAACAAATATTTATTAAGAACTCGATAAGGGTTTCTTCTTTATATGAATTTCATGACACCTTTACCTTTTTCTTAGGTTTATTATTATTTTCCTTAGCAGATTAAAAAGGACATATCAGTTGGAGACTTTAACATACTAAAATACTATTTTATTCTCTCACCATGATACACATGAAACATAATAAGTTAATGCGTGAATCCCTTTTCTAATTGCTTGTAAACTTTGGAAATTTGTTCTCGTTTCTCTATTTCTTTTTGTTGGTTAGGTTAGGTTTCTTAAACTTGTGATAACATAAAAGTTGGGAATGCTACCAAGACAAAGGAAAGCCAAGAGCAACTCGTTATCTAGTTGTCTAAGAAATAATAAGAAGATAACAATGACCCTGTTTGATAAACGACTTATCACCCATTTTTGGTAGATTGACAAGTTTTAGTTGTTTGACCATGTTAAACCGCTAACGAATATATTTGGTAATCAATTGATTGGGTTGACGGATTGAACCGAATCACCTGATTTTTAACAAGCTCCTCACTAGGAGCGTTTTGCATGAAGTTGATGATTTAAATACACTAAAAGTCGATTATGACCCTAGCTAAGGTAATACACCAAAAGTTGACCATTCCTCTCCACCTAAGGCCACTAAAGGTATGTCTTGTCGCAATACACCAAGCATTTGTAATTTTGTATTCAATCATGTTATCACTAATGTGTAATAGTTACTTCCAAACTCACTTTTATCCGTAAAAATTGTCAAAGAAAAAACATAATGTTGTGGTTTGTTAATTCGAAGAAAACAATGTTGCAGAGATAATCAACATTTTTAGTTTATTTTTTGGTGATTATTATTATTGTTATTTTATTAGAGTTATAAACTTATATTTTGAAAAATTAAATATCTAAAATTGAAATTTTGTGAGAATATTAAAAAACACTAAGGTATAATACTCATATCCTTATATATTTTTTAAAAATCATATCTTCATAAATCATTTTACGTAAAAATAACGTATACTAAATAGTTAATTTTATCAAACATCTTTAATAAATAGCCGATGTTATTCACTGTCAAATCAGCTGGTATAATCCACTGTTAACAAACCGCTGATAAAATCAACGAACAGCTGATGCAATCTACTAATTACTAAACCGGGCTAATATCAAAGTTTAAGTTGCAGTCTCCTTTATTTTTAATGCATGCTGTGAAATGATTGGCATTTTGGACATGATCATCCATGCTTATTGGACAATCGGGATTCACCCGAGTTGTATAAAAACTAAGTTAATGGACTAGTTCTGATGCTGTTACTCGGTTTGACCGAAATTATTCAACGTTTAAATTCTTAGTAAGCTAATTTTACTTTGTTCCAATATTCGGAGCTTTTCCTACCTTAAAAGAAAACGTTTTTGTTCAATTATTTGTATCACTTGCTGGACTTCCCACAACTATCGAACCAATATATTCCACATATAAGTAATTAACGAAAACCAAAATATGAACGACATAATTAGATAAAAAAACACATCAAGCAGTTTTGCCGCCCCTTTTAAGGTTTCTTTCTAATCAATATCTGTCTTGTGGGAACCACTAAAATTGTCAGACATTTAAGGTTGTGAATTGGACCCCACAAGAGTCTTCTCAAAAAATAATTTACACTTAAATTCGATAATTTTAATTGAATTTGTTGACCTTCTGTTAGGTTTTATATATTTCGTTATCTTAAATTTTGCCTTTAAACCATCTTGTCTGCCCTATTTTATTTAATGCAGACGTTGTTTTTCAATATATTGCAATATCGTTTAATGTTGGCAACACTCAACGTCAAATTATCAATTGATTTTATGATTACTGCACGACAACTGTGCGTGTGAGAACAACAACTGTATTAATTTAACATTTATAAATTCTGACAAAACCTCCAACTTTTGATGATGGTTTCATTCATGGCCATTGTCGATCAAGGAGGTAATTTTCCTTTTTATATTATTTTTCATAGGATTTTAAAAAAGAAAATGAGTATAAAGTAAACAAAAATTAGAATTAAGGTGAAGAAAGCGAGTACATGTACATGTCTATTTCAAGATGACATTGTCTTTGCTTTGTTTTCGGTTATTGGGCAAATCCTTGGTCAGCACAAAATTCTTGGATTATTAAACCAACCAACCCCACCACCAGACGTGATCCCAACGTCTTAGCCTTGGGTGCGATTGATTTGACTATTTCCCTAGTAAAAAATGGATCCCATTAATTCCAACCGTATACTTAAAAACTGGAAACATTCTATGTCTCGTCACTTCGAAACAGCATTTCTAAAGTAAATATAATATACCGATCTATAGTTATCTCAGCTGTTTTTGTCATAAGCATCATTGCCTTCACACGAGGTGGCCGTTGAAATGACAACCCGAATTTGCCGCGTTTCTTGGACTCCACCTAACAATGTGTATTTGGATTTTTCATAAAATCATCTACTTCATACACATAATATATCATCGTTCCATCGTCGTTGCAAGTAATAATTGTTACGTGGAATTTTCTGTCTCTTGTCTTTAAGCATCTATTTATATTCTAAATTAGCAATCTTATTTAACGTTCACAACAACACAGTTTTAGCATCATAGTTTGACCGCTCTTAAGGTATTCATGTCTCTAAATAAAGAAATAATCAGATAAAAGTAAATATTATGATATTTATTACATATCTCATTATTTAATTTTGACATTTTTTATTAATGAATCTTAAAGATAATGATTAAAATCCAAATTAACATGAGGTGCATTACAAGAAAATGTAAATTAGCGATTAAACTTATCAACGGAAAATTTTTCGTCTGCAATTAGCGATGAAATATACTTTCCGTCGCTAATATCGAGTGATTTAGTGATCGTCTTAATATTTCGCTAAATTTGGGAAATTTGTCATGACAAAATTAGAAACGATTATTAGCGACGAACAATATAACCGTCGGTAATTTATTACCGATTTAAAAATATACCGTTGAAAATTAGCGACGGAAAGATATTTTAAATCGCTAAAATTGAGTAATTTAGCGACGGTACTAATACTCGTCGCTAAATTTGGAGGAAATTCGTAACGGCAAAATTAGCGACGAAATTTAGTGACGGTATACGTTCCGTTCATAAAAATGGAGGGAATTTTTGACGGAATAAAAAAAATTTAGTTTACCTACGGAAAATTCCGTAGGTAAATTAATTTAGCGACGAAATTTTTTTTTTGGTTAAAAGGCGGAAATAATTGGCGGTATAATTTTTTTTTGAATTTACCAACTGAAATTTCCATCGGTAATTCCGTCGGTAAATTCTTTTTAAATATAAAATCACCCGACATCTCCCTCCAACTTCTATCTTCTTTTTCCTTTCTTCTTCTTCCTTCTTCCTACATCTTCTCTTCGGTTTTCTTGGAGCCCATTTCTCTGTTGTGGACTCCTTTTCTGCTCGACGATGTTGTCTTCTCCGGCTATTGTCATCGTGTCCTTCGGTAGAGGTATTTTTGCAACTACTGTCATGTGTTTTTTCATATATTAGATGAAAATTAATTTGGGTATTTATTATTTTCGTGTATTTGTGTTTTTTATTATTGAAAAACAACTTTAAGGTATAAATGTTAGTGATAGAAGGGACAAGACATGATTTTAGTTACGATGTTAAGATAAATTTCTGATGCATGTAAGGTGTTTGATTAAATGTTTGTTATATTCAAAAACGATTTCATTCTTTATTTTAGGTTACATTTTAGTATGAATTTTAATATTTTAATTCTTTTACTTGAAATAATGAAGTTCTTCCATGGTGGCTTCCAGAGAAACTAAACACTTTGGGTAAATTTTAAAAATAATTTTCACAAATTTACCAACATAAAAAATTCGTTGGTAAATATATTGGATTTTACCGACGGAAAAATTTGTCGCTAATTACCGACGAATTACAAAATTGTTGGTAATTTTCTACGAAAAATTCTTATCGAACAAAATAACCGTCAGTAAATTTACCGACATAATTTTTTACCGTCGGTAAATTTACCAACGAAAAATGTCCGTCGTTAAATTTAGTAATTGTCATATCTCTGACGCCTTTTTTCGTGAATAAATTCCGTCGCTAAATAAGCTTACCGATAGAATATGTACAAATTCCGTCGGTAAATTCTATAACTAAACTTTATTTTTCTTGTAGTGGTGTAATCAAGTAATACCTCTTATTTGAATTGAATTTGTAGATAAAGGTTCAGGTGACAAATAAATCTATCTTTAATAGAAGTGTGTGTGAATAACGCTGGTGGATTGAAGGACATCGTGCTGTGATGGAATATTCTTGTGGTCCATATGATTCACAACTATCACAATGTTTCCGAAACGTTGTGATGATCTATTGCTCTCTATTGCCTTTGTAATGGGTAGAACAATATATAGACAGTTATGAGTTAGTTTTTGGATTTCTAACGTTCGACTTTCATTTTTAAGAAAACTTTATACCATTAACTTGAGAGTTTGAGAGGTTAGAATATTCACAAACACTTCATTTTGGCAATGAGACTAATCAGTGGATAAAGCTTTTCTAGTATGGCAACGGCTGGAGGTATGGTTGTGTGTGTGTGTGTGTGTGTGTGTGTGTGTGTGTGTGTATATACACACACACACACACACATTTAAGCTAATATTTGGTATCAGAGCCCATTGTATATCTCTACCTGCATATCCTTTTTCATGCTCTGTTTTTGTTTTGTTTTGGGACATCTCTACCATATGCATGAATGATATGTTTGATTGCCCACATGGTGGCATTGGGTGGATTTTGGTTTGGGTGAGGAATGTTGTCTTGAATGTTGCAACAATGACTTGAGGAGAAATGCACCTGTTACCGCCAAGTGCATGGTTGTTTGTTTCTGTTAACATCCCCTTACATGCAACCAATTTTTGGTTCTAATCATTGCATGTTCACCTATCATGTGGCATTGTCATTCCATCCCTTATTCTGGTTCTTCTCTACTGTTGGCACGTTTGGGCAACCTTTGGTTTGGGTTGGAACTGGGTCACGCCAACCCGGCTGGAGGTTGAAGATGATCTTTTTTTAATAATTTTTTAATTTTTAATTAATTACGTAATAATTAATTAAGTTAATGTTTGGTTCCTTAATAGATTAATTAAGCACTTAACCTATTTTGTGATTTTTAATGATAAAACATTCTTTGGAATTAATATTTTTGTGAATGTTAATTATTTTAATGTTTATGTCTAATATATTAAGAATTATACATTCAAAATTGTATGATTAATATTTGTATTAAATTAGACATGCAAGATTAAATAATGTGATTTTATGGACATTAAGTTGTTAAATAACTTTTTGCACCTTATATATGTAATTAATTGCAATTGTATGTATAAATTTATGAACGTTATAAATGTAAAAGTAGATTAAATAATTTGTGCATGATTATTTGATTTATTAGCATTATTACTTATTTGATGCAATATTTAGTTTTAATTATGATTAAAGAAATGTGAGGTGATTCATATAATTTTAATTATTGATGGAGTAGCCACATCATCTTCAATTGATTAAAATTATACATTTAAGTTTAAGGATCACTATAAACATTAGTTGTAGTTAATCATATATATATAATAAAATTTATAAGAATTTGTGTTATATGTATATGATTAATTAGATAACATATCAAATTATATTTCTTGATTTACCCACAGAATTAAAAATGGAATATAATTTGATAGTTTTATCAAATAGATCTAATTGAGTAAAATTTCAACCCACAGGAAAATTTTGTCACTAGATTCCTAAATTCACTCATGATTTACATTGGTAAAGCATAGCAAATTTTGGTCTCATATTTTTGGTTTACGAGCATGTATGTTTAATAATTTTTGCAATTACTTTACCTGCGACTATCTTTGAAGTTAAGTGTGACATTCTCGAATTAAAAGGTGATAATTATAATGTAACATCCCGTTACTGATAGCAAGGGTATTTTGGTAAATTGGGACATACTGATAGGTTTCATTGCATTCACTGATTGAGCATGTTACTGGCCTCTAATTATAGAGGAACAGGTTTATTGCATATGCATTTATTCATAGGTACATGCATGCATGGTTTTCCGGCATTTTAATGGTGAGTATGAATTGATTGGATTGTGAATTGGAAACTGACTGGATTATGATTAATTGAGAAATTAGGAGTAAGCGGGCTTGAATGACTGATTTAGTATAGTTTAAGAGTGATTGGCTATTGATAGTGGCTTATAGGAAATTTTCGAAATTTGGGAGAAAATATCCGGACCGAAATTTTCAAGTGATGCACTCTATCGATGTATATAAGATCGAAAGAATTGTCCAATGACAATGGAAAATTAGAGTTATCTTGTTAGGAAATAAAATGTTGAGCCATTGAAATTTAGAGACTGAAATTTGAACCGATTTGGAGACTTATGTCTATAAATACCTAGGTTTGAAATTTGGGGATTTTATCCTAAAGCTTTAGCATTTCTTCTCTTCCTCCTCCCACGGTGTTCATCGATTCCTCTCATCGGTGAGGTTCTTCGATTTTTCCTTATGGTTTTCTCCTCATTGTGCTAGGCTAACTTGTTTATTGTGATTGATGAAGGTTGAGAAGCTTTGAGAGTGGTTAATCGTTGATATTGAAGGATTTTAGGGTTTACAGTGATTTGGAAGATTTGTGGAATTTGATCTTTGGTTGGTAAGTATTTATGGCTTTAATGTTGTTATTAATGGTTTCTGATACATTTATGGCATTTATTGTTTTTGAATGGGTAGTTGAGAGTGTTAATGGAGGTTTTAGAGTGAGAAATGGACGAAAAACGATCGGAGAAGACGGTGGCGTGACTCGCACGTCGCGACGTCTGGCGCAGCCTCGCCGCGACGAGTAAATTAAGTGCTCGCCGCGACGAGCGCAGCGAGACGCCGCGACGAGCCGAGAAGAGGATGCACGCCGCAATGCGTCCTTCATGCCATGCATGAAGCGACCTTCATCGCCATGGCGAGGTTGTAGGTCATGGCAAGAAGCGATGTTCGAAGGATTGAGTTTTAGTTTATTGGGTATAACTTATGGTATAGATCTCCGATTGAGGTGATTCTTGATTCGTTATGAGCTAGGGAAAGAGGTCTACAATTGAGGATAATTATGGAAGTTAGAATTTAATTTAAATGGTATTGAATTATCGAGATTAAGATCAATTATGTTTCCTATAGTGACCTAAGTATTGAAGTGTGATAATTGGAGTTTTAATTGGGATTTTCAATAGAGGTTTTGACCTAATGGATAGGGAATTGCTATAGGGAGTATGAATTGAGGAGATTGAACTGAATTTTTAAGAATGCATCAATTATTGTCGATCAATTGAACGAAGAGTTAGAATGGGGCATAAGAGTTCAAAATTGGGTTTTAGCACCGGAAATCGTGAACATGCATTGTACATAATTCCATTGAGACATATGCATCACTGAATTGTTTAATCGAGCATTTAGTAATGGGACCGTATTTTACTGCTATAGAGGCGCCGTTGGATAGTCATTCCACGGACATTGCTGGAACTTCAGCAAGAATTTCGAAATAACAGTGAGTAACCTAGTTGGTTTCTCAAATTCTGATTGTCTAAATGCTATGTGAATTACTTGTCAATGTGAATTGCATGATTACTGAAATGTATATAATTGAATTTCATGCTTTTACTGGATTGGATTGGACTATTGTATGACACTGAGAAATGCAATACTGGGCTTTTATAGCCATACACTGAATTACTGAACACTGCATTACATGCCTAAATGCATGATCGATAATGGATATGTGACCCAAGTTGCTATTATCGAAAAGAGCCTCGAGCTCTAACTTTGCATCTTGTGGGGCCTCGAGTCCGAGGGGAGAAATCCGACGCGTCCCCCAACGAATCTTGGTGAGCACTTGGGCAATCTTGAATAATCGGAAAAGAGTCACATATGCATTGTATACACATGAATGATTGTTTTGTGGACGATTCTTGAATTATGTGATGACGATTTATTGTAAATTGTTATTTGATATCGCAAACCGTTATAGGCTCGCAAATTGTTATATACTAATTGTATCTTCTTGTGTGTCGTCTTGCACATAATCTGCGTAATGCATGATTTGAGTGAACCATCGATGATGGTTTCATCGAGTTCGCAAACTCACCCAAAATTGCAACCTATTTTTCGGGATCGATAGAGTAGACTCCTAGCTCCAGAGATAGTCTTTTCCTGCCGTGCGAGCGTGCTGGCAAGAGAAGCGATGGAACATAGGTCGGTCAGTTGGGTTGGACTTTTGCGGATGACTTAGGATAGATGCTTGTATCAGTTTCCTTTTTGGTGTTATTTAGGGGACTGATAGACTTGTCTATTCTGTTATTGGATGACTGTATCAAGATTATTTTGGATGTTAAAATTTACTGACTTCTGATATATCGTGGTCTTAATTATTGCGATGCCATGTGGATTAGCAGTCGGATTTTCTGGTAGTGCACCTTTATCGTGGGATACGTGTCGGAGCGACCTTCAGGTGTCCCGATGTATACCCTAGGTGAGGGGGCGCTACATATAAGGTATGGAAGGAGAGAGTGTTTCTTCATTTGGGTTGGAACGTTATAGATTATGTTATAAGGAAGACGAACCACCTGCTATCACTAAAACTAGCACTCCAAATGCAGTTAGTCTTTATGAAAAATGGGAGCAATCCAATCGTCTCTTTGTGATGTTCATAAACACTAAGATACCTGCTAGTATTTGTGGTTTCATTGAATAACATACTAAGATGAAAGACCTTTTAAAAGCCATCGATGAGCAATTTGCTACATTTGACAAGGCTCTTACTAGCACTTTGATAACGTAGTTGTCATCTATAAGGCTTACAGGGATAAAAGGTGTGCGTGATCATATCATGCACATAAAGGATATAACGACTCAATTAGAAGCTTTAAAAGTGAAAATGTTACAATCTTTTCTGGTTGATTTTATTTTGAACACTTTGCCCCAACAATATGGCCCTTTTTAAATTTTCTTACAATACACATAAGAATAATTGGTCAATTAATGAGCTATTGATCATATGTGCTCAAGAAGAAGGGAGATTGGCTATAAAAGAGGGTGAAAAAGTGAACTTGACTACTCAAGGAAAGAAAAAGAAGGATTAGGGCAAATATAAGGGAAATGGCAAGATTCCTCCTTAGCTCGAGATAAAGAAAGCATCAAAGAGTTTCTTTTGCAAAAGGAGGGGAGATATGGAGAAAGAATGCTTAAAATTTAAGAATTGGCTCGAAATGAAAGGTACTCACCTTTCATTTGTTTATTACGAATCTAATATGGTTAGTGTTAATCATAACACATAGTGGATTGATTCTGGTTCAACAATCCATGTTTCAATCACCTTGTAGGGTATGCACAACCTAAGAAAACCGGTGAGAAGTGAACACTACATCTATTCAGGAGGCAAAATGAGTTCACATGTGAAAGCCATTGACACTTGTAGTTTGACGTTAAGTAGTGGTTTTATTTTACATCTAGAAAATACCTTTTATGTTCCAAAATTTTCTTGAAATTTAATTTCTATTTCAAGACTTGTACCTTTGGATTTTACCTTTAATTTTACAGATTCTGGTTTTCAATTATCCAATATATCCAAAGTTCTTAGACATGGTGCTTTGATTGATGGTCTTTATTCTCTTAAATTATGAAATGACACAGCTTATACTTGTATGCATATTATTGCTAGAATAAAACGATATATTATGAATGGTGATTCCTCTATGTTATGGCATTAGAGATTAAGACACATCTCCATTGAGAGACTAAAGAAATTGGTAAATGAAGGAGTACTTAGTACTTTGGATTTTTTTGATTATGAGACTTATGTCGATTGCATTAAAGATAAGCAAACTAACAAGTCTAAAAGAAGTGCAAAGAGGAGCATAAATCTATTAGAAATCATACATACAGATATTTGTTATCCAGACATGGATGAAAATGGTCTGAAATACTTTATCACCTTCATAGATGATTATTCACGATATATGCATCTCTACTTACTTCGTTCTAAGGACGAAGCTTTGGATGCCTTTAAAGTTTTTAAGGTTGAAGTAGAAAATCAATGTGGAAAACAAATTAAGATAGTGGGATCAGATAGAGGTGGAAAGTACTATGGTAGATATATAGAGAATAGATAAGCACATGGTTCATTTGCTAAGTTTCTTCAAGAACATGGGATTGTTGCCTAACACACTATGCTTGGTTCTCCAGACAGAATGGTGTGACAAAAAGAATAAACCGAACATTAATGGACATAGTGAGAAGTATGTGGAGTAATGTAAAACTCCTTGATTTCTTATGGACTGAAACATTAAAGACGACTATGTACATATTAAACTGAGTTCCAACTAAGGTTGTCTCAAAGACACCTTTGGAGTTATTTAAGGGTTGGAAACCAAGTTTGTGACATATATGCGTTTGGATATGCCCTTTTGAAGTGAGAATTTATAATCCACAAGAAAAGAAACTAGACCCGAAAATCATGAGTGGTTACTTCATTAGACATGTTGAAAAATCCAAGGGTATAGATTTTATTATCCATCTCATAGCACTAGGATTGTGGAATCAAGAAATGCACAATTTCTTGAGAATGATTTAATCAGTGGGAGTGATCAATTTGGAGATGTTATTTCAGAAAAGGAACATCAAGAAGTTCATCCCTGTGGCTCAAGTGATAGATTGATTGCATTCACACCCCTCAAGCACCAATAGGTGTTAAACAACCAATTGTTGAAATTCCAAAAGCAATTGATACCAACTCAATAGATTAAGTCGTTGATATGGAACAAAAAGAAATTATTGACCAACCAGTTACATAACATGCTCCTAAGGAGAATGTTGAAACAACATTAAAGAGATCTACTAGAGTAAGGCGATAAGGTATCCCTAGTGATTATATTGTTTATTTACAAGAATTGGACTTTAACATCAAAGCTAAACATGGTCTGCAACCATAAGTTCCAAAGAATTAGACTTATGGTACAATGCCATGAAAGATGAGATGAATTATGTGGTATGTAATAGAGTCTAGGATCTTTCTGCATTGCCTAATCGTGTAAAACCCATTGGGTGTAAATAGGTTTTAAAACAAAGAAAGACTCATAAGGAAACATTGAGTGATATAAAGCAAGACTCGTTATTAAAGGATTTACTCAAAAAGAAGGAATAGATTACACAAAGACATTTTCCCCTATATCAAAGAAAGATTCTCTTCAAGTAATTATGGTATTAGTAGCCTATTTTGACTTTGAGTTACATCAAATGGATGTAAAAACGACATTCGTCAATGGTGAACTAAAGAAAGAGGTTTACTTGAAACAATTAGAAGGATTCTCCTCTATTGATGGTAAGCAATTGGTCTGTAAGCTCAATATATCCATATATGGCTTAAAACAAACATCTCGTCAATGGTATTACAATTTCATAAAGTCATCACTTCATTTGGTTTTGAAGAAAACCTCATGGATCATTGTATATAATAAAATGTTAGTGGGAGCAAGATTTGTTATCTTGTGCTATATGTGGATGATATTTTACTTGCAATCAATTATAAGGGTTTACTATATGAGGTGAAACAATTTCTCTCAAAGAATTTTGATATGAAAGATATGAGTGAGGCATCTTATGTTATTGGCATTAAGATCCAAAAAGAAAGAACTCAAGGCATTTTGGGATTGTCTTAAGAGACCTATATCAATAAAATTTTAGAAAGATTTCAGATGAAAGATTGTGCATCGAGTGTAGCATTCATAGTGAAGGGTTATCTTACGATTGAACAAGATCACGAAGTCGATTCATCCAATTAAAAAAAATCCTATTCTATTGGGTGGAAATGAACGAAGAAATCGTAAATCATCCCATATCTAGTTTGAACTTTGGCTAGATTCAATTTGAGTCAATGCTTGAAAAATGGGTTCGAACGGGAACATATGAAGAACATTCCATATGCTTCAACTGTTGGAAGCTTAACATATGCTCAAGTCTATACAAGACCAGACATTGCATTCGTAGTTGGAATATTAGGAAGTTATCAAAGTAATCTAGGTATTGATCACTAAAAGGCTACAAAGAAAATGATGAGATAACTTCAAGGAACAAAGGATTACATGTTTATATACAGACAGATTAAGAATCTAGAAGTAGTTGGGTACTCCAATTCAGATTTTGTTGGCTGCATTGATTCAAGAAAATTAACCTCAGGTTATATTTTCATGTTAGCTGTTGGAGCTGTATCTTAGAGAAGTGTCAAGCAAATTTTGACTACTACGTTTACTATAGAAGCTGAGTTCGTATCATGTTTTAAGGCAACCTCGAATGGTGTATGGTTGAAGAGTTTTATATCTGGGCTTAAAGTTGTGGACTCTATTTCTAAGCAGTTAAAGTTATACTGTGACAACTTAACTACAATTTTTATGGCTTAAAACAACAAAAGTGGAAGTCGAAGTAAGCAATATCGATATTAAGTATTTAGCCATAAGAGAACATGTTAAGGAAAAGAAAGTGATCATTGAGCACATTAGCATTGAGTTGATGATTGTGAATGTTTTGACTAAAGGATGCCACCTAAGCAGTTTAAGGGTCATGTAGTACAAATGGGACAAGGTTCTGTAAAATAATGTCATTGAATGTACATTATTTTCAATAAAACTCTTATTCAATGTGATGTTTCTCATATGGTTTGTACCTATAGATATTCATTTTGTTATATTGAGAATCTTCATTAAGTTTGGACCTAGAATAAATATATGGTTTATTCATTAAGTTGAAGGACTGTGTGTAGAGACATAATATAATTTAATACATGGATTACTCGTTATAAGAGGACTTGACGCCATGATTTATACATTTTGTTTCTACATAAAGTCAATGTTGAATTATATGGACCAAGTAGAAGAATGTTGGAATATTCTTGTGATCTATTTGATTCACAACCATCACAACGTTTCTGAAATGTTGTGATGGTCTGTTGCTATTTGTTGTCTCTGTAATGGGCAGAGTAATATATGGATAGTTATAGGTTGGTTTTTGGGTCTCTAACCTTCGGATTTCATTTTTAAGAAAAGTTTACACCATTAACTTGAGAGTTTGGAAGTTTAGAAGATTTAGAAACACTTCATTTTAGGAGTGGGATTTAATCAGTGGATAAAGCTTTTTTCAGATAGTAATGGTTGGAGGTATGGTTATTTTGATTATGCTTCTGCCTATGTTTGGATATGTATATATACGTATACATGTTGTTGATATATATGTAAGGATGTTGTATGTGATACATGAATTGTATATAAATTGATTTAAGCTAATATGTTGCAGATCATGTTATGTGCGTGCATGACTCCAAGTATGAATTTCTTGCATGCGTGACTCCAAGTCTAGACTTCTTGTGTGTCTGACTTTGTCCTTGACTTATTTTGGGCTGGTCGCAGGTGTGAAAAGTAGAGTTATGGTCTGATTGTTTTGGTGATAAAACAAAGTGCATGAAAGCATTAATGTGGTGATGTATATGTTGGTAGAATTCCATCTTGGGCTGAAAAGTTTGCTGATTGATGTCTTTTTGGCTACAACATCTTAGAGTGCTCATGACTGGGAGTTGATTTTTTTATTGTATGACTCATGACTGGGTTGTTTTGCATATTGTGTGTGTTTTTTTCTAAGGGTAATTGTGGTGTGGGTTTTGTTGGATTTTGTGTGAAGGTTTGCCTGCGTGATCTATCCTACTTGATGTTTTCTTATGCAACTGTGAGTTAATATTGCTATTTATGTGAATCAACCCATAATGTGTAGTGACAACTTTCAAATTTATTTCAATAGAGCTGATCCTATCGGGAAGTTGTTTTCTTTCCTTTCTCAAGTTTTGTCATTTATGTTGAATTTTGTTTAATCTTGAGTTATTCATTTATTGTCTTCCGTTAAAAAGTTATTGAGAAAGCCTTCTATTGAGCTTAGTACAAGGTAGTCATACTATTGGGTGTGAATTACTTTCACGGCTAGTGAGGACGAGGGATAGTGTTAAGGGTTAAGTAGTGTCGGCTTAATAAAGCCTTGTATAAAACTATTGTCATTAGTAAAAGAATTAAGCTAGGTGAGAGCCCTACAGACATAGACAAGGTGTGTCGAATTGCGTTATCAAATTTCGGTGTTGATTTATATTTGTGCATTTAATTTTTTTTAGTTTTTGATTGTGCTAGAAACGACTGCAATAAATCGAAGATTTTGCAAAACTACTACACCCATTCAAAATTTTAGTAAAAAGTCTAAAACTTTTTGTCCTTTAGTATTTTTCCCTTAATTGATGGTTGCTAAATTTGAAAAATATTGTTTTTGAATTATCTTAGCATGTTTATTGTTTGAAGATGTTTAAGAAAGGGCTTAAACAAATATTTTAGTAAAAGCTCAAGAGAGTGTCATGCTAAAATATACAACATTCAACTAAATTGAGGATCTCAGTTGACTAAATTTACCATGAATTGATTTTCATAAATATGATAAACTTTTTATTTTTGATAGTTTCTAAAAAATGTTTTAAGAACATAAAGAAAAGGAGATAGGGTGATAAAAATAATTGGGAGCAAGATTTTCAAAGGCATTTGTAATGTTTTGGTGGTTCTTCTTGCTTTTAATACATTTTGGAAAGTGTCTACACTATTATTTTTACTTCAAAGAAGATTTAAAGTTATATTTGAAGAAAATGGTAGTATATGTCAACTAAGACCTTTTAGATTAATTATTTTGTTAAATATGATTTAATTATATGCATGAATTTACATGATTAAATTATTTATGGTTGGGTGTTAAAGAGATATCAATTGTGATCTAAGCATTGTGTGTATGTAATTATTTTTATATTTATTTAGTGGACATGCATTGCATTTGATATGTGTGATATATATAGTTATTAATTGAGACCTATCCTCTAATGTTAGAATGTGTAAGATAATATTTGATTAGTCACAAACCATTAGGTGCTAAAGGAGGACATATATTATTCGATTGACTAAGTGCTACTACCCATAATCAAAATGAGATAGTACTATCTAATAAGACCAAGCATATAATGTAGTGCATACTCTAAACAAGTATAGGGTAATGTTGATAAGTGAATATAATGATGATTATATTATGAATTTTTAGAAACATGCATCATAATTTCTTCGATAAGTACTATTAATTAATAGTCTCATATATGCACAATTGAAGATTTTCCATGTAAAATAAACTAGATGTTGTTTTCTATTTGTTTTATTATAACTGTTATCTAATTAGTAAACATTACTCAACTTTTATGTATTTTTGAACTGAGGATCCTATAAAGAAGGAGCTTTGAAACAAAGAATGACGTGAATTAGAAGTCACTTTAAATGGATCTTATTATGGATAGTTAGAGTAAAGCTTTTATTTTAGTATATTTTGAATGTTTATTAAATTATTTATTCATCTTGGAATTATATATGAGACAATTAAATTATTATGATTATGAGAGTTATTAGATTATGAGATTATACGTACCTACAAATTTTGATATCGATATGTTAGCATGTATTTAAACTTAGCTCACTAGTGGGCCTAAGGATTTGGCTCTCACGTTAGGTGGTAGTCTCTCACAATCTTAATAGGTGGGTTCAAACTGAGTTTGGTATAAAGGCTCGAGCTTGTTTAACCCAAAGTTATTAAGCTCAACCCGAGTTGATTGGATTTTAGGTTGAAATCAATTTTTTTTTATTAAAAATTAGGTTACGAGCTAGACTCAGGTTTAGGCTTTCACAGTTCGATCTTACTAGAAAATTGAACATTAACTATACATGAAATAATATTTTATTTATATAACAAAACGACATCATTTCATAATTAAATATCCTTTCTTATAACGTTTCTCTTTACATCTCTCACCTCTCATTTATGTCTCTTTGAATTTTTTTCCCTTAGCCACTATGAAACCTCAATCCTTTTTATCACTTCAACTTGAGTAGGTAGTAACAGTAACACCCCACTTTAACTTCCACTTTATCTATCTTTGTCTTCTTCTTCCTTTTAGTTATTTTTAATCACTCTACGATGTTTACTTCTCTACTTTAATTGTTCGCAATCTATTTATCGTTTATCTTTTCTCATAATTATTTTCCTTTAACACTATCTCTGATGTGATGGAATTGATTCATATTCTTTTCTAGGTCTTTATAAATCTTATATCTTTCTATTCCTTAATCATCAATTTTATCATTTTTTCAAAGCTCTATAAAGTTGGTCTTAATTAGAAGTACTATTTTTGACTTCGTGAATTAAGCCTTTTCTAAAATGACCTGTCCATCATTTGATATTTTGCATTATTCTATATTTAAAGTAGATTTAGGATCTATAAACTATGTTTATCATTTGAATAAAATTTGTTGTTGACTTGTTTTAGAAATTTGTAATAAAATATTTAGTATTCTAGTCTGAGTTAAGCATCTAGTTTATCCTTTCAATATTTGCAAATTTTGTAAATGCCTTTAGAAAGATGATATCAACAAAATCTTTGCATGTATTTGCCTGTGGGGTAAAAACATTTTTATTTTTTATGCTTTGTTTAGTTTGATCTAGCTTCAAGCTTGCACAACCTCGATTATATCGAGTTTGAGCTGTAAACATAAGCCCCATCAAGTTTTAGATTTCCTAAACCTCGATTAGGATCAAACTTAGGCTAAAATTTTTGGTCTTGATTGAGCCTTAGGCTGAGTTGATATTAAATTTTTTAGGTCAAGCTTAAGCCATGTATGACCTATTGCTAAACCAAGCTGTAGCTTGATATCTGACATATTTTATAATGTCACAATTCTAAGTTCGGGATTAGGGACATGATCTTAAGAATCAATGAGATGAGGAGGGTAAAGATTTATTTGTTATTTTATTTAACAATATAAATTTTTATTTTCTTGAACTTCATATAGTAAATGTTATTTCATATGTCAAGCAGTTTTAGATACATCAAGGAGGCTTTGAAATGAATGGCTAAAGGTTTTACAAGCCAATTTTAAAGCTTTGTTAAGAACAATTGTAATGATCATTCAAGTTTATGAGATTGGTGGGTATAGGCTAACAAATGGTTTACTACAAGAAAAATTAGTATTCACAATGGAAAGTACTGTCGAAAAATATTTTTTTTTCATTTGCAAATCAATTCGGTGAAGAAAATTACCGACGGAAAGAACTGTCGGAGAAGCAGCCATAGTTAAAATGTAGCGATGGATATTCCAACTCCATCGTTAAATTTGCGATGAAACGTTTCAAATCCATCGTAAAATTTAGAGACAGAATTTTGGAATTTCGTCACTAAAGGTAGCGACTGACTATCATAATTTCGTCAGTAAGTTCAACAATGGGAAAAGATTTATAAAGTTGTCGAAATAATTAGCAGCTAAAGGTTGTTTATTCATTGGTAAATTTACCGATAGAACTTCTTATTTTGTTAGTAAATTTAGCTACAAAAATTCCTAATAGAAATGGTCATTATGTCAATAAATATACCTATGATGCTTTATCATTTCCTTCCGAGTTTTCTATTAATAATCTTTTGATTTTTTCTACATTTAATTTCTCTAAATAGTAAATTTATTGATAATAAAAGTAAAATTATCCCATTGATAATAAAAATTATTATCTACAATAATAAGTATCTTGAAAATAGCGTAAATTAAGAATTCAAACAAAATGATTTAAGAGTAGAAAACATCTTCATTCACTTATCCATCCAAGCTATGTAGTTGGTGAAGGTGAATGCTTTGACTACTGCAATGAGGTGAATGCTTTGACTACTACAATGAGGTATTGTTCCTCCCCTTCAATTCATCCACCTCATTACGGAATTGGTCTATGTAGTCCATCAGCCTCTCTATTATGCTCTCAAGTTGAATGACTCTTTGATCATTAGATGCGAACCAGCTACTAGATGTAGTTATACTGGAAGTATAGGATTGCAAATAGCATGTGTTTGCAAATGAACCTAAGTCGAAGATCCTTCCATGACAATCCCTACCACCCACTACATCAAGATATGTCTGACTCTCATTAATAGTTTCAGAGTGTTGAGATTGTCGTTGAATGCTTTCTTATATTTAGTTCTATCTTTATAATTTTTATGTTAATAAATGATAATTTTAAGAATTAATATTGAAGAATAAAATTTACATACATTAAGTTCTCTATATCGGGTGTTGACGAAGGACACTTTATCATGCTTCTTAGTATAGATATGTAAAAAGAGTTGACATACCGTAAGCTTCTTACCCATAGACTTTTCCTGCATCAGAATAAAGTGTTACATGTGAACTATAATTTACAAAAGTTTCAGTAGAGTTTCTCTACTTTTATGATATTTACCCCTATTAAACAAAACATTTAATTAACAATGCAAATGTTAATGGCACCAAACATTTATAACATTATCATTCTAGATAATGCACATATATTGTCATTCTTAATTTCATACATCAAATTACATTAAAATCAAATTTCATACATCAAAATACAAAAATCAGAATATAAGTATAAAGTTTAAATACTTACGAGTTTCTCTGCATGCTCCTGTGGGTTATAGATCCTCCAGTGTATACAGCTAGGTTCTTTCCCACCTGTCCTCCACGTTTGTTTGCATAATTGCACTCTAAAATGGACATTGGCTCGGTCTTTGTCCAATCTGTTACAACGACTTCATATTTCTTCAAATATATAAGGAAGTCATACACCATTCTTGCGTATCGAACTAAGAAAGTCTCTATAATGTGTATGAGCTTGTCTCTCCCATACTTTATAAATTACAACATCAAATTTTGGATCCCAAAAAGTCTTTCTAAAAGAAATACTATAAGTACTTATAAACTACATTATTTATCTAATTAATGTATAAAATTAGATAAAATAAAAATTTAAAAAATATATTTTTGTCCCTTAAACCTTTTCTTATGAAATATCCAATACATAGTTCATTTGGCCACAATACATTAAGCTATGCTATTTTTCAAGTTGAGAAGAGATTAAACATACAAAATGAAGCACATCTAAAGGAAAATAAAAACTTGAACAACTTGCATGAAATCTCTAGTAATGTACAAAGTCAACATATACTTGATCATTCTTCATTTCAACTCTTCATTTTATTGCAAATCGATCATTGCTGAATCAATCATTATGTTCAATTTAAAACCTCAATGAAAGTAATCCAAGTTATTAATAAGTTAAATTTACAAGTTTCACTTTAATCAACTATAAGACATATAGAAATGAACATCCAACTTGATTATTAAAAGCATAACTCCAATTCACAACATAGGATTAATAATCCTATTTTAACTATGTTAAATGTAACACTTATAATCATGCCTAAAAGAAATAAAGCATCAAACTATATAATATTCACAAATGAACAAGCATGTTTCAAATTTTAGTTTAGTCATCTCTTATTTCATTTTATTTCTTAAGCCTTATAACCTAGCTCTAGATATATCAATTTCATTTCAAATCTTATAGCACCACTCTTAGCAATTTTTTTCCATTTCAAAGCCCTATTATTCATTCTACTTATTTTATTTTATCTTATCTTATTTTTAAGTTATGAAATTCATTAAATATTTTATTTTTAAGCCCCGAGATCCACCTTTAAGAATTTCATTTTATTTCAAGTCCTATGATACAACTTCAAATATTTTCTCCATTTTAAAGCCCTAATATTCATTTTAGGGATTTCATTTTGTTTTAGTTTAGTTTTAAGCCATAAGAACTACCTATAGGCATTTCATTTTCCATGTGAAGTCTTATGGAACTACTCTAGGCATTTTCTATGGATTCTAACAGCTAATATTAAGTCCAGGCATTCCATTTTTATTTTATTTTATTTTTAAGCCCTAAGATACAACTTTGGCATTTCAATTTAATTTTAAGACCTAATATCTATTATAGGTATTGCATTTTTATTTTCATTCCCTAGTCCCTAGGTAAGATTATAATTAATGTACAGTATAAACTAATTCTAAAGGTGCAAAACACATGCCAAATTTGTATTTATCCCCACTAATGCCATGCCTACGAATGATTTGTCTCATTTAATTGCTTTTAGTTTTAAAACTAATCAACTTATACTTAATTCACCATCATCATTCGATTTTTTAACCTAATATATGTTTTGAACTTTTGTTATTATTAACAATTAAGATTTGGGAAACCATATACTAGTTTAATTATGTATTTTAGTAAACTAACAATTTTAAGTGTTACTACACTAATTTTTGTTATAAAAGTATAAACATTGCATTTGAATGCTATCCACTCAGATCTGAATCCATTTAACTTACCATATTAAAACAAAACCAAAATATCCCTTTAAGCCTTTCATTGAACATTTTATAGGCATAACAAATTAGTCCCTAACTATTAATAAAACACCAATACGACATTCTTCACCAACAGGAATACATTTAAATGCACAATGAACCACTAATATTTGAAATAAACGTAGACAACAAAAGAACATCAACTAAAACCAATCCAAACAAAAGCTTCCCTAACAACAACAAGTAGAAAATAAAAAACCAAATGGAAAGGAGGAATAACTAACCATGATGGATGACTAACTGGAGACAAAGATGACGATGATGGTGCATAACATACATCAAACGAAGAAAGATTAATAACATTAAATATAGCACTAAAATTGTAGTCACTTGGAAGTTATAATTTGAAAGTGTTATCATTGATCTTCTTAATGGCTTAAAATAGGCCATCCCCTCTAGTTGCAACTTAGAACATCTCTATAGTAGGAACATCTCTGTAAAGACAAATTATCTTTGGACCTCGTAATTAGGTTTAGGTTTATATAAAGAAGGAAATAAAAACACCGATACCTGACATTCTTCACCAACAGGAATACATTTAAATGCACAATGAACCACTAATAGCTGAAATAAGCGAGACAACAAAAGAACATCAACTAAAACCAATCCAAACAAAAGCTTCCCTAACAACAACAAGCGAAAATAAAAACCAAATGAAAGGAGGAATAACTAACCATGATGGATGACTAGCTGGAGACAAAGATGACGATGATGGTGCATAACATACATCAAAAGAAGAAAGATTAATAACATTAAATATAGCACTAAAATTGTAGTCACTTGGAAGTTATAATTTGAAAGTGTTATCATTTATCTTCTTAATGGCTTAAAATAGGCCATCCCCTCTAGTTGCAACTTAGAACATCTCTGTAGTAGGAATCATTCCTTTTTTATATAAACCTAAACCTAATTACGAGGTCCAAAGATAATTTGTCTTCCACTTTATTTGACTTTGGCTTACTTGTTTTCCACTTTATTTAACTTTGGTTATATAGTGTTATTTACGCTTTTTAATATGTGGCTTTACAAATTCATCAAATTGTCTTACTATTTTAACGTTCTTTACTCCATCTAAACTAGTTATTTCATCAATAGGTAAAGGTAATGAATCCAAAGAATTAGTATATAAAACTATAAATAACTTTGAATGGCGGTGATCAGTAGATGAATGCAAACGTCTTTTATATATAAACAAAATTGGTATACTATCTTCCTAATTCTTTATGTTCCTTTGAATGGTTTCACTTAGAAATGTAGTTAATGTCCTATTTACTAGTAGTAGAAAATAGAAAATACTATCCTAATTTACCCCATAAAATTTTCAAAAGTAACCAAGGAACTTGATATCCTAGTTTCCCACTATACACGAGAAACTAATGTCATCATAGTACTACACTTAGTCACATAATCAATTTTATCACGAGGAATAAAATGCTCCATCTTAAAAACTTATCAATTATAAAAAATATAGAATCCTTACTCTTTTTAGACCTAGGTAAACTTATCATAAAGTCAATAGAAATATAAACCCAAAGTTTGTTAGGTATTGGTAAAGTGTATATAACCCATATGTTGGAAACCTAGATTTAGCCTTCAAGTGATGCACTTACCACACATTTGCTCTACATGTCTCATTTTAGGCAAATAAAATTGCTCATTTAGCATATCTAAGGTCATTTAATACCAGAGTGCCCCATCAAACTCCACTATATGCCTTACATACAAATATTTCCTGCATCTAACACATAGGCACATGTAATTTATTTTTAAAAAATAAATAACCATAATCCCAATAAAACATCTTAAAAGGCCCCTTTTATGCATTCAAGTCTAAATAACCCCGCATTTAAAGAAGTGAGAAGAACTCACTTTCGAGATAACGCATCAACCACTAAAATTATCCTTACCTTATTTATACTTAATGACATATGAGAATGTTTTAATGAATTCCATCCATCTGACATGGTAGTTGTTCAACTGGCGTTATTCTCTGAGGTGATTAATTGACTTAGGATTAATATGTATCACAAATTCCATAGGATATAACTAGTCAAGCTTTAAAAGATCCATTGCTTATGCGTAGTGGACTAGTTGTAACAACTAAGAGTAAGGAAGTTTTAAAAGGTTCTAAATGTCATTCAGAATATCAATGTAGAAAAAAGCCTAGTTCAAGTTAGTATGGTTTGAATACAACCTCTTACAAGCATCCTTTATTCGTTGGTTATCTATAAAAAAAAGGCTTAAAACCATAGAAAGGCTAAGAGGAAATATTACAAACTCAAATCTCTAGAGCAAGTTCTACAACTAAGAGATAGAGAATGTCACTCACTTTTTTTTTCAAATGAATTCATAGATAATCTCTAATCCCAAGTCTAAAGATTATTTAATCTATGTTGTCACCATAAAAAGTGGGAGGAAATTATAGAATAGATGAGAAAAACCTCATCATTTGAGCTTTGCTGGCTATACAATAGAATAGTTTTTACTTGTTTGATATATGCAATGTAGTAAAAAAGAAATGCAAGACTTTTAAAGATATACCAAACAAAACATTTAGGTTTTGACTTTAAGCACTATAAGATGGATAAGATTACCCTTATATTCATGCTTGTATTGACATAAAAAAAACAGATGAACTTACCTCAAGGTCATTAACTATAACTTAAACTTGATAGCAGTTCAAAGTTCTTAACAAAGGAGATTAAGCTCATGACTTGAACAAAGTTGTGCTAGTAACTTAACCTAATTATTCTTTCAACATAAGCTTAACCTAATTACTGGTTTGATTATATTTAGAAGGTTATCACTCAATACCATTCTCAATTGGAGTCTTTCGACGTCAAAGCAATCTGAGTACTAATTCCTCCATGCTTTGCTTTATGGAGGTTGCCGATTAATTTAGGAAAGCGAGGATAATGGAACACGACATCTTATATCACAACCTTAGCGGTGGTGTTGCTATAGATCAAAAGTCTTCAAACTCCTTGTAATCCAACTTATTATTTCTTTTATCCTCACTTTTCTATGTTGAAGTTTATTCTTCTGATTAGTTGTTTGAAGGAGATTTAGGAGACTCATTGAAAAAACAGAAGAAAGAAAGCAATTTAAGTGCAATTGTATTGTATTGCTTGTATTGCCATGAGTAACTTTACGGTGTATTTATACAAGTTCGTGATATCTAAAAGATAATGAAAATCAATTGAGATACAAGATAAAATCAAATACATTTAAAAGGAAATAAAATATGTCTGGTGGGATTGCATAAAGGTTTGCATATATCTGCATATATTTATCGATTATTGATTATGATCTTGTAGTTGGCTTTGACCTTTACTTTAACTTAGAATTATTTATTAATTTATTTCAATTTTCAAAAGAAAAAGTCATACAACGATTTCTTATTTAATTTTCATTTTCATATATCTTTGGCCAAGAGGGCATTGAATGCACATTGAGGATCACTTGGATCTTATCATGGTAGGAGAGAATACAACGCATTACGTCCATTCGAGTTGTTCAAATGTTAACAAGCACGATCATTCACAATTCACCAAGATCGGGCAACTTCGGACTTGGCAAATTCGAATTTGTTTTCCAAAGAAATGCCTCATGAGATGGCAAATGCCAATTATTACCGATAAGCAGATTAACTATTTGCTGTGTAAACAAATAAGCGAGTAATCTTGACTTCCTAAGACCAACTATACTATAATATGAGTGACTCAATCTCGTGATCTCTAAATTATCGGAAGGCTTTGTCCTCTAGTCTAACTTGGAAATAACGGGATGCATATAGTATAATCCGTCAAATCGACTTGAATAGCCGTTATCAATTCAAAGACAAAGCAGGATAATTTTTCCGGGTTGGTCGTAGAAGAGGCCGATACATTGTAGTCATCTGGTTAACTAAGCATTTCCAGGCCAACTGGACACGAGTGTAACAATGACAACTTCAACTTACTTGACCAACATATTGGTTTCAAGAATAATGTGCCCTGTCGTAGGGAGGCTTGCATCTGCCTATTATAAAAAACTGATGTCGGAGTTCAATGACAATTTTTCTCTTAGGCGTCTATAGCTTTACCTCTTCTCTAATAATGTCTCGGGCACATAGAGTTTGGTTGGGTCGGTCGTGCTAGGCCCAAACTTACTAAAAATGACTCATGGGCCCATTGGTCCACCCCGCAAGGATTGACCCAATTCCTGTCAACTATGCTGGGCCCATGCTTTCGTTCACACATCCACGACCCACTCACAAGTGGGAGCCTCCCATGCATACGTCAAGACTTAAACCTAGCAACCATCCTATATATAAGGTGCAAATACCATGATGCAGATGCGTGATCATAACCCTAGTTCTCTCGCCACGGCGATCCTACCCTCACAAAAAGACTAACTTGAGCGTCAGAGGGGCTTATCGGGAAACAACCCCCGACGTGCCTTCTTTATTTTGCAGGAACCTTCAAGCCAGATCTCTCGTGAGAAGCAACCAACTCTATGGATCCAAACGGCAACGTGCAGTCTCGCCAGAGCCAGGCTGAACCAATTGGCGCCCACCGTGGGGCTCGACATCAGGGCACCACGTCCAGAAATACACAGATCAGTCAGGCGGCAGCAGCTAACCCTGATATAGCTGCTATCGCGGCGATGACGTTACAACGGATGGGTTTGCAGTTACCTGCCACCCTGCTGCCGACACACCATGCTTCCCGCACGCAGTCTTCGGACCTGAATGGTCAACCGCAACCTTAAAACCTAGAACAAAAAGAACAGAGCGTAGTCCTGGAGGATAACGCTGGAACCAACATGCGCCCGAATCTCCAGCACCTCTCAGATGCAGATCCTCCTGCGCCCGTGCATACCTCCCTTACTCGAAAGCAGATCGAGAAGCGATCGATCCATTGATTCGCCAATTTACAGTCTCGGTAAGCCTAACAACAGCCGTCCGCACGACAGACTAGTATGACGACCGATCGCCACCCTGCTGAAGCCCTAGAAAAAATCGTGGACGATCGGATCAATGCAGCCATGAGCTTCTGCCCGGATCGTCCAACAGCTCAATATAGCTCTCCTTTTACTCCGGCGATCTTAGATAGCCTCTCAACGGTCGACACCAAAATACCGACGCCTGAAAAGTACACTGGAAAGACCGATCCCTTAGACTATTTGCAGCACTTCCAGTTGATGATGAACTTACACTGCGTCTCCGACGCCATTCAATGTAAGGCATTTTGCACTGCCTTTCAAGAAGATGCCCTACGATGGTTCAATAGTTTACCCCCGTGTTGCATTACTTGCTTTGAGGGTTTCAGGTTGCTTTTCCTCAATCAATTCGCCATAAGTAAGCGACCACAGAAAATCGCACTAGAAGTGATGCAATTGACCTAAGGAAGGAATGAAAGTTTGCGGGAGTTCATCACTCGGTTCAATAATGAAGCGGTCGAGATCCCCGACCTTACTTGCTCGTGCATGTTGGCAGCACTTATGAGCAACACAAGGGATGGGGAGTTCAAAAAGTCATTGGCCCTCGATCAGCCCCGATCCATCCAGGAAATAAGAAACAAGGCAGATAAGTACATTCAGCTCGAAGAAGTGTTGAAAAATACGAAGCGTAGGACGGATGATCGTTTTCCAAATGACAGAGCGGATGGTTCACACAAGCGGCAGAAGGCTCAGTCGAGCTGGAGCAAACCAACCGATCGACAGGGACATCAACGGGAGTTCACCCCGCTCAACAGACGATATGCGGAAGTACTGGCGGCCATGAGAGCGGATGGGGAACCCCTCTGAGAACCAAACAAGCTGAAAAGTCCCTACAAGATTAGGGACCCGGATTTATACTGCCGCTTCCACAAAGACATCGGTCATGACACAGAAGATTGCTGGCATTTGAAAAGAGAAATCGAATTCCTTATCCAAAAGTGAAGGATGGGTCGATTTGTGAAGCACGGACAAAATGCCGTTCGAGATAATGATGTTGGACCAATGATGGTTAACAAAATTAAATCTCACTTATGTTTTGATAATAATAAAATGTATAGAATTGGTTAAAAAATTGTTTCAGGTATTTTGGGATTAGTATGAAAGAATTATGCAAATCAAGATGGACAAGTGATAAATCATTGAAGAATCAAGATGGAAGTTTCCTTATAAGTGAAAGAGACATAAATAATAAGGATTATAGAAGATTTGGTTGGATGTTACCGTTGAAGACAACACAAGTCAACTTGCACAGCATAAGTCGACTTATACATCAGGATCTAAACAACACAAGTCGACTAGAACAACATAAGTCGACTTATCGAGGACCACAAGTCGACTTATATAGCACAAGTCGACTTATAGAAGAGCGGAGATGCATTTTTACGTAAAATGTTGTCACAAGTCGACTTATACACTCGACAAGTCGACTTATGGGTACAACAAAGTAATTCCAACGGTTCAATTAGTCATAAATGGAAAGGAGGATGTTAAGGAACGGTCACAACAATCATACAATGGCTATATGGGTTCCCAACAACTATTTTCCTTCAAGTATAAGAGTGGATGATCAAGGAAAATACTAGAGAAGTTCTACAAGAAAAATACTCCACTATTGCTTCATAATTTGCTCACTATTGCTCTTATCTTGTCACACCATTGTATTGAGCTTTGTTCTTCAAACTTTATCTTATTTCTCTTACAATTTGAGTGACTAGTAAAAGGTCATGTGAGGTAGCTTGAGGCCGAAATCAAGTGGTGTTGGTAGGATTTGTGCGGAAGGCAAATCATTTATAAAGGTAGCTCGAGTAGAAATCAGTGATGTTGGTAGGATTTGTGCGGAAGACAAATCAAGTGTAAAGGTAGCTTGGCCGGAAATCAAGCGGTATTGTAAGAGTTCACACTGAACTACAAAGTGTGTAATAAAGTGGTTTGCAAAATCTAAGTGGGAGCTTAGGTAGAGGGCGTGAGGTCTTAGCAGAAACTCTATAAAAGCAGTGTTTGATCTTCTTCCTACTCTTTTCACTTAAATTTGTTTAAATTGTTTTGTGTAAATTAACTTCGATTTTATTGTGAAAATTACAAAAAGCTTAAGATCTATTCAACCCCCTTACGGAAATCAGCGGTATTGTAAGAGTTCACCGAACTACAAAGTGTGTAATAAAGTGGTTTGCAAAATCCTAAGTGGGAGCTTAGGTAGAGGACGTGGAGTCTTAGACAGAACCTCTATAAAAGCAGTGTTTGATCTTCTTCCTACTCTTTTCACTTAAATTTGTTTAAATTGTTTTTTGTAAATTAACTTCTGATTTTATTGTAGAAAATTACAAAAAGCTTAAAGATCTATTCAACCCCCTTCTAGATCGCTAACAAACAAGCATAAGACCGGTCAACCCGACAACAGGCGACAGTCTTGGAGGTGAAATGATATGAATGATAGAGGGAGGCAGAATGCGAATATTGACGATCGACGCGAAGTGAGGGGACGATCCAGGGTAAGAGGCGACAAGAATGCTGGACAACAAGATGACCGACCGGTTAGGGTCATCAACGTAGCAGGAGGATCCACTGCAAAAGGAAGAAAGAGGTATGCCAGGCAGGTCGGCGAAGACTTGTCGGCCAAAAGAAAGAGGCAAAACAATGGGATGATATCATTCGACAAGTTTGACCTTGACAGTGTTAGATGTCCCCATGATGACGCGCTTGTAGTAAATCTGAACATGGACGACAACGAGGTGAAGCGAGTAATGATTGATACGGGAAGCTCGGTCGACCTGTTGTATTATGATGCCTTCAAGCAGATGGAGGTACCAGAGGATCAACTACGCCTATAGAAGGACCTATCAAAGGGTAGCGAGCATCGCCTACCCGTTTGCGGGTCTATTGAAAGTGAAGTTCGGACAAAAGCCGTGTCAAATAGAAGGGCGTTGAGTTCCTGGTTGTAAAGTTCCAAGGGGCGTAGAATGCGATAATTGGATGAGCCACTCAAAATGCCCTTAGAGCGGTCGTCTCTACCTACTACCAAGCAATGAAGTTCCCAACGTCCCACAAAATTAGTATTGTCAGGGGTCAACAGATAATCGCTAGGGAATGTTACTTAGCGGAAACAAAAACACTAGACGGGGCGGTAGTCCTGACGAACTCTCTTGACGTGAGAGTCGATGAGGAGACGGAGAGGATGAACCCCGTGGAAGAAACGCAACGGGTCATACTAGATGAAGTCGACTGCTCCAAGTTCACAAATCTAGGTTCTGAGCTTCAGAAAGGCCTAGTTAAAGAAATCACGGACTGCTTGGTAGAAAATAGATCGGTCTTCGCTTGGGTACCGAGCGATATGCCTGGAATTTCTCGATCGGTCGCATCGCATTCCCTCGGTATTCGACAGGATTACAAACCAGTTAGACAGAAGAAGCGGTGGCAAAGCAGAGAGCGCCAGGAGGTGATTGAGAAGGAAATAGAAAAGCTACTCAGTGCCGGGTTCATTCGGGAAGTCAAATACCCGGAATGGTTGGCCAACGTCGTACTCGTAAAGAAGAAAAACGGAAAGTGGAGAATGTGTATTGACTTCACTAATTTAAACAAAGCGTGCCCAAAAGCGGTTTTCCTCTCTAAAATCGATCGGTAGGTAGACTCCACGTCGGGCATGAACTCCTCGACTTTTGGATGCCTTCTGCTACCATAAGATTCAGTGAGTCTCAAGACGAAGAAGACCGTTTTATAATCGACCGAGGCACGTATTGCTACCAAGTAATGCCTTTCAGCTTGAAGAATGCGGGGGCCACCTACCAGCGGCTCGTCATGGAAGTTTTTAAGAAACAAATCGGTCGATCAGTTGAGGCCTATATGGATGATATGGTGGTCAAAAGTAAGACGGCTGCGGAGCATGTGGAAGATCTCAAAGAAGTCTTCCAGACCCTTAACAAATTTCAGATGAAGTTGAACCCGAAAAAATGCTTCTTTGGTGTGGCATCCGAAAAATTCCTGGGGTTTATGATTACTCAGCAGGGGATTGAAGCTAATCCAGAGAAAATCGAAGCCATCGTCCAAATGCCTTCGCCGCGATGCTTGAAAGACGTGCAGATATTGACTGGTCGGATAGTCTCTCTGAGCAGATTCGTTTCCAGGATGGGGGACAAGTGCCTCCGTTTTCAAATTTTAAGGAAGCGGATGTGACCCGATTCGATGGCGGATGAATGCAAAAGAGCATTTCAACACTTAAAGCAATATCTGTCTAGCCCACCCATCCTGCAAAGCCCAGTTGAGGGGGAGAATCTGATTCTATACTTAGCAGTCACGGAGGGGTCGATCAGCGCAGTCCTTGTTCGATCGGAGGGAAATGAACAACGCCCGATCTACTACGTCAGCAAGGTGTTGACCGGACCAGAAACGCGATATGCACCCATAGAAAAGCTGGCCCTCTCCTTGATAACGACAGCACGGAAGCTAAGGCCTTACTTCCAGAGTCATACCATCGAGGTATGGACCGACCAACCCCTCAAGCAGTGCCTTCAAAAGCTCGAAACCTCGGGTCGACTAATCAAATGGGCAGTAGAGCTGGGGGAGTTCGATATACAATATAAGCCCCGGACGACGATTAAGGCACAGGTGTTGGCAGACTTCATTGCAGAAATGAGTCAACCTAACTCGCAGGGTGAGCAACACCCTGCCTGGAGCTTATTTGTTGACGGTCGTCCAACGCCGAGGGATGCAGAGCGGGAGTGGTATTGATCAGCCCGCACAAAGAAGAAAAGGTAGAATATGCCCTTCGGCTAGAATTCAAGGCCTCCAATAACGAAGCAGAATACGAGGCTCTGATAACCGACCTCCAATTGGCCAAGAAAATGGAAGTAAAACATCTAAAGGTATACAGCGTAGCCAAGTAGTGGTCGGTCAAGTCACTGGGCAGTATGAAGCCAAGGGGAGCACCATGATCAAGTACCTGGAGCTGGTAAAGCAAGATTTAAGTAATTTTGAGCAATGCTCGATCAGTAGGATAGAACGAGCTCAAAATGCTAAGGCAGATGCGCTTTCCAAAATGGCTTCCGATCGAGACGCCAAAAACAACGTTTTGGTTGAGTGACTAGACAGGCCTAGCATCCAGAAAGTCAAGGAAGTTCTTGACGTAAATACCGGTCGATCTAATTGGATGGAACCGATCAGACGGTACCTCCTAGAGGGAACACAACCGGAAGAAACGTTGGAGGCCAAGAAATTGAGAATAAAGGCGGCCGAATATGCGGTCATTAATGGCACCTTATAGAAGTGATCTTATGACTGGCCACTGCTACGATGCTTGAGTGAAGAAGAGGCAGAGCAAGCAATGGCCGAAGTCCACGAAGGAGTGTGTGGAAACCACGTAGGAGGCAAAATGTTGGCTCATAAACTGATTAGACAAGGGTATTACTGGCCGACAATGAGAAAATACTGCCAGAAAAAAGTCGACCGATGTAAGGCTTGCTAGAAAAATAATCACCTGTCTCATCAACCGATCGAGAGGATGAAAATTGTGAGCCACCCTATCCCTTTTGCTCAATGGGGAATGGATATACTGAGACCTTTCCCTCTCGGTCCTGGATAGAAGAAGTTCTTGGTAGTGGCAGTGGAATACTTCACCAAATGGGTAAAAGCGGAAGCGGTCGCTACAATTACCGAGCAGAAGGTGGAGAATTTCGTATGGAAAAATATACTAAGCCGCTTCGGGATGTCTATGGTGTTGGTTACAGACAATGGTCGGCAAATCGATAACGATAAGTTTAGAGATTTCTGAGACCTACTAAAGATAAGGCTACAGTTAACTTTAGTAGCTGAACCCCAAAGCAACGGTCTCGCGGAGAACACTAACAAAAAGATAATGAGTGCTCTCAAGAAGCGCCTAGACGGACGAAAGAATTAGGTAGAAGAGCTAGACGAAGTATTGTGGGTGTACAAAATCACACCGAATGGAGCCACAGGGGAAACGTCGTTCATGATGACTTTCGGGATAGAAGCCCTAGTTCCAGTAGAAGTGGTGTTGCACAATCAAAGAGTGTCGAGCTATGAAGAAGAGCGAAATAATGAAGCCTGCCGAGCAAAACTCGTGCTTCTCAGTGAAGACAGGGATAGGGCAGTCGCTCGTTCGGAAGCCATCAGGCAAAAAGCAACAAAGTTTTACAACAGAAGGGTAAAGCTGAGCGATGTAAAGGTCGGCGGATAAGTCCTGCGAAAGGTCGAGGCGGCTGGGAAACATCCTAGAAAGCTCAGAAAGGCGTGAGAAGGACCCTATCAAGTGATCAAGCAAGCCGGACATGACTCTTACATCCTACGTGATGCAAACAAGAAGATTCTATCGAGGCCCTGAAACTCTCGAAACTTGAAGGTGTTTTACCAGTAGATAAGTTTTATTGTAGTTAATCTTTGTTTATTCCTGTTTTTTGTACACAACCTGTAGGTACCTTTTTCCTGGCCCTGTCAGTCAGGTTTTTTAACAGCCCACGCGCTATCATCAATAAAGGAGTTTTCAGATTTCTCGGTAAGAAGGAATTTCATTAAATTTGGAAAAGGGTAGAAAATCTCATCGACTATCGCTCGGTCGAGTCGCCAAGACAAGATCCTTGGGACCATTACTCGGCCTCGGCCATAGATCGACTAGGTTACCAAGACAAGATCCTTGGAACCATCGATCGACCTCGGCTATCGTTCGACCGGGTCGCCAAGACAAGATCCTTAGGACCATAGCTCGTCCTCGACTATAGATCGACCAGGTTACCAAGACAAGATCCTTGGAACCATCAATCGACCTTGACTATCGCTCGACCGGGTCGCCAAGACAAGATCCTTGGGATCACAGCTCGGCCTCGACCATAGATCGACCAGGTTGCCAAGACAAGATCCTTGGAACCATCGATCGGCCTCGACCATCAATCGGATAGGTTGCCAAGACAAGATCCTTGGAACCACCGATCGACCTCGACCATCGATCGGATAGGTTGTCAGGAGAAGATCCTTGGAACCACTGATCGACCTCGATCATCGCTCGGCCAGGTTGCCAAGACAAGATCCTTGGAACCACAGCTCGGCCTCGACCATCGCTCGGCTAGGTTGCCAATACAAGATCCTTGGAACCATAGCTCAGCCTCGACGTCGATCGACTACGTTCGGCCAGGATCCCAAGACAAGATCTCGGATCGCTCGACCTCATTGTTACTGGGCCTAATTCACCCGATCGATGCACATCGAGCGCACTCATTCGCGACCTGCTATTCGAGAGGATCGTCTGATCTCTAACACATAAAGAAGTAATGAAAAACGAGCTTCCATTTCTTTGAGTTAAAGCTCTGGTCACAAGCCCGACCAGATGAGCCTTACAAGGGGAAACGACCTTACAAAGGGAAACAATCATTCTGATCCTTCCGGAGGGGAGGAAGGACCAGCAGCAGGAGCAACCGGGTCGGCAGAAGAGGAAGGGCCAGCAACATGAGCAACCGGGTAGGCAGAGGAAGGGCCAGCAGCTGGATGGGGAGTAGAAGACAGCGGAGAGACATCATCTTCCTCTTTTGAGCTAAGGTCCAACTCCACATCCGGAACAAAGGTTCGCTCTCCCTTGGCCCTCTCCCTCATATCCTCCAAAGAAAGGCCGAGAGCTGCGGGAAGAAGCGGCTTGGCATAATCCTCAAACGAAGGACACTCCGATCCGTCAGGAACGTGAACCTCATGACACCTCTTCAGGACCGAAAGGGTTAAATCGCAGGCGAACTCTAAGCACTCCCCATGTAGGAACCGCTTTTTCCACCGCTTTATCGCCTCGACCCTCTGCTTCTTGATGGAACATCGCAACTCCCTCAATATATCCTCGGTCCTATGTTTACCCTCCACTGCCTCATGACAATCCTGGAGGAATTTTTTACCACGCTCTTGCTCCATCTTCACCTTCTTCCTCAAGCCCTCGCACTCCTTAGCCAGCCTGTCCTTCGCCGCAATCAACCGGCTCCTCTCCTCCTCCCCCGTAGCAAATTGAGCTTTCAAAACGCTCCTCGCCTCTTCATAAAATTTCTTCTCCTCCTCCAAGGAAGAGAGTTGATCCTGGAAGACATCTCTCTCTTCCTTAGCCTCTGAAAGCTCGCCCCTCAAAGCCTTCACCTACTCAAGGAGATCGTGGACTTCCCGGTCCAGCGATTGATTAATCCCGTCGAGATTCTCTATACGTTGATGCTTCGCTGTGGACATCACCACACTTCTTATACTGCTACGGATGAGACGGGGCCCTAGCTCCTGATCGTTCAGTGAGTCCATGAGCTTCTCGTACGCGGGGTGAACGATCCTCTCAGCAATGTGAAGGGACACCTCGAGGACCCCAATCGATGCAGTTTTAGCCAAACTGATCGCAGGCTCCCACTGTTTGGCGTTAGTCACTCGCCCTTTCCCCTTGCTTCCTCTCTCCTTCTCTTTCCTGCCTTGACTCGACGGGCCGGACGGTAGGTTAGCAAGCCGAGCAATCCTCTTCCTCTTAAGAGGTGGCTCCGCCTCCTCTTCCTCCTCCTCTTCCTCCCTTCGGCCCTTTTCACTGGCACGCCGACACAACAGATCGGTCTTCACGAGGCGGAGGGCCAAGAACACTTGTAGAATGGCTTGGCTCCATTGGCGGAGCGGTGCCTTCACCGGTCTCTGCCTCCTTCCTTTTTTTCTTCCCTTTGGCATGCTTTTTGGATTTAGGGGGAGGGGAGAACCTGACAAAATCTTCTACCCTCTCCATAGCTGCACAGCAATAAAACAGGTCAGAAAGAGAAACCAATACTTAAAAGATACAGCAAATAATTCAACCACGAGGGGTCAACCAGACGAGGCAGTTTCCTCTCCTAGCCCGCTAATTTGCGACGGGGGGTCGATTAGAAAGGAATCGACTGAGGCCCCCCCCGCGATATCCCAGAATGAGCCGAGCGAAGTTGCATCGGCCGAACCCCTTTATGCGACCGACCACCTCCCACTCCTCTCTATTAAGAGATACGCTCGACGTGTCGTTCCACCGCTCGGCTAAAGGATACCTCCACGGCTGGGACTCGAAGGAGGATCCTGGGGGCTTCACAAAAAAGTACTTCGTCCGCCAAGAAGTAATCTTTGAGGCCGTTCCGACCGAACGGTATCGGGCATCCCTATACTGTAAGTGAGGGATCCTGATCCCAAAGCTCGAAATCTGATTCATCCTCAAAAAATGGCGAAGGATCCCAACCAAAGGCAAATAGCCAAATTAATGGCACAACAAGGCCAGACCGTTAATGAACCTCCAGCCATTCGGAGGAATCTGGCTCGGCATCAATTGGAAATCGACGCACACCTCGTGAATAATCGGGGCATACGGGAGCCTCATGCCACCGATTGAAAAGAAACTATCAAAAAGCACAATATACCCACTCAAATTGTTGTGGATTCGTTTATTCCTCAAGGCCAGCCTAGGCCCCCAGGACATAGGGATATTATTCCTGATGATCGACCGTTTTAGCTCCGCCGCGGTAATCATCGATTTATCTCTCGGTGGCTCCTCCACGACCAACCCATCCTTCCGTTCTTTCGTAGACATCTCTTCAATACCTCTTACCACACTTCTAGAACTGGCCGACGACATGCTTACTAAGAGGAAACCTTTGAGAAAATTTTAGAGGAGGAGACGAGGGAAAAGGATGTACCTATTCGGTGATTTGAGGTTAGAAAAGTGGGCGGCGGTTGAAAGAAAGCTCCTGAGACTGTTGGCAAGAAAAAACAAATGAAAGTAGGATGAAAGCCGGAGAACAAAACAAGCGTAAAGAAAATTTGCAGTCTATCGACCCTGAAAACTTATAGAAGTTCGGTCGAATGGACGCCCCAATCAAAGCTCGACGCATGTAGAAAATCCGAACCAAGCTCAGACACGTGGCAGAATCCGAGCTAGGGTAAATTAGGGTTATTCGAAATTCGGAGCGGCACAACAGTTGAAAGGACGTATGTGACATTACTGCACGATTACATAAAGACGATTTGTTTGATTCTAAAAATGCAGAGGAAGACGCGCGTAAATGCGAAATAATTAAATAAAGTACCTTCACGCGCTCAGCATAGATGATTCGCCTGAACTCTCTTGGTACGAGCTGTCACGCAATAAATGTCGATGCCAACCGATCGGGACACTTAGCCGCCCGATCCCAATACGAGCAGTCACGCACTATGCATTGATGTCCGACCGATTGGACCTACTACGAGCTGTCCCATAGATGAACTACAACGTTGATATCCGACCGATCGGACCTACTACGAGCTGTCCCATAGACGAACTACAACGTTGATATCCAACCAATCGGGCCTACCCCGAGCTGTCCCACAGACGAGCGACAAGATCCTTGTATACTCCTTCGACCCTTCTCCTTGATCAGACTCGAGGAGTAAGGGGCTTATGGTTGGGTCGGTCGTGCTAGACCCAAACCCACTAAAAACGACTCATGGGCCTATTGGTCCACCCCGCAAGGATTGACCTAATTCTTGTCAACTATGCTGGGCCCATGCTTTCGTCCACACATCCACGGCCCACTCACAAGTGGGAGTCTCCCATGCATACGTAAAGACTTAAACCTAGCAACCATCCCATATATAAGGTACAGCTTCGCCATGATACGCGTACGTGATTGTAACCCTAGTTCTCTCTACTCACAGCGATCCTACCCTCACAAAAAGACTAACTTGAGCGTCGGAGGGGCTTATCGGGAAACAACCCCCGACGTGCCTTCTTTATTTTATAGGAACCTTCAAGCCAGAGCTCTCGTGAGAAGCAGCCAACTCTATGGATCCAAACTGCAACGTGCAGTCTCGCCAGAACCAGGCTGAACTAGAGTTAAATTCTAGTCAAAGACTGGCAAAAGATTAATAAAAGAGTAGAATAATGTAAGAATTTTTGCGTTGGCCACCAATCTTCTTTTAGTTTGTAAGGAATGGGTGAAAATTCATTGGAACTAATTTTCTTTTCTTTTTGGTTGAAAATAAAGAATAGTTTTATGAAGATCAGAGTTATTATCTTTTAATACGTAAAGTTATTAATATTTTTAAATTTTCTTACTCCATGTATGTATCATTAAGATCCGATCTGATTCCATGAGCATGTGGAATAATTACAAAATTTTTTCTATAATTTCTCAAAAGTCAAGATCACTTTAAATTCTACGTCCGTTCATAAAGTATTAGACTTCCATAGAAGTCAGACTAAGTAATAAAGTACTTTATATTTTTTCCTTTGCCTCAAGTTGTTTCGCAATACCTTTTAGAGCTTAGCTTGTAGCATTACCTGAACCAGCCCTAAGTCCAATGGAAGTAAGCATAACAGTTAAACCAGCAACAGTAACAGAAGTAGCAAAAATCAATTCGTACCTTATTCTAATGCTCGATACTTTTTTTGTTTCCCTCAAGCTGTTTCTAAAATCGGTTCATTTCAACTACTGTAGTTGCATAAGTATCTGACTTCTAATAGTATTCACAGAACGTGATGATAGAACTTTACAATTGTTATAGAAAGAATTAAACAAGGAGTGCTAGCTCTTATTTATAATAGGACTTCGACCTTGTAGTTATTTAATTGAAATAGAATTCTAATTTTAATTTAAATTTAATAAAATTACAATCAATTCTAACTAAATGTTGATTGGGCCCAAATAAGATTAAAAATCCTATATTGATCCTTAGTTGTTGAATAACTCATATTTAATCAGCATAAAATATCAAGCTATGTTTGATTCTAATATTCATCTTTATAATCTAAAATGATATTTTGAACTTTTCAAAAATTAAATAAGATTATACCTATTGATTTTAAATAAATTAAATTCCTATTTCAATAGAAATTTAACGTAATTTATAAACAATTTTAAATTCAATTGAATACTATTTTAATTATCTTTACTCATTTAATAAAATTTAACTGAAAACAATTTCAATAAATTACTCTTCTTACTTATTATAACTTTAAAACACTCCTTTTTCAAAATTTAATAAGCAAGACATTATATTTCAGTTATAAAATTATTTATAATCTAATTAGAAACTACTTTTCATTACTTAGGAAACTATTTTCTAATATTAAAATAAAACCACTTTCAAAATAAAATAAAACAACTTTAAGTTTAATTAATAAAATTATTTATTTAGAGATTAAATTTTCATTAATTAGAAAATCTTTGTTTAGTAAATTAAGAAAATTATTTCAAAATATTAATGAAAACTCATTTTCTTTAATTAATAAATTAAAGCACCTTTTAAATTTAATCAAGAAAATATCCTTTCTTACAAATCAAGAAGCTTATTATTCATAAATAAAGCAACAATTTCTAAGTAAATGGAATAATAACTCTCTAAATAAAATTAATAAATTTATTTTATTTTAGTCAAATTAAAATAGATAAATATGATCAATAAACACATTTCTTACTAACTTAAAAATCTTTTCTTTAAGAAGTTTAATTAATTAATTTTAATCTAATTAAAATATAATTTAATTTTGATTTTATAAAATAAAAATTTAAAATTATCAATTAATGATCAGTATAATTATTTATCATACTCAAATTAAGAAAAATAAATACTTTAATTTTAAAGTTGAATTTTGAGATTTTAAAACAATTTTGAAATGTTTGGTATTAAATTTAATTTATTCAAGTTTGGAATATATGATTTTATATTTAAAAATAATTTTATTAGGATTATATTAATTATATCCTAAACAAGCCTTATTTTAAGTTAAAAATATCATATTCCTAACTCAGAATAAGCTAAATCTTATGTCCAAACATGACTATTCTAATCTTACAATATTTTTGTTTCAGAATTTATTACTGAGTGCCAATGTTCATCCTTAAGGAAGCGTTAATTTCACTTAATGAAGGAGCTGCCGCCACCCCTGGATGTTCTGCTGCCATGGACTACTTTCTCCCTTTACCATGGACTGGACTCTCCCACGTCAGCGCCCTCGTTAACTTTTTGAGGCCGGCGAGGCCACGTCACAAAACCAGTTACGCTTGCATTTTCCAAAGCAACGTGGTAGCGCCACCCTTTACGCCATCACACTTACGACTTCTTCATTAGTGTCGCCGCCAAGCCTTACTGTCGCGGCTTCGCTGCATGCTTACTCCAGTCCGCCGCTAGTCCTCACCGCCACATCTTCAAATGTGATGTCAGTTGTCTCCACGCTGTGAAGTGCATGACGTGCTACCTACACACTTATGTTGCCGCTAGTGTTTGCAGCCATATCAGCCTCATTCGAGGCCACCAGCTATAAGTGCTCGTCATGCCATGTTTCGAACACAGCCACTACTGTCTCCGTTATGCAGCAGCCAAACGGGCCTCAATGATACCAGCCTTGATACCTTTTGTTATCTGTATCTCAACAATTTGATAAGATTTTAAGATTTTATAGGGCCTCAAATCTATTTTGATTATAGGGGCTAGTAAGCTATTTGTAAATCAGATATAATATGATTTTAAGATTCAAAGTTAGTAACTTTGCAATTACAATTTCAAATTTTGATCAGGAACAATCAAATAATTTAATCACATTATAAATTAAAATCGAATTTGTCAAAATCACTTTAAATTTTATAAAATGATTACCACTTAAGTTATGATAAAGTATGAATATTAATTAGTACATTATTTTATAGCTTGATCATTTTCTTGTTATTTCTTTTGAACCATTTATGAAATCAACTCATTTCAACCACTATAGTAGCACAAATATTTGGTCTCCAATACTATTCATATAATGTCTATAGAGAACTATTATAAAGATATTCAAGTAAGAAGTGCTAGGTCCTTTAAAACATATATATTCCTATTTATAATAGGAATTGGACCTTTACTAATTTAATTAAAATGATTAAATACTAATTAGCACAACAAATTTCATATTCGTCTTTATTTATTAAATTTTTTATATTTAATCATAAATTTTTCAAACTTTATAATCAAGTTCAATTTGATATTCATTTTTGTGTGTAACCTATTAAAATTTCAAATATGTTGACAATAGATATAAATTATAACTATAAATCATATTTATGATTAGATAAATTAAACTCTTTTAATTTATCTTTAATTTTTAATTAAACAATCTATATCCATAAATCAAGATGATGTTTAGCAACACATCATGACCACTTTCGAATATATAGGAATATTAAAATAATTTTGACTATCCTTTGAGACATAATTTTTTTCAGTATAATTCAATCCTTTCATCATATAATGTTAAGATTAGACATAAATGTCACGACCTACCCTTGGATCGTGACCGGTGCTAAAGGAACAGTAAACTTTAAAGTTTACTGGACCTTTAGCAAGCCTAAAATGTCATCAAATCCTTATATCCAAAATAAAGATGTGATTTTAAAATGATCAAACTTATGCTAATAATAATCAAACAACTTTAACAATATACAATACTCAATGTGCTACAGTGTTAAAATAGTAAATACAAGGTAAATATTATATATACAAGACTACTGTGGCTTTACAATCAAAGGTCACCAATAAACATACATTGAATCGCTGGGCAGAAAGTAGACCGGCCCTGTTAAAAGAGATTTGAAAAGAAGACCCTGAAAAACATTTGAGGGGAGTCATGTCTCGTTGAGTGGATTAATACTATGATTATGTTATGCACTCCTAAGGATTTCAAATTATACATATATATGTATATATTTACAAGGTATTACATCCATAAATACAATTTCATAATATAATGATTTTGTTCATAAACATGCATGCATTTCCCATATCAACATTATATCACATAATTATCACAATCACAAAAAACAGCTAATAGTGGAGGACTGACGAATGACCCCATAACATTCCCCTTACTAATAGACAATAGTCATAGGGGCTCTCTTGTTTCACATAGGTCACTTATCTAATATAAGGGATTGTCATCTTAGAGCCACACTCAATCGAACCGCCATAGTCTTACTACTACATTATTGCCATCCAAGAGCAAACTCGATCAAACTGCCACAATCACGCTACCTCTCATGTACCATATATTGGTTGGTGTCTAAGAGCAAGCTTGATCGAACTGCCCTAACCGCATCATATCTTAATCGTTGGATCCAATACTAACCCAAATTTATACCCGACCAATTCACTCATTCATGCATGTGACTTAGTGACACCTTTAGGTAATTCATACCACAACATTCCTCTACATCATCACATATCAAGACAAGCATGCGTGCATATGATAATGATGGTGATTTCCATGATGAATATGAAATTCTAATACATGTTCATAACCATGAATATTAAATCATAGGTAAAATGCGCTCCTTTGCGCCGAACCTAGTGTCTCGAAGTGGAGGGTTCTACTCACGATTGATATCTGAGAAAGAAAAGTAGGAATGATCATTAGTATTTAAAACCTAAACCAATTTTAGATACCGTGAGAATAAGACCACGACTCCATATTAAAATTTCTATTTTCTATTTAAAATGACAATGTCATGTTTTATAAGGAGCTTATTGAAAGTTCAACAAAGCTTTCCTATAAAACGGACAACCTCCTTAGAAAAAAGGTCATTCCTGCAATGAAAAGATACTTCTATAACTACCAATAATCACAACTCAATTTGGGCCTCCAAATTACATGTCCATACCTAATTGAGTTCAAATTTTCATTGTAAAATTCATAATAAATCAATCCTAATTCAAGTATATCAATTTCTAACCCACACACCCTCATTTATACTCAATACATCCAGATAATCTCAATTATAATCAATAAAGACATGCATTTACTATAAAAACATTACTCTTTTTAAATTTTTATCTCACAAACTATGAATAATTTCAACATGTTGTTGTTTTATAGAAATTGATCTACATAATATTTGGAAATATTTAAAATTATTTCCAACCATTTCTAGGCTAGTTGGAAAATTGTCACCATCATCAAAGCATGGGCTACATGCATCGACACTGGAGAGGTAATGATCTTCACCACTCACCCAAAAATGATGAGCTCATCTCAAGAACTCAATGACATTGGTCTTGTGATGTTGGACCCCGGTCTTTGAGTGGAATTTAGAAATATTAAATAAAATTAAATGAGTATGTTTGTATAAGCATTGTGATATAGATGTTATTGTGCTTAAAGGAAATTGATGAGAAATGAAGTGATTGGTTTTGATGACTTTGAAATTTGAGTAGAGTTGTACGAGTTATAAAAGTTAAAATGAATGGGTTGATTGAAATGGAGTTGAAAAGCATGAAATAAATAGTGAAAGTATGAGAATTTGAAGAATTAAGAAAGTTGAATTTTTTATTTAGGCTGAATTTGAGAAAGTGGTCTTCTTGAAACTTGTAGATTATGTTGAGAGCTTTCTGTCACCATAAAGTTTGATATTTTTCGATATCGGGAGTGAAAGTTATGATTTTTCGAAGTTAAGTGTATTTTGTTTTGGTTTTGAAAATGCTCAAAGTGTAGGATTGTGTATGCTGTGCTTTGAGGCCAAGCGTCGTATTGATGTGGTTCTAATTGGAGAAAGTGGCCTTAATGAAAGTTATATCTTATGTTTCCAGCTTTCTAACGCCATAAAATATGCAATTTTTCGATATCGGGGCTAGAAGTTATGATCGATTGAAGTTTTGATAATGTTTGGGTGAGTTCTAGCAGGGCAGAAACTTTGATTGAAAACTTGACTTAGCTAGAAGCTGAATTGGTTTGTGAGTTCTTAATAAATATTGTATAGGTTGTTTTTATCTTTCCATTGATATAAAGCACGAAAATTTTGGACAAGGGAGGAGAAAGTTATGATTTTTGGAAGTTCTGATGCTGTTTAGTGTGTAGCTGATCGACCAGTCACATTTGAGGGACTTTTTGACCTCTTTAGAGACAGAAATTGTTGTTAAGTCCTTCATACAAATTGTGGATCGGTCTTTTATCTTTCCATAGACACCAAGTTTGTCAAATTTGGAATTCGGAGTCAAAAGTTATGAAGGTTTTAAGATAAGATGTCTGTTTGAATTTCCACTCGGCTAGCCTGGGCACGTCAGTCGCACGCCAGGCTGGGCGATCCCCGAGCACCCGTGCGTGGGAACCTGGGTGATCTCCCATGCGGGCGACTGATAGCGCGCCCAGCGTGCGCTAGCGCTAGGCGATCGGTCGCTTGGCTGGGCGATTGATCGCTTGGCTGAGCGATCGGTCGACCCGACCTTCCCCCGCTCTTTTGGCCATAACTTCTTCGTCCGACCTCCGATCGACCCGATTTTTGAAGCTTTGAATTTCTAAGACATTTTTCTATCTTTTCATACCCAAATCAATTGGTTTTGACATTAAATGGAGAAAGACAGATCAGATTAAAGTGAGCTGACCGGTGAAAAAAGTCTAAACATCGTTCGATATTTTGGAGATATCTTGAGCTTTAGAGCTCCGATTGATCTGATTCTTATTTAAACTTAAACTAGAGACATGAATCTACAATTTATCTGAAGGAGTCGATCGACAATTTAGCCTCTAAGACTTTCAATTTCTGGATTTAAGTTAGGTGTAGTGTTCAGTTTCGATTTTGTAATGGTCTGAACAGACTTCAGTATTTTGGAGCTATCTTTAGCTATAGAGCTCCGATCGATCTAATTTTTCTTGAAACTTAAACTAGAGACATGGATATACAATTTATCTGAAGGAGCCAATTGACAATTTAGCTTCTAAGACTTTCAATTTCTGGATTTAAGTTAGGTGTATTGTTTAGTTTCGGTTTTGTAATGGTCTGAACAGACTTCAGTATTTTTGAGATATCTTGAGCTATAGAGCTTTGATCGATCTGATTATTCTTGAAAATTAAACTAAAGACATGGATATACAATTTATTTGAGGAGCCGATCGACAATTTAGCCTCTAAGACTTTCAATTTCTGGATTGAAGTTAGGTATAGTGTTCAGTCTCGGTTTTGTAATGGTCTGCACAGACTTCAGTATTTTGGAGATATCTTGAGCTATAAAGATCCGATTGATCTGATTCTTCTTGAAAATTAAACTAGAGACATGGATCTACAATTTATCTGAAGGAGCCGATCGACAATTTAGCCTTTAAGACTTTCAATTTCTGGATTGAAGTTAAGTGTAGTGTTCACTCTCGATTTTGTAATGGTCTGAACAGACTTCAGTATTTTGGAGATATCTTGAGATATGGAGCTCCGATCGATCTGAGTCTTCTTGAAAATTAAACTAGAGACATCGATCTACAATTTATCTGAAGGAGCTGATCGACAATTTAGCCTCTAAGACTTTCAATATCTGGATTGAAGTTAGGTGAGTGTTCAGTCTCGATTTTGTAATGGTCTGAACAGACTTCAGTATTTTGGAGATATCTTGAGCTATGGAGCTCCGATCGATCTGATTCTTGAAGCGATGGATTCATAAGACATAGAGGGACATTTATCTAAAAGAAATTTTTGTTAAAGTTGTTGGACCAATGATGGTTGAAAAATAAATCCCTTTATGTTTTGATAATAATAAAATATCTAAAATTAGTTAAGAAATTATTTCAGGTTTTATTCAATGAAAGAATTGTGCAAATCAAGATGAGCAAGTGCTTCATCATTGAAGAATCAAGATGGGAGTTTCCTTATAAGTGAAAATGGCATAAAACATGAGGATTATAGAAGATTTGGTTGGATGTTACCGTTGAAGGCAACTGAAGTCGACTTCAGATAGCATAAAGTCGACTTACACATGAAGATCGAGCGACATAAGTCGACTAGAACACCATAAGTCGACTAACAGATGAAGATATATCAACACAAGTCGACTAATCATACATAAGTAGACTTATTGAGGACGACAAGTCGACTTACATAGCACAAGTCGACTTATAGAAGAGCGAAGATGAAATTTTACGTAAAATGTTGTCACAAGTCGACTTATACAAGATGACAAGTTGACTTATGGGTACAGCAAATTAATTCCAACGGTCCAATTAGCCACAAATGGAAAGGAGATTGTTAAGGAACGGCTATAACAATCATGCAACGGCTATAATGAGTTCCAACAGCTATTTTTCTTCTAGTATAAATGGTGGATGATTGATGAAGAGATTACCAAGGTTCCATAAGCTAAAATACTCTTCCTTTGCTCCAAAATTGCTCATTATTGTTCTTATTTTGTTACACAATTGTATTGAGCACTTGTTCTTCAATCTTTATCATATTTCTCTTACAATTTGAGTGACGAGTGGTAGGTCACGTGTGAGGTAGGATTTGTGCCAGAAGACAAATCGATTGTAAAGGTAGCTTGAGTCGGAAATCAAGTGGCATTGTAAAAAGTTCACACTCAACTACAAAGTGTGCAAATAAAGTGGTTTGCAAAATCTTAAGTGGGAGCTTAGGTAGAGGACGTAGGTCTTAGCACCGAACCTCTATAAAAACAGTGTTTGATCTTCTTTCCTACTCTTTTCCTTTAAGTTTATTTAAATTGTTTTTGTGTGTATTAACTTCTGATTTTATTGTAGAAAATTTCAAAAAGCTTAAAGATCTATTCAACCCCCCCTTCTAGATCATTTACAATTGGTATCAGAGCAGAAGTATTCAAGGATGACATACAACAACCTAGCGGAAGAAGGTAACACAAACAATCGCCCTCCATTATTTAATGGTACTAATTATTCTTCTTGGAAAAATCCTATGAAGTATCACATTATAAGCGAGGGAGTAGAATATTGGAAGATCATTATCTTCGGTCCACTACCACCGTTGAAAGAAAATGGTGAGTTAAAAACGGAGCTGGAATACGATGACAATGACTGGAGGCAAGCCTACATCAACGCAAAAGCTATGAAGTTGATATATTGTGCTCTCACGGTTGAGGAAAGAAACCGAGTTAATTCTTGTACCAGCGCCAAGGAAATGTAGGAAAGACTTCGCATCACCCATGAAGGAACCAACCAAGTCCGGAAAACAAAGTTCAACATGCTTCTTCATGACTATGAAATGTTTGTCATGAAGCAAGGTGAGTCTATTTCCACTATGCTTGATAGTTTTGCAGAAATCATTAATAGATTAGGCAACCTTAGAAAGCATATGACGGATAGTGAGAAGGTGAAGAAAATTCTTCGGTCACTACCAAAGGAATGGGACTCACAAGTCACCGCCATTATGGAATCCAAGGATCTCAATCACTTGGAATTCAATGCCTTGGTGGGATCACTTATCAACTATGAGATCATTCTCAAATCCAGAGGAGGTAGAGGTAAGTCACAAAAGTCAATTGCTTTAAAGGCTAATATTTCTTCTCTTGATGAAAGTGATGAAGAAATAGATGAAGAGGAGGATGATGAAGAAATGGCAATGTACGCTAGAAATTTAAGGAAGTTCAAGGGACTCCTAAAAAATCGGAGGAAAGAATTAAATGGTGGAAGACATGGAGAAAGAAAGAGGTTTGCCATGGAAAGAAAATCAAAAGGGTATGATGAAAAGAAAAGCAATGAAGAATGCTAGAAATGTGGAAAGAAGGGACACCATGCAAGAGAATGCAAGAATACATCTTCCACATCAAATTTTTAGAAAAGTGACAAATACGACAAAGAAAAAAGGAAAACTAGTCTAGTAGCAACTTGGAGTGATGATGAGGAAGCATACCAAAGAAATGATGAAAACAACTTGGAACTTATGGCTAATAGCTCATCAAGTGATGATGAAAATGAGGTAACTTTCAATGACCAAGATCTAAGAGATTCTTTTGATGCTTTACAAGCTGATTTTGAAGAAGCTATTGAGATTAACAAAAAATTAAGAAAGAAAATAAGAGAATTGGTTGCTGAAAATAGTGCCTTACATGAGACTATTGATGATTTAGATAGTCCAAAGGAAGATCATTCTGCATGCCTTATTGAAAAGGAAAATCTTATTTGTGAGCTTGATAGACTTAGAAAAGAATTTTTGTATGTGGTTGGAAAATTTGCAAATGGAAACGAAAAGTTTGAAAAATTGTTATCGTTGCAAAGATATTCAATTTCTAAACATGGTGTAGGATATGATCCTTTTTATAGAGATTGTTCTTTAATTTTCAAATTTACCAAGGATGGAAAAATCGCTCAATGTGCTAGATGTTTGAAAGATGATCATATAGAAATAGCATGTAAAAGTACTAGGAGATGTGTTAAGGTTAAGAAAGTTTGGGTGTTAAAAGACTCAATACCACCAAATGTGGTTTATATGGCTAACCAAAATGGACCCAAAATGGCTTGGGTACCTATAAGAAGAAAGAACGTTGATATTGTAGGTACAAGCAAGGGATGAAAGGCCGTCAAGCACTTGGTACATCGATAGCAGATGTTCAAGACACATGAGTGGAGACAAGAACCTTTTTACGGAAATTAAACCAAAGAATCAAGGTTATGTCACTTTTGGAGACAACAACAAAGGTAAGGTCATCGGTATTGGTAAAGTGGGTAAGGAACCTTTGCCAACCATTGACAATGTTTTGCTTGTAGATGGTTTAAAGCATAACTTGTTAAGTGTTTCTCAACTATGTGATATGAATTTTAATGTAGTTTTTGAATCATCACATTGCATGGTTAAGAAAGATGTTCATGTTGCTTTCATTGGTTTGAGACATGGTAATACATACATTGTTGATTTACATGATGATAGCTCTTTTAATGAAAAGTGTTTGGTGACATTAGAAGAAAATGCATTTTTGTGGCATAGAAAATTAGAACATGCTCCTTTGCCTTTAATTTCAAAGCTTTCAAAAAATGACATTGTGAGAGGATTGCCTAAAATAAAATTTGTTAAAGATCACTTATGTAAATCTTGTTTAAAAGGCAAACATGTTAGAGAATCTTTCAAACCAAAGAAAGAAATTTGCACATCTAGAATTCTTGAACTTGTTCATATGGATTTGATTGGACCATCTAGACATGCTAGTCTTAGTGGTAAATTATATGTCCTTGTGATTGTGGATGATTTTTCTAGATTTACTTGGGTGAGATTTCTTGCTAATAAAAGTGATGCTTTTAACGAATTTACTAAGTGGTGTAGGTTGGTTCAAAATGAGAAAATTTGTCAATTGTTGCAATTAGAACCGATCATGGAGGTGAATTTGAATGTGAACCATTCGAAAGTCTTTGCGATAAATACGGAATGGAACACAATTTCTCAACACCAAGGACTCCATGACAAAATGGTGTAGTAGAAAGGAAGAATCGTTCTCTTGAAGAAATGAGCGGGACTATGTTAAATGAGTACAATCTTCCTAAAACATTTTGGGGGAAGCGATCAATCTGACGTCTTTATGTCATCAATATGGTGCATTTACGAAGAGACGAAAATAAGACACCATCTGAACTTTGGAAAGGTAAGAAACCCAATATCTCTTATTTTCATCCTTTTGGTTGTAAAGTTTTATTCATAATAATGGAAAGAATAATTTAGGAAAATTTGATTCAAAATCGATGTTGGTGTGTTTATTGGTTATTCTCAAACTAGTAAGGCTTTTAGAGTTGATAATAATAGGACTAAGTGTGTTGAAGAAAGTATTCATGTTAAATTCGATGATATGATTTCACCCCCGAGAAAAGTTTGTTTTGATGATGATGCAGGAAGTTCAGGTAATAAAGTTGAAGAAATTGAATCCAAGATTGAGGAATTGAAGTTAGATGAAGAAAATCATGTACCCAACATTAAAACGTGGGCGAAGGAAAAGAATCATCCTATGGAGCAAGTCATTGGTAGCTTGGATGATGGTCTGAGGACCAGGAGAAATATCTATGAGAATATGAGAAATTCAGCCTTCATCTCATTAGTAGAACCCAATAATATAGAAGAAGCTCTTGAAGATGAAAACTAGCTATTAGCTATGCAAGAAGAGCTTAATCAATTCAAGCGGAATGATGTATGGGATTTGGTTGCTCCACCAAAGGACAAGACCATTATTGAAGTCAAGTGGGTAAATCGGATAAAATATGATGAGAATGGTGAAGTGATTAAAAATAAATCAAGGTTAGTGGCTCAAGGATTTTATCAAAAAGAAGGCCTTGATTACAATGAGACATATGCTCCTGTGGCTTGATTGGAGGCAATAAGGCTATTATATGCTTTCGCGTCTCATAAAGGATCAAATTAAATCAAATGGACGTCAAGAGCGCATTTCTCAATGGATACATTCAAGAGGAAGTCTATGTCAAACAACCACGGGATTTGAAGATCATGAGCATCCAATTATGTTTACAAACTCGAAGGCACTCTATGGATTAAAGCAAGCACTAGAGCATGGTATGAAAGGTTAAGTACTTTTCTAACTCAACATGGGTATGTTCGTGGTAAGATCGATAATACTTTATTCATTAAACATGTTGACAAGGATATGCTTATTTGTCAAATTTATGTTGATGATATTGTGTTTGGTGCTACTAATGAATTTTTGTGCAAAGAATTTAGTGATTTAATGCAAGACAAATTTGAAATGAGCATGATGGGGGAACTCAAGTTCTTTCTTGGATTGCAAATCAAGCAACACAAAAATGGCATTTTCATCCACCAATCGAAGTATACCAAGGAACTTCTTAAGAAGTTTAAAATGGAAGGATGCAAAGTGGCAGCAACACCAATGGCAACAAATGTGATCTTGGAAAAACATGAACATGAAGAAGATGTTGATCAAAAACTCTATAGAGGTATGATCAGCTCTCTCTTGTATTTAACTGCTTCTAGACCTGATATTATGTTTGCCACATGTCTTTGTGCTAGATTTCAATCTTGCCCTAAGATTTCTCATTTGAGTGCTTGCAAAAGAATATTTAGATATTTGAGTAGAACTGTTAATCATGGTTTATGGTATCCTAGTTGTGAATCCTTTGATTTGTATGTTTTTAGTGATGCTGATCATGGTGGCTGTAGAATTGATAGAAAAAGCACTAGTGGCTTGTGTCATTTCTTAGGTTCATCTTTGATATCTTGGGCTAGTAAAAAGCAAGTTAGTGTAGCTATTTCCACTGTTGAATCTGAATATGTAGCAGCTGGGAGTGCATGTGCCCAAGTTCTTTGGATTAAACATCAATTCCTTGATTATGGTGTTGTGGTTAAAAATATTCCTATTTATTGTGATAATATCAGTGCAATTTGTTTAAGTAAAAATCCAATTTTGCATAGTAGAACAAAGCATATAGAAATTAGACATCATTTCATCCGTGATCATTGTTTAAAAGGTGACATTTGCTTGAAGCATGTATCATTTAGTGATCAATTAGTTGACATTTTTACTAAATCTCTTAAGGAAGATGTGTTTGTGAACATTAAATTGAGACTAGGCATGTGTGATTTAAATTCCTTTGGTTGAATTTATTTTTGGCTACATTCATATATCAAATGGTGAAATTATGAGGCAAATGTGCAATCACATATGAAGATACATTCATCATGTTGCATACTCGGGCTGAAAAGAGATTTATTTGGAGTTTGGACACATTTTATGACTTGTCCATTAGCAAGTCGACTTATCTGGGAATCAGTCGACTTATGATTTTTTCACAGCATTTGGGGAATGCAGAAATTTGAGGATAAGTCGACTTATATATATCGACAAGTCGACTTATGTAGGTCGATAAGTCGACTTATGAGGGAGACAAGTCGACTTATGTTTATACGGAGACTTTAAAACCTTTTCTTCCCTTTCTTCTCCGCAGACCTATTCTCTCTAAATCTCTGAAATTCCTCTCATACGACTCGACTTATTTCTTCAATCTCTTCAAATCTTCCTTACCCATCAATTTTCGACCTCCATTATCACAAAACCCCCTCATTTTATCTTTAAATCAACCTTCTTTTTCAAAAACCCCTCTCTCAAAACCCTAACCTGCGATTTTTCTCCTCTTCTCTCTAAAGATCCATAGCTCCAAGACAATCTTCAAGGAAAGGGAAAGAAATTGCTCCTCGATAAGGTCCTCATTTTCACTTTGGACTAAGAGCTCGTGGGTCCTCTTCGACGGGAGATGCTTCAAGAGAGGACGATGTGGTTGAACCTAGGTTTGTGTCAAAGGACACACAAACTCTCTACTACAAGGTGCTACAAAATGAGGTATTGATTCCTTCTATGAGATTTGGTGGGTGAACTAGACAATAGTGAGTTCAGCGATGTGTTCTTGAAATTACAATTTGGGATTGCGAGATTTCTTAGGATTTCGGGATGATATTTATGAAGATGTAGTAAGAGAGTTCTATGCGAATCTCTTTGTGACTGGTAGTAATGTGGTTGATGGGGTCACTATAAAATCCAAAATCAACGGGAAGGATATTACTCTGTGTGAATCAAATTTGTGTTCTCTGTTTCATTTGCCTAGAGGTGGAGTAAGGCCTAGAGCATCTTTTACTGATTTTGAGATTTTGAGGAATGTGGAAGGTGATACTGATGAGGAAGTCGAAGAGAATTTCAGCTATACTGAAGAAAAAGGGGTTGATCTGTTGAGTCGGTTATGTTCCGATCATTCCCCTCCCTTTGAGGCTATGGATCTACCTTTAAATTATCGATTATTACATTATGCAATTAACAGGGTTGTTTACCCAAAGAAGGCTAGTAATAATCAGATTACTTCATTAGATAAGGAGATTCTTTTGCATATGGAGGAAGGGAGGAAAATCAACTATCCAAGCTTGGTTATTCAAATGATGAGGAAAAAGGCTAGTTTATTACGAGGACAACTGAAAGGGAAACTAGTCCGGCATAAAGGAATGCCTTATGCTGCTTTGATTACCCATCTCTCTCAGTTCCAAAGGTGCAATCTGGATTCCTATGCTCATCTTCCTTATCCTCAGAGTTGGAGATTCACGCCTTATAACTTGAGAAGTAGCTCACGACCCAGTAATGTGAGAACGAGTGAGGTATCTCATGAGGAAATTGCTGAAATTAATGAACAATTGGATGATTTACATGATCGCATCGATGGTATCCAGTCTGTACTTCATGGGTTTGCAAAGAAAATGGATGCACAACACCGAATGCTTAAGAAGATCTTTAAGAAGTTAGGGTGTAGGCACGATGATTCTTCGTCATGATGTATATTGACTTTTGCCTTGACCGACATTTAATCTTCTGTTTTTGTTTTATGTCTTTAGTGCTTTTTGCGTTTGTTGGATTGACATATTTTGTGATGACTATTGCTTTTTGTGATGACTATTGCTATTATTTGTGTTTGATGTTATGTTTGGTTATAAACTTCATTAATCTTCATTTGAGACTATTTTCCCTATTGATTTTTTTGATTATGGCAAAAAGGGGGAGTAAAATTGGAAATTGATATTTGGTCACAGTCATTTCATTGAGGGGGGGTGAAAATTCATTGATTTGCAACTATATTGATTTCTATTTAAATCATTGGTTTATTAATTAAGGGGGAGACAAACTAACCATCAAGACAAGGGATTAAAAACCTTGGTCACGTTTTATGTCTTTCAAATTTCTTTTCAATTTCTAAATATTTTGTCATTATCAAAAAGGGGGAGATTGTTGGACCAATGGTGGTTGGCAAATTAAATCCCTTTATGTTTTGATAATAATAAAATATCTAGAATTAGTTAAGAAATTATTTCAGGTTTTATTCAATGAAAGAATTGTGCAAATCGAGATGAGCAAGTGCTTAATCATTGAAGAATCAAGATGAGAGTTTCCTTATAAGTGAAAATGGCATAAAACATGAGGATTATAGAAGATTTGGTTGGATGTTACCGTTGAAGGCAACACAAGTCCACTTGCATAGCATAAGTCGACTTACACATGAAGATGAGCGACATAAGTCACTAGAACACCATAAGTCGACTAACGGATGAAGATATGTCAACACAAGTCGACTAATCATACATAAATCGACTTATCGAGACGACAAGTCGACTTACATAGCACAAGTCGACTTATGAAGAGCGGAGATGAAATTTTACGTAAAATGTTGTCACAAGTCGACTTATACAAGGCGACAAGTCGACTTATGGGTACAACAAATTAATTCCAACGGTCCGATTAGCCCAAATGGAAAGGAGATTGTTAAGGCGGCTATAACAATCATGCAACGGCTATAATGAGTTCCAACAACTATTTTTCTTCTAGTATAAAGGGTGGATGATTGATGAAGAGATTACCAAGGTTCCATAAGCTAAAATACTCTTCCTTTGCTCCAAAATTGCTCATTATTGTTCTTATTTTGTTACACAATTGTATTGAGCACTTGTTCTTCAATCTTTATCATATTTCTCTTACAATTTGAGTGACGAGTGTTAGGTCATGTGTGAGGTAGGATTTGTGCCGGAAGATAAATCGATTGTAAAGGTAGCTTGAGCCGGAAATCAAGTGGCATTGTAAAAAGTTCACACTCAACTACAAAGTATGCAAATAAAGTGGTTTGCAAAATCCTAAGTGGGAGCTTAGGTAGAAGGCGAGGTCTTAAAGAGAACCTCTATAAAAATAGTGTTTGATCTTCTTCCTACTCTTTTCCTTTAAGTTTTTTAAATTATTTTGTGTGTATTAACTTCTGATTTTATTGTAGAAAATTTCAAAAAGCTTAAAGATCTATTCAACCCCCCCTTCTAGATCACTTACAAAAGTACTTCATTTACCTGTTCGAAATAAGAAGACAAGATATCAATTTTTAAGGCGAAAAGGAAGGGCAATTTTGGAAGTTTAGTTAAGAAGTTAAGTTAGAAGGCTTACATGGAGGGACAATTAGGTCATTTATCATTCATTAATGACATGGCATTATAAAACAAAGGGGCTGTCATTTGGCATAAGAGAAACACAACCTTGATGAAATGAAAGAGGAAAAAAAAGAAAAAGAGAGGAAAGGAGAGAGCTTTCGGATGAGGGAAAAACAGGAAAGTGAAGCTAGGTTTTCAAATTTTTGGGTTTTCAAGCATGATTTTCGAGTTGATTCAAGGGAAAAAGGATGGAAAATGATGAAAGCATCCTTCCAAACCAAGATATATCCGAAAATGGTGAAGGATGAGGTAAGACCCGAAATTTTAATTTGTGAATTTTAGAAGATTTTTGGTTTAGAATAATGGGAAATTATATAGGTATGTGATTTATGAAGTCAATTTTGATGTTTATGCCTTAGGTTATGTTTAATTTTGGATGGAAATTAATTAGGGTTATGCCCAATTTTGTGAATTGTGGTTTTTGAAAATTGGTGATTTAGATGGCTTGATTTTATGTGAAATTAGTGTTTTCTAAGTTCAATTTGAGGATTATGTCAATTATGAAGTTGAATTTGGGTTAATTTGATTTAGGAAAATTTCAACTGGAAGAAAGAAAGAAGCAATGGTCAAATTGAAGCTAAGGACAAGCTTGTAGCATCGATTCGAAGTGGGTAGTATGTTTATTTATTGAATTTTAAGCATAAACCTGTGACTTTGAAAAAAAATTATTGTTACGTAAAAGTTTGAAAAAAATTATGATTTCGAAGAATTAAATTCCTTATTTTAGAAATGATTTCAAGAAATTACAAGATTTAAGAAATTTATGGCTTTTGAATTATTTGACAAATTTGGAAAATGTGTTTTATGAATATGTATATGTTTGATATATGTTTTCAAGAAATAAATTGCATTCATAGGTATGAATTTGATTGATATGTGATTAACTTGATGAATTTAGATTGAATGTGAATTGCTATATGATTTGATGTGATTTGTGTATGTGCATGTGTCGAGTACGACACTATTTGTAAATCAAGTCTTCGAAATGTGCATGTGTCGGTACGACACCATTTGAAAAATTAAGATTTTTGAAAAGTGCCTACGGGCAATCCAAATTTTCGGTTTTCGATTATGTGTTATGTGGGTTTGGTCAGGTCCTATAAGTGGGACGAGTGCGCACTTGTCTATTTTTAAAAGCCTTCTCCCAGTTGCCCGCTAGAGGAATTGGAGTTCCGATCTCGGACTCCCATAAGTCACGGCTACACCTGTTGGATCCCGTTACTGGAGTCCAACTCTTGAACCGTAAAATATAAAACTTGATCATCTTGCCTTGTAGGGTTTATTTCATTTAACCCAAATTTCAAATTGATTTCTCTTGTAAATCATAGCCTTATGACTCTTGTTTAATTTAAGACAAGGATCGCTTCAATCGGAGTTCTACAACTTAAGATATCGACAAAATACCAACATGTGATCATATCTCGATCACTCTCTCTCGACTGACCCTTTTCTTGATTTCATGCCAACTCTTTCAATTTAACTCCAAATGACACAAATTCTTATGGGTAGGTACCTACATGTCTCATGAATCCATGGCCCAAAAAACACTTCATTTGGAGGTCTGATGAGGAAGTTATGATCAAAACAATCCTTCATATTCATATCCCGATGTATATTTGACATACTTTGGTAAAAACGCCATAACTTTTGCTACAGATGTCGGATTGATGTCATCTTTATATCAATCAATATGTACACATCCTGATCTACAACTCATATTAGAGACCTAAAAATGAAATTCGCACTTTAACTAGGTTGCGCGATTTATTCTGTCATACCATGAGAAGAGACGACGAGAAGTTGAGGCTCTCGATTTTCTATGGTCGAGCCCGCGAGGTATGGAGCTCGTGCCCGCGAGGAAGAATTGACCAGAATGAGGAGATTTTTCCCCAAAGCCTCTTAAACCCTCACCCATGCTTTCTAACTTATTCCTAACACCAAGTACACTTGAAATCTTGCAAGATTCACTTACTCTACTACTAAATACTTCATAACAACTCCAAACATCCAACTTATTTTATCATTCTATCAATTCTTGATTGATTTGTCCATCAAACCCTAGATTCCTACGCAACCATCAAAGCTATCCTCATAAACAAGACTTATGCATCCTGCTAACTTTCAACCATCATAACTCTCAACTTCTAAATTCTATTGTCTAACTAATTTAACACATCTACAAGACTTTGCACAATCAAACTCACACAAGCCTCATTCTCACCTTCATTACACATGCATGAACATCCATCCCAACCTCATAACATTTACCTACCTATATGATATTCATGTCATCTCATGCATCATCTCAAAAGATCAAAGGTCATACAATCAAGCATTATACATTAGGGTTTAAAATTTACTTTTGAATCATAACTCATTCATTCCATCTCCATCAAATCATGTCATATTTCATACAATGCTTTAGTGGGCATTTTAAGTTCAATTACATGAAACTTCAAAGTACAATATCATTCTCAAAATGCAACTAAAGCATTGTTTTACAAAAATCATTTCAATCACAAAACCAAAAGAAAACTCTTGGAGTAAATGCCTTTAAGCTTGCTCATGGGATCTGCTCATTTCTGGAGAATTGAGGGGGTGAGCTTTAATTCATGGGTAACACATTTATATTTATATAACAAGCATGTCTATTTAGTTATTCACACATTAAGCAATCTTTCAATGAAATCATAATACATGCATCATGCAATTTTCATCAATGCATAAACATAATTTCTCACAAGTCGAACATTCATAATTCTTGCAATTTCATGTAATCACATATGAAACACATCAAATGGCTCGGTAAGTCCATATTCATGGCAACCATATATTCTCATTTATGAGCTTATATGGGCAAATCTTGAGAGTCCAAATAATGGATCATCCTATGCCACAATCGGGCTGGTAGTGAAGCCTTTTCATGGTCGACATGCACGTGACGGTTCTTGGGACTATACCTTACCCACATAACATAACAATCATGCATAACAATAAAATTGGACTGTTCTTGTCCAATTCACTGTTTTCTTGAAAATCTTATCTTTCATGCATATTTCATATTGTACATTTCATGCATAAGTCATATTGTGCATTCAGACTCATTTAAGCTATTTCATTCAATACTAACTCAACCATCATCAAATCATCAACATGTATTATTTTCATTTACACATAACTCATGATTAATGTCATCTACCCACAACTAACACAAGCATTTATAGCAATCATTTATACTCACTTACAAGTAACAAATATTCATTAGTGTCATTTATCAACTTGCATTAATTGCTCATAAATATAAAGATAAATATGGTACCCACCTTTAAGACTTGCTAAATCCTTGGTTTCCTTGCTACAACTCTTGTTCCTCTTCTCTTCCTTCTCTCTCTTCATTAAAAACCAAAAACCCATGTAAATCTCACTTCAATTGAGAAACCATGTTACACCTTTCATGAAATCAACTTGGAAATCACTATACCCATTCCATTTTTAGTCTTTCTAACCAAAAACCCAACTAAAATCTCACACTTAAACAAAAGGCTTACCTTAAATCTTCAACAACACCAAGAGTTTCTTGGTTCAAGATGAAGCTCTAGCCTTCCTCTTCACTTTTAACTCTTGGACTTTCTTCCAACTCCCTCTTGATCTCTTGGAAATCACTACCCTAACAAGCTTCTTCTTTCTCTCTTCTTCTTTCCATTCACGACACTCTCCCTCTTCTCCCTTTAAATTTTCGTAACTCTCCTTCTTTTTCCTACTAACTCACTTAATTTTCCTTTCTTTTATACTCCCTTTTCATTTAACTTAAGCCCATTTGCCTTTAAGCCCATCTACTCTTCTCTTCTTCTTCTTATTCTCCCCTAACACAACTCACACTACTCAAGCCCACTTCTTCATTTAAGCCCATTTCATATATATCCTCTCTTCTTTCTTATTTTATTTGGGCCCCAGGCCCAACTAGCACGATAAACTACATCTAACTCATTTAAGTCAACTAATACATTTACTAACATTAATTCTTAACACCTAACTCATTTAATGTCATATGCTAATTTATGCTAACTTTATTAAATACTATATTAATTTACCCCATTAATCTAACCATGCTTGATTTATCATAAAAAAATTACAGGGGTAACATTTCTCCCCATTAAGAAATTTAGTCCTCAAAATTCTTACAGTTCCTTTGAAGAGGTGTGGTCTTGCTCTGCATTGCATCGGAGGCTCCCGTCGCCTCTTCAAGCTGCATGATTCCTCCACAGGGACCTTGACTTGCTTGATTATCTTGTTCTGGGGACCTTATTCTTCTTGTCGACTGCCACGAGGCATTTCTTCATAACTCGAGATCATCCTCACCGAAACCGAGGTCCGAATGATGTGAGAAGGATCGATCTGTACTTTCTCGGCATAGAAACATGGAATACATCATGAAGCTGCGACAATTAGGAGGCAATGCCAACACAGTAGGCCAACGGCCCAATCCTCTCTAAAACTTCATACGGACCCACATCTTGAGGGCTTAACTTCCCTTCTTGCGAATCTCATAACTCCTTCCATGGAGCGTCTTGAGGAACACCTTGTCACCCTTTGCATATTCCATTTCTTTTACTGTTAGCATCGGCATAACTCTTCATTCTATCTGGTCGCTTTAAGCCATTTGTTTGATTACATCCACTTTCTCAATCGTCATCCGGACCAACTCTGGTCCCACTAATTTCTCTCACCTTCTTCATCCCAACATATCGAGTCCTGCATCTTACGCCATAAAGGGCTTCATAAGGAGCCATCTGTATGCTCGAATAGTGCAATTGTTATAAGCAAATTCGACCAATGGCAAATGATCATCCCATGCTCCTTTGAAGTCCATGACACATGCTCTAAGCATCCCTCTAGAGTCTGGATTGTCCTCTCGGTGACCATTCGTCCGAGGATGAAGCGTCGTCTTGAAATTCAAACTTAGTTCTAATGCTTCTGCAAACTTCCCCAAAATCTCGAGGTGAATCGAGGATCCTGTCGGATACTATAGAATCCGAACTCCATGCAACCTTACCACTTCAGCAATATACTTCCTGGCTAAGACTTGCAATGAATCGGTTTGCTTGATTGCCAAAAAATGGGCTGACTTGGTCAACCGATCAACAATAACCCAAATGGCATCATGCTTCTTGCTGGTCCTAGGCAAGCCCATCAGAAAATCCATCGTGATCCTTTGCCACTTCCATTCAGGAATGGACAATGGCCTTAGCATGCCTGAAGGTGCCTGGTATTCAGCCTTGACTTGCTGACACACTAGACATCTGCTCACATATTCAGCTACATCCCTCTTCATGCCTTTTCACCAGAAATGTTCCTTCAAATTTTTGTACATTCTAGTGCTGCCTGGGTGCATGGAATAAGGTGCATTGTGTGCCTCATCCATGATCTCATCCTTAACTGCCTTATCATTCGGAATACATAACCTGTTTCCGACTACCATTAGCCCATTATCCCTTACTTGCACTGCTGACTGTTTACCATGTTAAATTTCATCTCTCAACTTACTTAATTCTGTATCCTGCTCCTGCAACTCCTTGACCTTCTCCCTAAGGATAGGTCTCACCACGAATTGAGCAAAACACCATCGATTCATCACCTTTAATCGATCTTCAACTTGGCCATCTGTTCCAACAGAGGCAAATAAACTGATTAGACGTAAGATATGAATGACTTCTGCTCAAAGCATACGCCACTACATTCGCCTTGCTGGATGATACTCATCACCGGTCATAGTCCTGAGCAATTCAATCATCGTCTACGCCTTAAATTCAACTCTTTCTGACTCATAATGTACTTAAGACTTTTGTGGTCCGTGAAGATCCTAGTCTGAACCCCATATAGGTAGTGTCTCCAAATCTTTAGGGAAAAAATTATCGCTGCTAACTCTAAGTCATGAGTCGGATAATTTAACTCATACTGCTTCAACTGTCGTGAAGCATAGGCTATTACCCTGTCATCCTGCATCAGCAAACATCCTAAACCCTTCCTCGAAGCATCACTGTACACCGTATACCCCTGGTCTCCATTAGGCAAAACCAATACTGGAGCACTTGTCAATCTGTTCTTGAGCTCCTCAAAGCTCTTCTGACATTCCTCACTCCATATGAACTGCTGATTCTTTCTTAATGACTTTGTCATAAGGGCGCTATCGTGAGAATCCTTCCACTAATCTCCTATAATAACCTGCCAAACCTAGGAAGCTTCTTACCTCTTTCACTGTCTTAGGCTCTTGCCAATTCACTACTGCTTTTACTTTCTTCGGATCAACATGGATCCCTTTGCTGGAAATCATATGTCCAAGGAAAACTACTTCATGTAGCCAAAATTCACACTTGCTGAATTTGACGTATAGCTCCTGCTCTCTCAATCTCTGCAACACTATCCTGAGATGTTGTTCATGTTCTCCTTCATCCTTAGAATAGACCAGAATGTCATCAATGAACACAATGACAAACTGATCTAAGAATTCACTAAACACCCTATTCATCAGATCCATGAAGGCAGCTGGAGCATTGGTCAATCCGAAGGGCATGACCACAATTCATAGTGCCCATGCTTGGGTCTGAAAGCTGTCTTGTTTACATCGGACTCCCTAATTGGAGTTGATGATAACACGATCTTAGGTCAATCTTGAAAAGACCCTTGCTCCTGCGGTGATCAAATAAATCATCTATCCGGGGCAGCGGATACTTATTCTGAATCGTCATTTTGTTAAGCTTCACGTAGTCATACACATCCTCCACGTTCCATCCTTCTTCCTAACAAACAGACCGGAGCTCCCAAGGTGAAGAACTCGGCACGATGAACCGCTTCTCCAACAATTTCTGCAATTGCTCTTGAGTTCTCTCAACTCAACTGGAGCCATTACGTAGGGTGGCATGGAGATTGGCGCGGTTAGAGAATCAAGTCAATTTGAACTCAATTTCCCTCACGTGCAACCTGGTAATTCTTCCGAAATACATCGAAACTCCTCACAACCTGAAAATCTTCTAATCTACCCACATTCACTTCGGATCCACTACATACGCCAAGAAGGCCTCACACCCTTGGCTCATCATATTGTCAGCTAACATAGCCGAAATGATCCTCGGCACTGGCAGTTTCCTGTCCCCCTTGAAAACTATCTTCTGATCACCTCTCAGATCAAATTCTACTTCCTTCAAACTACAATCTAGCTTAGCCTTGTATTTCTCCATAACATCCATCCCCAAAATGACATCCAACCCTTGAAGGTCTAGAGGTAGTAAGTCTACTACCAGTCTAGCACCGTCTATGTTGAGCTCACAGTTCTTGTAGATCAAACTGATCACCACCTTACTCCCTAAAGGAGTACTAACTACCAGAAAGTTATCCATAATCTCAGGACATGCAACATGCATATTCATACTTGCAGATACAAATGAATGGGTGGAGCCAATATCAATCAACACATAAACTGGTAAATCAAATAACATAGCCATACCCGTCACTACTTAGGAGCGGTTGTAGCTTCTTCCTGGTCATGGCAAAGACCCAGTGGTGCGACGACCATCCTCTAGGTCTCCCTACCGGATATGCCTTCCTTGCAGTTCCTGAACTGCCCACATCATATACTGGCCGAGATGCCACTATTTCTACTCTTCTTGGGGCCTGAGACTGAGACCCTTCCTTTGTTGCTGGGACAATCCTTGATTACATGCCCCTTTAGCCTGACCAAAACATGCTCCTATCTTCGAGACATTCTCCTTTGTGAAATCTCCCAGTGATCTGCTGGGATTTCCTCTACCTGTCCATCCGGGCTTGCAACACTTGAAGCTTGCCTGACATAGCCCTAGGTTGCTTGCTACGAGTGGGGCCCTGCTGCCCACCTCACTCTGTGTATCTTTGAGTTCGATGCTCCTTCAGTCTTTGGAGCACTCATGCCCTTCTTGGAGAGCTGCTCTCTGTTCTTTCTCTTCTTAGTCACTTCAGCCCTGATGTTCTCTAACTTCTATACTTGAAGAGAAGCATCAACCAGCTGTTGGTAATCACGGAAGTTGTGAATTACCACCTTTCCTGATCCTAGGTGCAATCCACCCTCGAACTTCCGGCATTTATCGCCTTGATCGCCACGATATTGGCTGCATATCGCGACAACCGAGTGAACTTCAGCTCATGTCGCCACACTCGGCTCCCTCGAGTGAGATTCAAAATTCACGCCTTCTCGCATGTAGACCATCGAAATATTTCCTCGAAGGCTTCTAAGAACTCCCTCCATGTCGATCTAGGAGGTATTTCGATGCATGGGCAGCGGCTCCCACCAATGCGGTGCATCCCTTGCGATGGTATTGCATAATCGAGCTTCTCATCATCGAACACTTCATCGATTCAGGACCCTCTGGTCCTCTTCAACCATCTTGACTTCCTCGGGATTAGTAGTCCCGTTGAAGTCAAGCTCCATACTTCCGAGCTTATCATCTTGGCTGCCTCTCTCTCTGGGTGGCACTTGAGCCCGTCTTTCTTGGCCCATGACATGGGTGAAAGCCTGAGCAAATGCTTGGAAGAACTTGGGATCTATAGGGTTCACTTGAGGAGGAGGCGGCGGCGCCTCATGTTGCACACTGGTGCATCGAGTCGGAGCAGGAAGGTCCCTGCATCTGCGAACGCGTCTGACTCATCCGCACTTCCCGTTGAGGCTGGGCGAGATTGAGCTCCTCGAGTTCTCTTTCAAGGCGGCATTACTCCTTCAATTTAAAAATCAGTGAAAATCTTTAGTTCACATAAAACAAGTTCAATTCATGTAAGTCAACTTAAAACAAGTCAATTCACTCATTTAAAAGCAATGTTGCATGTTATGCATTTAAAACAATGCACATAATTCATATAATTCATGTAGGAAAATGCATGATGACTTGACCCTTAGACAATCCCACTAAGGTTCCTAGAAAACCCTAAACCCGGTTTCGCTCTGATACCATAGATGTTGGATCCCGTTACCAGAGTCCAACTCTTGAACCGTAAAATATGAAACTTGATCATCTTGCCTTGTAGGGTTTATTTCATTTAACCCAAATTTCAAATTGATTTCTCTTGTAAATCATAGCCTTATGACTCTTGTTTAATTTAAGACAAGGATCGCTTCAATCGAGTTCTACAACTCAAGATATCGACAAATATAGCGATGTGATCATATCTCGATCACTCTCTCGATGACCCTTTTCTTGATTTCATGACAACTCTTTCAATTTAACTCCAAATAACACAAATTCTTATGGGTAGGTACCTACATGTCTCATGAATCCATGGCCCAAAAATTACTTCATTTGGAGGTCTGATCAGGAAGTTATGATCAAAACAATCTTTCATATTCATATCTCGATGTATATTTGACATACTTTGGTAAAAACGCCATAACTTTTGCTACAGATGTCGGATTGATGTCATCTTTATATCAATCAATATGTACACATCCTGATCTACACCTCATATTAGAGGCCTAAAAATGAAATTCTCACTCTAACTAGGTCGCGCCTGTGAGGAAGAGACGAACAGAAAGTTGAGGCTCCTCTGATTTTCTATGGTCGCGCCCGCGAGGTATGGAGCTCGCGCCCGCGAGGAAGAATTGACCAGAATGAGGAGATTTTTTTCCCAAAGCCTCTTAAACCCTCACCCATGCTTTCTAACTTATTCCTAACACCAAATACACTTGAAATCTTGCAAGATTCACTTACTCTACTACTAAATACTTCATAACAACTCCAAACATCCAACTTATTTTATCATTCTATCAATTCTTGATTGATTTGTCCATCAAACCCTAGATTCCTACGCAACCATCAAAGCTATCCTCATAAACAAGAATTATGCATCTTGCTAACTTTCAACCATCATAACTCTCAACTTCTAACTTCTATTGTCTAACTAATTTAACACATCTACAAGACTTTGCACAATCAACCTCACACAAGCCTCATTCTCACCTTCATTACACATGCATGAACATCCATCCCAACCTCATAACATTTACCTACCTATATGATATTCATGCCATATCATGCATCATCTCAAAAGATCAAAGGTCTTACAATCAAGCATTATACATTAGGGTTTAAAATTTACTTTTGAATCATAACTCATTCATTCCATCTCCATCAAATCATGTCATATTTCATACAATGCTTTAGTGGGCATTTTAAGTTCAATTACATGAAACTTCAAAGTACAATATCATTCTCAAAATGCAACTAAAGCATTGTTTTACAAAAATCATTTCAATCACAAAACCAAAAGAAAACTCTTGGAGTAAATGCCTTTAAGCTTGCTCCTCGGGATCCTGTTCATTTCCTGGAGAATTGAGGGGGGGTGAGCTTTCGCTCCGCGGGTAACACATTTATATTTATATAACAAGCATGTCTATTTAGTTATTCACACATTAAGTAATCTTTCAATGAAATCATAATACATGCATCATGCAATTTTCATCAATACATAAACATAATTTCTCACAATTCGAACATTCATAATTCTTGCAATTTCATGTAATCATATATGAAACACATCAAATGGCTCGGTAAGTCCATATTCATGGCAACCATGTATTCTCATTTTATGAGCTTATATGGGCAAATCTTGAGGAGTCCAAATAATGGATCATCCTATGCCACAATCGGGCAGGCGGGCGAAGCCTTTTCATGGTCGACGTGCACGTGATGGTTCTTGGGACTATACCTTACCCACATAACATAACAATCATGCATAGCAATAAAATTGGACTGTTCTTGTCCAATTCACTGTTTTCTTGAAAATCTTATCTTTCATGCATATTTCATATTGTACATTTCATGCACAAGTCATATTGTGCATTCATACTCATTTAAGCTATTTCATTCAATACTAACTCAACCATCATCAAATCATCAACATGTATTATTTTCATTTACACATAACTCATGATTAATGTCATCTACCCACAACTAACACAAGCATTTATAGCAATCATTTATACTCACTTACAAGTAACAAATATTCATTAGTGTCATTTATCAACTTGCATTAATTGCTCATAAATATAAAGATAAATATGGTACCCACCTTTAAGACTTGCTAAATCCTTGGTTTCCTTGTTACAACTCTTGTTCCTCTTCTCTTCCTTCTCTCTTCATTAAAACCAAAACCCATGTAAATCTCACTTGATTGAGAAACCATGTTACACCTTTCATGAAATCAACTTGGAAATCACTATACCCATTCCATTTTAGTCTTTCTAACCAAAACCCAACTAAAATCTCACAATTAAACAAAAGGCACCTTAAATCTTCAACAACACCAAGAGTTTCTTGGTTCAAGATGAAGCTCTAGCCTTCCTCTTCACTTTTAACTCTTGGACTTTCTTCCAACTCCCTTTTGATCTCTTGGAAATCACCACCCTAACAAGCTTCTTCTTTCTCTCTTCTTCTTCCCATTCACGACACTCTCCCTCTTCTCCCTTTAAATTTTCGTAACTCTCCTTCTTTTTCCTACTAACTCACTTAATTTTCCTTTCTTTTATACTCCCTTTTCATTTAACTTAAGCCCATTTGCCTTTAAGCCCATCTACTCTTCTCTTCTTCTTCTTATTCTCCCACTAACACAACTCACACTACTCAAGCCCACTTCTTCATTTAAGCCCATTTCATATTTCATTTGGGCCCAAGGCCCAACTAGCACATTAAACTACATCTAACTCATTTAAGTCAACTAATACATTTACTAACATTAATTTTTAACACCTAACTCATTTAATGTCATATGCTAATTCATGCTAACTTTATTAAATACTATATTAATTTACCCCATTAATCTAACCATGCTTGATTTATCATAAAAAAAAATTCTGGGGGTAACATTTCTCCCCCCCTTAAGAAATTTCTTCCTCGAAATTCTTACCTGGTTCACTGAAGAGGTATGGGTACTGTTCCTGCATTGCATCCTGAGGCTCCCACGCCACCTCTTCAACTGCATGATTCCTCCACAGGACCTTGACTAGCTTGATTATCTTGTTCCTGAGGACCTTATTCTTCTTGTCGGGTGCCACAGGCATTTCTTCATAACTTCGAGATCATCCTCGGTGAACTTCCGAGGTGCGAATGATGTGAGAAGGATCGTCTGTACTTTCAGCATGGAAACATGCAATACATCATGAAGCTGCGACAATTTCGGAGGCAATGCCAACTTGTAGGCCAACGGCCCAATCCTCTCTAAAACTTTATACGGACCCACATACCGAGGGCTTAACTTCCCCTTCTTGCCGAATCTCATAACTCCCTTCCATGGAGACGCGTCTTGAGGAACACCTTGTCACCCATTGCATATTCCATTTCTTTTACATTAGCATCGGCATAACTCTTCATTTTATCTGAAATTTGCCTTAAGCATTGTTTGATTACATCCACTTTCTCAAGCTGTCATCCGGACTAACTCTGGTCCCACTAATTTCCTCTTACCTTCTTCATCCCAACATATCGAGTCCTGCATCTTTCGCCATAAAGGGCTTCGTAAGGAGCCATCTGTATGCTCGAATAGTGCAATTGTTATAAGCAAATTCGACCAACGACAAATGATCATCCCATGCTCCTTTGAAGTCCATGACATGCTCTAAGCATCCCTCAGAGTCGGATTGTCCTCTCGGACCGACCATTAAATGCGAGGATGAAGCGTCGTCTTGAAATTCAAGATAGTTCCTAATGCTTCCTGCAAACTTTCCCAAAATTTCGAGGTGAATCGAGGATCCCTGTCGGATACTATAGAATCCGGAACTCCATGCAACCTTACCACTTCAGCAATATACTTCCTGGCTAAGACTTGCAATGAATCGGTTTGCTTGATTGCCAGAAAATGGGCTGACTTGGTCAACCGATTAACAATAACCCAAATGGCATCATGCTTCTTGCTGGTCCTAGGCAAGCCCATCAGAAAATCCATCGTGATCCTTTGTCACTTCCATTTAGGAATGGACAATGGCCTTAGCATGCCTGAAGGTGCCTGGTATTCAGCCTTGACTTGCTGACACACTAGACATCTGCTCACATATTCAGCTACATCCCTCTTCATGCCTTTCCACGAAATGTTCCTTCAAATTTCAGACATTACAGTCTTTGCTGGGTGCATGGAATAAGGCGCATTGTGTGCCTCATCCATGATCTCATCCTTAACTTCCTTATCATTCGGAATACATAACCTGTTTCTAACTACCATTAGCCCATTATCCCTTACTTGCACTTCTGACTGTTTACCATGTTGAATTTCATCTCTCAGCTTACTTAATTCTGTATCCTGCTCCTGCAACTCCTTGACCTTCTCCCTAAGGATAGGTCTCACCCTGAATTGAGCAAAAACACCATCTGATTCATCCTGCTTTAAATTGATCTTCAACTTGGCCATCTGTTCCAACAGAGGCAAGTAAACTGATTGCACGTAAGATATGGATGACTTCCTGCTCAAAGCATCTTCCACTACATTCGCCTTGCCTGGATGATACTCTATCATCAGGTCATAGTCCTTGAGCAATTCCAACCATCGTCTCTGCCTTAAATTCAACTCTTTCTGACTCATAATGTACTTAAGACTTTTGTGGTCTGTGAAGATCCTAGTCTGAACCCCATATAGGTAGTGTCTCCAAATCTTTAGGGCAAAAATTACCGCTGCTAACTCCAAGTCATGAGTCGGATAATTTAACTCATACTGCTTTAACTGTTGTGAAGTATAGGCTATTACCCTGTCATCCTGCATCAGCACACATCCTAAACCCTTCCTCGAAGCATCACTGTAAACCGTATACCCCTGGTCTCCATTGGGCAAAACCAATACTGGAGCACTTGTCAATCTGTTCTTGAGCTCCTCAAAGCTCTTCTGACATTCCTCACTCCATATGAACTGCTGATTCTTTCTTAACAGCTTTGTCATAGGGCGCTATCATTGAGAATCCTTTCACGAATCTCCTATAATAACCTTGCCAAACCTAGGAAGCTTCTTACCTCTTTCATTGTCTTGGCTCTTGCCAATTCACTCTCGCTTCTACTTTCTTGGATCAACATGGATCCCTTTGCTTGGAAATCATATGTCCAAGGAAAACTTCTTCATGTAGCCAAAATTCACACTTCTTTGAATTTGACGTATAGCTCTGCTCTCTCAATCTCGCAACACTATTACGAGATGTTGTTCATGTTCTCCTTCATCCTTAGAATAGACGAATGTCATCAATGAACACAATGACAAACTGATCTAAGAATTCACTAAACACCTATTCATCGGATCCATGAAGGCGGTGGAGCATTGGTCAATCCGAAGGGCATGACCACGAATTCATAGTGCCCATGTGGTCCCGAAGCTGTCTTGTTTACATCGGACTCCACAATTGGAGTTGATGATAACACGATCTTAGGTCAATATTGAAAAAGACCCTTGCTCCTACGGTGATCAAATAAATCATCTATCCGTGGCAGCGGATACTTTTCTGAATCGTCATTTTGTTAAGCTTCCCGTAGTCTATACACATCCTCCACGTTCCATCCTTCTTCCTAACAAACAGGATGGGAGCTCCCAAGGTGAAGAACTTCGGCTGATGGCGGTTCTCCAACAATTTCTGCAATTGCTCTTGAGTTCTCTCAACTCAACTGGAGCCATTCGTAGGTGGCATGGAGATTGGCGCGGTTACGGGAATCAAGTCAATTTCGAACTCAATTTCCCTCATGGCGGCAACCTGGTAATTCTTCGGAAATACATCGAAACTCCCTCACAACTTTGAAAATCTTCTAATCGCCCACATTCACTTCGGATCCACTACATGCGCCAAGAAGGCCTCACACCCTTGGCTCATCATATTGTCACTAACATGCGAAATGATCCTCGGCTGGCGTTTCTGTCCCCTTGAAAACTATCTTACGATCACCTCTCGGATCAAATTCTACTTCCTTCAAACTACAATTTAGCAGCCTTGTATTTCTCCATAACATCCATCCCAAAATGACATCCAACCCTTGAAGGTCTAGAGGTAGTAAGTCTACTACCAGTCTAGCACCGTCTATGTTGAGCTCACAGTTCTTATAGATCAAGCGATCACCACCTTACTCCTAAAGGAGTCTAACTACCGAAAGTTATCCATAATCTCGGGACATCAGCATGCATATTCATACTGAGATACAAATGAATGGGTGGAGCCAATATCAATCAACACATAAATGGTAAATCAAATAACATAGCCATACCCGTCACTACTTAGAGCGATTGCGGCTTCTTTCTGGTCATGGCAAAGACCCAGTGGTGCTGACCACATCCTCTAGGTCTCCACGGATATGCCTTCCTTGCGGTTCTGATCGCCCACATCATGATCGCCGAGATGCCACTGTTTATGCTCTTCTTGGGGCTGAGGCCGAGACCCTTCACCTTTGTTGCACTGGGACAATCCTTGATTCTGTGCCCCTTTGGCCTGACCAAAACATGCTCCTATCTTCAGCAGACATTCCCTGTGAAATCTCCCACAGTGATCCTGCTGGGATTTTCTCTACTGTCCATCCGGGCTTGCTACTTGAAGCTTGCCACGACATAGCCCTGTTGCTTGCTCTGAGTGGGGCCTTTGCTGCCCACCTCACTCTATGTATCTTTGAGTTACGATGCTCCTTGCGATTCTTTGGAGCACTCATGCCCTTCTTGGAGCGCGCTCTGTTCTTTCTCTTCTTAGTCACTTGCCATACGATGTTCTCTAACTTCTGCTTGAAGAGCGGCATCAACCAGTCTTTGGTAATCACGGAAGTTGTGAATTACCACCTTTTCCACGATCCCTAGGTGCAATCCACCTCGAACTTCCGACATTTATGCGCTTGACCGCCACGATATTGGCTGCATATCGCGACAACCGAGTGAACTTCAGCTCATAATCGCCACACTCGGCTCCTACGGGTGAGATTCAAAATTTCTGGCCTTCTCCTGCATGTAGACCATCGAAATATTTCCTCGAAGGCTTCTAAGAACTCCCTCCATGTCAGTACCGGAGGTATTTCCTGACTGCGGGGCATTGACTCCTACCAATGCCGTGCATCCCCTTGCAGTAAGCTGACTACATAATCGAGCTTCTCATCATCAGAACACTTCATCTGATTCAGGACCCTCTCGGTCCTCTTGACCATCTTGGCTTTCTCGGGATTAGTAGTCCGTTGAAGTCAATTGCCCATACTTCCGGACTTATCATCTTGGCCGCTCCTCTCTACTGGAGCTGGCACTTGAGCCCGTCTTTCTTGGCTCATGGCATGGGTGAAAGCCTGAGCAAATGCTTGGAAGAACTAGGGATCCATAGGGTTCACTTGAGGAGGAGGCGGGAGGCGCCTCGTATTGCACACGGTGCATCAGTGGGAGAGAGGAAGGTCCCTGCATCCTGCGGAATGTACGACTCATCCGTACTTTCGCGCTGAGAGCTGGACCGAGATTGAGCTCCTCGAGTTCTCTTTCGTGGCGGCATTACTCCTTCAATTTAAAAATAAGTGAAAATCTTTAGTTCACATAAAACAAGTTTAATTCATGTAAGTCAACTTAAAACAAGTCAATTCACTCATTTAAAAGCAATGTTGCATGTTATGCATTTAAAACAATGCACATAATTCATATAATTCATGTAGGAAAATGCATGATGACTTGACCCTTAGACAATCCCACTAAGGTTCCTAGGAAACCCTAAACCGGTTTCGCTCGATACCGTAGATGTTGGATCCGCTTCTGAGTCGACTCTTGAGCCGTAAAATATGAAACTTGATCATCTTTCCTTGTAGGGTTTATTTCATTTAACCCAAATTTCAAATTGATTTCTCTTGTAAATCATAGCCTTATGACTCTTGTTTAATTTAAGACAAGGATCGCTTCAATCGGAGTTCTACAACTCAAGATATCGACAAAATACCAACATGTGATCATATCTCGATCACTCTCTCTCGACTGACCCTTTTCTTGATTTCATGCCAACTCTTTCAATTTAAATCCAAACGACACAACTTCTTATGGGTAGGTACCTACATGTCTCATGAATCCATGGCCCAAAAATCACTTCATTTGGAGGTCTGATGAGGAAGTTATGATCAAAACAATCCTTCATATTCATATCCAGATGGATATTTGACATACTTTGGTAAAAACGCCATAACTTTTGATACAGATGTCGGATTGATGTCATCTTTATATCAATCAATATGTACACATCCTGATCTACAACTCATATTAGAGGCCTAAAAATGAAATTCACACTTTAACTAGGTCGCGCCTTGATTTACTTCATGTCGCAGGAAGAGACGAAACGAAAGTTGAGGCTCCTCGATTTTCTATGGTGGCGCTTGCAGGTATGGAGCTTCATACCATGAGGAAGAAATGACCAGAATGAGGAGATTTTTCCACAAAGCCTATTAAACCCTCACCCATGCTTTCTAACTTATTCCTAACACCAAATACACTTGAAATCTTGCAAATCTTCATAACAACTCCAAACATCCAACTTATTTTATCATTCTATCAATTCTTGATTGATTTGTCCATCAAACCCTAGATTCCTATGCAACCATCAAAGCTATCCTAAAAAACAAGACTTATGCATCTTGCTAACTTTCAACCATCATAACTCTCAACTTCTAACTTCTATTGTCTAACTAATTTAACACATCTACAAGACTTTGCACAATCGACCTCACATGACCTCATTCTCACCTTCATTACACATGCATGAACATCCATCCCAACCTCATAAAATTTACCTACCTATATGATATTCATGCCATCTCATGCATCATCTCAAAAGATCAAAGGTCATACAATCAAGCATTATACATTAGGGTTTAAAATTTACTTTTGAATCATAACTCATTCATTCCATCTCCATCAAATCATGTCATATTTCATACAATGCTTTAGTGGGCATTTTAAGTTCAATTACATGAAACTTCAAAGTACAATATCATTCTCAAAATGCAACTAAAGCATTGTTTTACAAAAATCATTTCAATCACAAAACCAAAAGAAAACTCTTGGAGTAAATGCCTTTAAGCTTGCTCCTCGGATTCCTGCTCATTTCCTGGAGAATTGGGGGGGTGAGCTTTCGCTCCATGGGTAACACATTTATATTTATATAACAAGCATGTCTATTTAGTTATTCACACATTAAGCAATCTTTCAATGAAATCATAATACATGCATCATGCAATTTTCATCAATACATAAACATAATTTCTCACAATTCGAACATTCATAATTCTTGCAATTTCATGTAATCACATATGAAACACATCAAATGGCTCGATAAGTCCATATTCATGGCAACCATATATTCTCATTTTATGAGCTTATATGGGCAAATCTTGAGGAGTCCAAATAATGGATCATCCTATGCCACAATCGGGCAGGCGGGTGAAGCCTTTTCATGGTCGACGTGCACGTGACGGTTCTTGGGACTATACCTTACCCGCATAACATAACAATCATGCATAACAATAAAATTGGACTGTTCTTGTCCAATTCACTGTTTTCTTGAAAATCTTATCTTTCATGCATATTTCATATTGTACATTTCATGCATAAGTCATATTGTGCATTCATACTCATTTAAGCTATTTCATTCAATACTAACTCAACCATCATCAAATCATCAACATGTATTATTTTCATTTACACATAACTCATGATTAATGTCATCTACCCACAACTAACACAAGCATTTATAGCAATCATTTATACTCACTTACAAGTAACAAATATTCATTAGTGTCATTTATCAACTTGCATTAATTGCTCATAAATATAAAGATAAATATGGTACCCACCTTTAAGACTTGCTAAATCCTTGGTTTCCTTGCTACAACTCTTGTTCCTCTTCTCTTCCTCTCTCTCTTCATTAAAACCAAAACCCATGTAAATCTCACTTGATTGAGAAACCATGTTACACCTTTCATGAAATCAACTTGAAATCACTATACCCATTCCATTTTTAGTCTTTCTAACCAAAACCCAACTAAAATCTCACACTTAAACAAAAGGCTTACCTTAAATCTTCAACAACACCAAGAGTTTCTTGGTTCAAGATGAAGCTCTAGCCTTCCTCTTCACTTTTAACTCTTGGACTTTCTTCCAACTCCCTCTTGATCTCTTGGAAATCACCACCCTAATAAGCTTCTTCTTTCTCTTCTTCTTCCCATTCACGACACTCTCCTCTTCTCCCTTTAAATTTTCGTAACTCTCCTTCTTTTTCCTACTAACTCACTTAATTTTCCTTTCTTTTATACTCCCTTTTCATTTAACTTAAGCCCATTTGCCTTTAAACCCATCTACTCTTCTCTTCTTCTTCTTATTCTCCCACTAACACAACTCACACTACTTAAGCCCACTTCTTCATTTAAGCCCATTTCATATATATCCTCTCTTCTTTCTTATTTCATTTGGGCCCAAGGCCCAACTAGCACATAAACTACATCTAACTCATTTAAGTTAACTAATACATTTACTAACATTAATTCTTAACACCTAACTCATTTAATGTCATATGCTAATTCATGCTAACTTTATTAAATACTATATTAATTTACCCCATTAATCTAACCATGCTTGATTTATCATAAAAAAAATTCTGGGGGTAACAACACCGGATCACGATGCGGGAATGTGTAGTACGTTACATGCTTTTGCCTTGACCGGATGCTATCTTGCGGAATGCGATGACGTTACATTTTGGACCGAACCGGACCATTTGATGTGTTATGTGTTTTGTTTTTTTTTAGTGTAATGCATTGCATATTTTGAAAATGTTTGAGAAATATCGACTTTGTTCATGAAATGTGAAAGAAATGTGAAAATTTTGAGAAATAAACTATTGTGGTTTTTCAGTCGAAAATTTATCGTAATTGTTTGACAATGCTTTAAAAAGTTTGAGAAATAACGGATTTGCCAAATCTTTCTAACGTGAAACTTCTGAAATAAATGGAAAAGGTTTTTGCAAATATGTTTTTGCTTATTTTTTAATTTATAAATATATTATCCACGAGCTTTGTGCTCACCCCCCCTTTCATCCCCACCTCCAGGTATTCGAGCAGGAGATCGGGTGAAAGGATGTCAAGATGTGTTGTTCACTTTTGTATCGTTTTGTATAAGTCTGTATGTGCCCATTAATGTATGACAAGCAGTCATGTCAGCATGTATGAGAGTTATCAATTTGTGTATAATTAAGTTGATGTATATGAATGAGGAATTTATATACGGATTTGAGATCTATAATTGTAAATAATTTTGGATTTTGTATATGAAATTGTGTATGATTTTGGAATATATATATTTATGATTGATTTGGGAATTAGATTGGATTATGAGATTGGTATATTGAATTAAGGATTATGGAAGTGTTAGGTATATATTTGCGTTTGCTGGTGTTTTGGATTCCGGACGTGAGAGTCTGATGATTTTAAATTTTGATTGGGATTATAGAAGTGTTTTTAAACCTTTGCGGGTTTTGGGTTTCTGGCGATCGTTGTCTTGCCCAATTTTCGATAAGAAAATTGGTTATATGGCAATAGAATGAAATAAGAATTGATTAAAGGATGAAATTTTGGGAAATTGTATGGATTTGCATGAGTTTGAAACAAGATGGTTATAAGAAAAAGAAAAAAATATTATTCCAGATTTGGAATGTCTTAGGGTTTCCAACGCGATCATGTTTCTCTGTTCTTTGTTCTCGGATGTCGAAATTTGTTTCAGTTCGTTTAAGCGTTTATTTGCTTCGATTCGTTTTTGATCCGTTTTCTGATTTCATAATTCGATTCTTATTTCGTCTTTGATTTCAATTGTTCATTCGCTTTCATTTCGTTTCGCTTTCGTATTCGATTTTCTTTGGATTACTTTCGACTTATGTTTCCGCTTGCGATCCATTCGTTTCCGATTTGTAATTTGATTCGTATCCAATCTGTTTTTGTTTTCGCTTCTGCTTTTGATTCAAATTCTGATCCGTTCGTTCTTTCCGCTTCAAATTCAATTTCTCAGCTTTGATTTCGCTTTGGTTTCGGCCGCTTTCGTTCCGTTTTTCGGTTGGGATCCGGTCTCCGGATCGGGTTCCAACATGTGCCAAAAATCCTCTCAGTTTGCAAGAATTGAGGGATTAAAGCTCAAAGGTGACTCATTTCCGTTGACCAGTAAAATGGGCTAATTGGTGTCAAATTTCCCTCATTTCCTACATTTTTAGGGTCTTTAGACACTATTGTGGTGTTAGTTTTGCCTAGAAATGACTAGAAATAAGAGATCGGTTACTTACCTAAACGAACAAAAATTTCCAGTTGTAAGTCCTCCAAATTCGGATCGAAATTTCCAGTCTTCACTCCTTCAAATTTTTCTTTAAAGAACCCCTTTTTTAAATATCAAATTTATTAGTAAAAGATATGAAAGTTTTTTTAATTTAAGTAATTTTAAGTAATTTTAATTTTTAAAATCTTTTTTGTGATATTTATTTTCAAAATATTCATTCTTTTAACTTTTCATTAAAAATGATGACAAAATACACATACATAAAGATCAAATATGGACCATCAAGTATTGTTAATATAACTACTCAACTTTGCTCTTAAACCCAACCTAAACAAATTAAACTAGACCTAAATTAATCATTTATTGTAATTATCTTAGATTACTAGTTTGAGATAGATTTAATTAAGATGAGTTTAGTTTAAGAGTTGAGTTAGATTGTCACACTACAACAAATGGAACTTTTGACTATGTTTTTATTGGGAATGAATTATAAATCGTCATTAAAAGTCACCTTTTGGCGATGATTTAACAATTCATTGCTATAAGTTTGACATTTTTGACGTTTTTAAAATCATCGCTAAATAAGTATTTTTTAGATGATTTCGAGAATCGCATTAAAATGAGCTACCTTTTGTGATGGTTTAGTAATTTCATAGCCAAATGGCTAGCCTTTCGCATCGAAATCAGTAAATCATCGCAAAATGTTATGTTTTTGGCGACAAAATGTGAAATCGTCGCAAAAATTTTATGTTAAATAATTTATATTACACAATAATTTTTAAGGAAATTTTGACGAATTTTTGTATATGATAGTATTCTTAAAAGTAATAATGATTAAAAGATAATTTTTAATGCTAAGTGTACTTAATAATCCTAAGGTTAATTATAATGACATTTATATGATTTTTCATATTTTCATTTGCCTTATTTATAAGTTTGTTTAATAGCTAATGTATTCAAACTTTACATATTTGTTTAAAATCATACTATTGTACATAGTACTACATCTCCTTCATACAAAAATTTCATGAAAATAGAATAGAGCATCTAAAAACATAGTCATACCTAAAATTTTCAAAGTTTATATTATTGAAAAATACAAGGTAGGTTATTTAAATTTAGAAAACTAAAATTTTTAGACATAAAAGGATAGTCATATCTAAAATTTTAATGTTAATAAGAACAAAATATCATAAATTTAAGTTAACTACTATTCTTAATCAATAATATTTATTAACAATAAAATAATAATACATATAGATATTAAAATATGGTAAGCAATGTAATATAATGATATATGGTAAGCCTTTAGAAGATGCTAATTAGAAGTTTAACAATTCTTACAGACAAATTATAAATAAAATTTCGTGCCCAATATTTACACAGTGAAAGAAATAATGATTTTTTGAATTCCAAGTGACATTAGACTTAAGAGATTTGGTGAAAGGGTTCTGAATGTCTGGATTCCCAAGAAGCCTTGCTGCACGTTCCAAGCCATCAATTGAAATAGTTAAAGATCTTCCCTCAGGGTTTGGTTTATTGGCTCCCTCTTCCAATAACTTCTTTGCTTTAACTAAATTTGTAGAAGATACAGTAAACAATTTCCTAGATGCAGTGTGATTGATAGTATTATATGAACCGCCTGTAGTAAGCATTTCACCTAATGAGCAAACAGTATAGAACAATCAAAACTAAATCAAATGGTATTAGGAACCCGAATTCGAATACATACATACCCGACTGATAAACTCCATCATCCTCACATTGAATGAACATAGTTTTACAATCGTCCACTATTTCAAAGCAATTGATTTCCCTAATCATGTACAAACCATTGGGTCATCGTCGTCACCTCCATTTCCATTTATGTTCTCTTTAATTGGAGGAAGTTTAACACAACATATAGTATATACAAATAATGAAAAAAGAGAGGTAGTTTGCATGATGCCAAAAACCTTGAAGAAGAAGATCAACCATAGAAGGCAAGCGGTGATTAGTGTTTGATTAAGAGATTTATTCTACATCAATTGGTTCTTCACTATTGAGAATTTGACCACATTCCTCCTAAGGAGCTCATCTCTACTATCAGAAAATAGTCTCCATGTTGACATTCCATGATGAATTAGTGTTAACAATTTTATTCTAAAAAGATAATAGAAGAATTCTTATTTGAATGTTTCAACATTCTAGCCTTGTTAATTTTGTGACCTATCAAGTGAGACAACTTCATATGATGAGGCTAAGAATGTTAAGTGTGTATGTGCTATGTTTAGGGGATGCATAAACATCCCTTGCTGCTTTGAAATATGATTGCTTTTGTGTAGATAAATATCCCTTCTAGAATCTAATGTAAATAGTTGTGCAATTGTGATTTAGCTTTAATTTATCTTCATAATTAGCTGGTTAGTTTTAAGTTAGTCTAATATATATATATATATGGTTTTATAAAATATATTTTCAATAAATTGAAATATGTGTATGCTAAAATTTTGGTCTTTTAAGAATAAGAGTGAAAATATGTCGAACAGTTAAATTAGCTAGCATTATGCACTTTTATAAACTTTAATGATCAAATGATAAGGCATCGTGCAAAGTTGTTCTAATTTCAAATAAATTTTAAGATTTTTGAGCAGTAAAAGATTGAAACACTCAAATCAATATGTATTTCCTTTTAAATGTATTGTCTTTCATTAGGATTTATCTGTAGAACTTGCCTGAAACATTTTAAGACCTAATCGATATATGCATGTATAACAATAAAACAGCCTATAAGAATAAAAAAGAAGGCTTTCATTGGCTTACAAGTGTTAACTTAATAACCCACCCTAATTCTATACCCCTAATTAACTCCTTTAAGAGATAACCTTATTCGTTTATTTTGTAACTATATTACAATCCAAATTCTGTATGTAAACATCCTTACCTATTGTGTTGTGGTTGAAATTAAGAAATTCAGTTTATTGATATATGTATTCATAAAAAATTACCAAAAAAGAAAAACTAAGAAAGGTAGTAGGAAGAAAACTCAATGTGATGGGCATTGTTCTTCATATGAAGTAGTTAACCACACCTAAGTGAGTTGAATTAAATATTCAAACTTATACAATTGTTACCTATGTATGTTTTAATGTCTGGCTAATATTTCTAGTTTTGACCATTTGACTTTTAATTATTATGTCTAATCACAACCTCATGACAAGTTGAAATAGTCCTTATGATCGATACATGTATATACTATAAGTGGTACAGATTAGGTGTAAAAGCAATCGTATGGTTAATTAGAACATAATCATCTATTGCAAATTATGCCTTGATTCTATAATAGACCTTTCATTAAACAGTTAGCAGGGTTTCACCAAACAAATACAGAAGGTGGAAAAAAAACGTCTACCCATACACATCCAATACAAGAACACAATTCATCATCTTCTAAACACAAACAGAAAAAAGGAAACCCACCCACCATTTGTAGAACAGAAAACCTACATAAACTCCAACACGTAGCAGAAAAACATAGCACAATAACGAGAGTTCTTGGTAACATAAAAGAAGAATAATACGTAACAACACAAGACACGACATGCTTTTACAACGGTGGCAATCACAAGATAGGAGATAGCCACAAAAGAGGTTTTGGATCGATTCCTTGATGGATTACAAAGAGGAAATCGAAATTGGCTAACATAAAATGATGATAACTTTGTTTTCATGTTAATAACCTAGTAGAAAATGACATCGTTTGTTGTTAAGCTAAACAACGTCATTTTCGATTCAATTGAAAGAAATATACCATTTGATGAGGATGCAAAAGCCCGTTGCCAAATAGTATGCCATTACCATTTGGCTTCACCTTTGGATAACATAATTATATATAATATATAAATTATATGTAACAATATGAACTTTTATTATGATAAATAGAGCATTAGATTAAATAGAGTAATATATTACATAAGTTAGATATAAGAAAATTTATATATTATGTAATAATTCATAAATTATTATAGTAATTACAACTATTATCCATAGATTCATATAACATTATATTAATTACCATATATGATAATAATAATAATAATAGCAATTTAATTAAAATAAATTGCAATACATTAAAACATGGAAATCAATATTAAATATTAATATCATATTCTTAAAATCAAATTTAATATTATTCAAAATTTGACAACGATAGTATAACTACAAAAATATTTCATTTATACTTTTTATTAATCGCTTTTAATATATATGGTTTCAAATTTTTATGTGGCCACAAAACTATATTTATTTTATATAAATTCTATAGTAATTTATGTTTATGATATATTAAAAAATTAAGCCAAATTTAAAAATCTATTAAAAAGTATAATATTGACGATGATTTACTAAATTGGTAGCCAAATCTTCTTCACAACACAACTTATGGCGATGAAATTTGCGATCATCATCAAATGTTAATGGATTATTTGGTGAAAATGATGTCGTTTTCGCATATGTTGAATCGAAAAGATGAGGATTTTGTAAATTGGTAGCCAAATATTTTGCAATTGACTAACATTTGTTGGTGTTGGTTACAAGGCCTGCCCGAGGGGTTGTGTGATATTTTTTGAATTGATTGTGTTTGTTTGGAGTGTCAATGGTTGGATTTTAGTGGGAATGTCTTAAAGTTAGTGAATGAAAGGGAAAAGACATGATTTTTTTAGGTACTTTGGGATGAATTTATGATGTTTTTAAAGTGTTCGATGAAAGTTTTGTTACAGTTGTCTTAAATTGTTTCATATGTTCTACTTTTAGCTATAAAATTAACACGAGACTCACAAATTTTTAGTTTGAATGTCAATATGCTTATAGTTTACAAAGTAAGTAGAAAATGAAGAATGTGCATGGATTTCACTTACATAAACGAGGCATGTTTAAAAGATAACTTCTCATTTTCAAAGATTGCTCAATTAGTGGATGTTACTTTAGGTCAAAAATCCTAAGTTTATAAATGACAAGTTAACATATAATTAGACCAAGATGAATGAAACAAATGAAGAAAATAAATTATTTAGCTTGTACCTTTGTTATCTACTATTATAAATTAGTGTTAAGCCTAAATAATACGTAAGCAACATACTAAATGTTAGTCAACTTAATTTTTTAAAAACAGCTAGGAATAAATATGGGAACATATGTCAATAATATAGTTGTAAAATAAATGTGGGAGGAGATCATGTTGCTAACTTAGAAGAATCGTTTACAACCCTATGATAGGTAAAGGAAGTCGAGTGGACCTAAGAGTAGTAATAGGCCTTTGAATAATTAAAAGATCACTATAAATGTCTACCGTTGTTATTAACCGTAAAGTTATCTAAAATCTTGTAGAGAGGATACTTATGTAATAAGAAAAATTCTCCCTACACACTATGTGAAAGCTCTACCCTTACAGATCCCTTTTAAGGTAGAAATCTATAATACAATGGCCAAGATATGCTAACATTAATACTAAGTTTTTCCATATTTCAATTCTTAGAATAAGCAACATTAATATAAAGATAGCTTTGGAATTATGTGTGAGAACAAGAAGCCAAAAAAACTAGCTTAAAATTTTTCCAAGAACACCTTAGGTTGCGCCAAAGAAAATGGATGTAATATTTAAGTTAACAAAACCTTTATCCCTCATTTAATCACTAACTAATAGGTTGATTTCCTTATCATTCATGAATATTGATATTGAAAGATCCTTGTTCAACGTTGATGCCAATAAATGCCTTAGAATTTATAGCATAAATGCCTTCTTTTTTAAAAGTCTTAGAGCATATTAGGGAATACTATCACAAAGATAATTCTAGAACTCTTCTCAATAAGTAAGTTAATGCGTTTAATAAGACACTTATATGCCTCATATCAAATGAATAAAGTTCCTCAACCGTGGAAGACTTTGGATATATATTATGTTGTAATATTTTGTATAAGATTATCTCTAATATGCTTTCTTTAAGACACAAAATTTCTCTTGGCATTGGTATACTTTCATAGGCCCTATAGACAAGATTCAATTGACAAAATTGTTTAGTGAAATTTGGGTGTAATTACTAGAATTGAATTGTCTTACCTCGGGCATGCCAAAAGTTGAAGGAAGCAACTTGCTACAAAATGCTTTGGATAAAGTTTCGTAAAATTTCTATTTATTTAGTTATATGAAATATTATTTGACTTATTTAAAGATTAATTGCAATTTTAATTGTTGATCACGATGAAATTTGAATATCATCGATATTAGCAATCCTGATGTTTCAAATTGTGTCACTTTACTTTTGAAACAAAGGGTAAAGGATTGTCGTTATCAACTACATAAATATTACAAAATTTACCTTCGGATGAGGAATCCCAAAGACATGCTCTCAAATAGATGTCTGAAGAAAATTGGAGCAATATGTGTGATTATTAGGCCTCTGCCAAAGTTAATGTTAGGCCCCGATCTTTGAGTGAAAAGTAGAATAAGTAAAATGAAATTTAAGGAGTGTTTTGTGTAAGCATTGTGTAATAGATGACTTAATACTTAAAGGATCTTGATAAGAAAAGAAATAATTTTGATTTTGATTTTGATACATTCGGGTTTGGAGTAGCTTGGTATGGTTTATAAAATTAAAGTGGATGAGTTGATTGAAATTGAGTTGGTATGGTTTATAAAATTAAAGTGGATGAGTTGATTGAAATTGAGTTGAAAATCAAGAAATAAAGAGAAAAAGTATGAGAAGATGAAAAATTGTGAAATAGTTGACTTTTTGGCCTTTGAAAGTTGACTTTTGATTTAGGAAAAATTTGATAAAACGATCTACATGAAACTTGTAGATTATGTTAAGAGCTTTTTGTAGCCTTAAAGTTTGCAATTTTTCGATATCAGGAGTGGAAGTTATGATCAGTCAAAGTTTATGTTTGATAGGGTTGACTTTTAACTTTAAGTATGACTTTGACTGAGAAATTAACCTAGTTAGAGGTTAATTGAGCTTTGATGTTCTTCATGAAAATTGAAGGATTTGCTTTGATCTTTATTTTGATATAAAGTATGCAATTTTTCGATCTCAGAATAATAAGTTATGATTTTTACAAGTTTATATTGTAGTTTTAGCATGATTATTAGAGGATAGTACCTTTGACCGGAAAATGGACTCCCTTAGGAGTCGAATTGAGTTTTATGTCATTCGTGAAAGATGTAGAACTTCTCTCAAGCTTTCTACAGAGACTAAGTTTGTCAAAATTGGAGTTCGGGATTAAGAGTTATGAATTTTGGAAGTTTGAATTTTTCATATGGAAAAAAAAATTGAAATTGATGCATCCCGTCATTAGGCGACGATCGCCATAGTGATGCGGCGTCCAGCCGCCATCGCTCTATGACGCGATCGCCATAGCGATGGCTCGCGTCCGGCTCAAGGCGTCGCTAGGCGACCTCGCCTCGCTTCCGCCTAAAGGCGTTTCGCTAATCTTGACGCCGTTTTGTTTCTCCAATCTGACGCGTTTTGATTTTTCTTGTTTGTTATTCCTCCAATCCGACCTTTGTTCACTATTTTGCTCATATCTTTCCGTCCGACATCCGATTGAGTTGATTCTTGCGGCGTTGGATTCCTAAGACAATTCCCTATATCCTTATAGGAAATTTGTAAATTTATGAGATTAAATTAATGGTGATTAATTTAATCAAAGTGAGTAGGAAAATTTTCCGAACATAGTTCAGTATTTTGTGAAATTTGGGATCTGTAGAGATCCGATTGAAGCGATTCTTAAGGCAAAGTAAAGATAAGACAAGGGGCTACAAATCATATGAAGAAATGAAATGTCAATTTTGCCCCTAAGACTTCAAATTTCTGAATTTAAGTTAGGATTTGTGTGAAAATTTTGGATTAGGAACATCTAAGAGTATTTTGAGCATAACTTTTGATCTGGGAATCGAAATGAGGTGATTCTTGTTTTGAATTAAACTAGAGACATAAGGCTAAAATTGGTATGAAGACATCAAATGTCAATTCTGGGATTAAGAACGTTAATTTCTGGATGGAAATAATCGTACATGAAAAATGTTTTAGATTATGGATATACCCGAACTGTTTTGCGTATAACTTTTGGTGTAGTGATCCAAATTGAGCGCGGTCAGTAGCGTTGGATTCGTATGATTGAGAGGAACATTTCTCTAGAAGGAAGTTTGGACAAATTCCTTCAAATTGATAGTGCGAATCAGATCCGAAATTAATCATGACATAAAGTAACATGTGAGGGGCATTTTGGTCTTTTTATCACATTTTAAATGACATGGCCCTTAAAAATCAGATGAGTGTCGTTTTTAAAGGAGATTCACGAGTGTTCTAGAGAAAAGAAGAAGAAAGGAAAGAAAAGAAGAAGAGAAGAGAAAGAAGAAGTTTCGTATATGGAGAAAATGCTAGATTTCGATTTTCAAGGGTATTCAAGCAAGAGTTTTGAGTAACTTCCAAGGGAAAAAGGAGGAAGGAGGTCAAAGCTTTCAAATGGAACCAAGAAATTTCGAAAATGAAAGAGAAAGAGGTAAGAGAAAATTTTCAACTTTGAGTTTTTGATGAATTTTTGGTTTAGAAATATGGATAATGATATGGGTTTGTGATTTATGAAGTTGGTTTTGATATATATGCCTTAGGGTGTGTTTAATTTTGGATAGAAATTAATTTGGATTTATGCCTAGTTTAGAAAATTGGGATTTTAAGAAATTATTGGCTTAGAATCATGGAAAATATGATGGATTAGTGAATTATGATATCAATTTTGAGGAATTTGTGAATTATGATATTGAATTTAGATAAATTGGTTTAGGCCAATTTTGAGATTTGGGGATTTTCAAAATTTGTGATTCAGATATCTTGATATGAGTATGAATTGATGAATTATGACATCAATTTTGAAAATTAAGTTAGTTATGAGATTGAATTTGAGTGTATTGGTTTAGGTCAAATTTTGAAATTGGAGATTTTAGAAATTCTGGTTTTAGAAAGCTTAGAAATATGATGATTATGAATTTCCGATAGTTAATTTTGAGAATTATGCAATTTATGATGTGGAATTTGGATATTATGGCTTAGGTCAATTTTAAATTGGAAGAATAAACGAAGCGTTGGTCAAATTGGTGATCGGGACGAATTCCTAGCATCATTTCGAGGTGGGTAGCATATTTATATTTTGATTTATAGGCAATATTCGAATTTTCAAAAATGAAAGAAAGCAAAAGTTTGGATTTGTGATAAATTATTGTTTTGTAAATGTTTGAAAATAAGAATTGATTAAAAGTTTAGAATTATGATTTCCAAATGAGTTTTGGATAAAATTGCATCATTATACATGAAGTTTTAATAATTGCTATGGTTGTGCATTATTGAATTTTTTAGAATGAGTTACGTGTATTGGTTGAATATTGTGAAGTTATGAATGAAAATATGTCTGTTAGGACATATGTGAAAAAAATCAAGATTTCGAAATGTGCCTTCGGGTAATCTGAAATTTTGTTTTCGATTATGTGTTATGTGGGTTTGGTCAGGTCCCTAGTGAGTCAATGCACTGTCTCTATTCGTATTGCCTTCTCCCGACTGCCCGTTAGTGGCACGAAGCTCCGATTTCGGACTCCCTTCACAGCTACACTGGACCGCTTTGCAGGAAAGTGTAATGCGTTCTATTCTGTTACGCATGGGACCCATTATGCGATTATGCGAGACGTTCTGTTGGACCGAACAGGACCATTTTAATATGTTACGTGTTTTTTATTTGTTTCTGTGTTCTGCATTCATGCTTAAAATTGAGAAATAAAAAGGTGAGATTTATATGAAAAGTTTGAAAAATTGAAAAGCTGGTGGAAATTGTTTGAAAAGTTTCAAAGTTTGAAAAAAATTAGCCCTATTGGCAAAAAGCTTATGAAAAATGATTTCTGCTTATTGGTCAATTTATAAATGTGTTATCCACGAGCTTGTGTAGCTCACCCCCCTTTCATCCCCATCTCCAGGTTTCGTGCAGGAGATCGGATGAAAGAGTATCAAGACATTCGATTTGATTTTGTATCATTTGGCTTTTGTGTAAATTAAGATTGGATATGGCTTAAATTGTCATATATGTATCTGAGTTATGAAGTTTGTATATAATTGGGGGGATGGGTTAGGGAATTGGTTATAATTGCGTTTGAGTTGTATTCGGATTACGTTACGGTTTATATATTGTATTGAAGCATAATTTCATTGGATGTGGATTGAGATAGATTGAATTGTACTTAGATATGGAGTGTGTCTATTCTCTGAGATCCCGAAGGAGGGTCCGGTTGATTTTGATGATTGTGTGATTGATTGAGCTTTTAGAAGTGTGTTTTGAATACTTTGCGGGTTTGGGTTAGGATAAATCGGTAGTTATCTTGCCAAAATTTCGATAAAATTAGAATAAAATGTAATTTACGATTTGTATGGAGAAATAAGAATATGATCGATTTAGAGTTTTGCATGAAGATAAATTTCCAAGAAGGAAATTGTATGGATTGATTATGATTTGTATGTGATTAAAAGTGAAAAGGAATGAAAAGAAAAAAAGTTTATACCATATTTGGATATGTCTTAGTCTAAGGTTCCAACGCAACTTTTCATTTCCTAAGATTTGCGCTTTCGGATGTCGGCATTTGTTTCAGCTTGCGATTTGTATTCGATCCGTTTCGCTATTTTTGGTCGCTTTCGTTTCCTTCGTTCTTCGTTTTTCGGTTGGGATTCGGTTCCTAGATTGGGTCCCAACAGTTAAGGCTTGTTTTCTTTCTCTTCACATTTGCTTTCATTAATCTTGTTACATAATTTGATGAATATTTCTTTTCTATATTTAGGGAAAGTGTTTTGTTTAGGAAAAGTGTTAGAACGCCAAGATTAACAGAGGAAAAAATGAAAATTCCTCACAACCAAGGCTTCAAATAAGTTGTTATCATATAAAATGAATATGTAAGTTCTTTGTTTACAAGTTATAATTATATCAATACATATAATATTATTTATTGTGTTTTGATTTTTTTCATAAACAAAGACAAAGGGAACTATGGAGAAGAGTATGATATGATTATACTCTACAAATTGACACACTTATAAGGAAGGTGAAGGTTGGAAGTTTGAACAACCACACAATAATTATGTAAGTATAAAATTTGTTACAATTTTAAGTTTATTTATTTATGTAGTACTAATTAATAATATTTTAATTTCATTTTGATTTTTTTAATTTTAGAATAAGATACAAAGTTGTTATAAACATCAATATACGTGGGAAATAAGCTCAATGTACAAGATCCGGCTACATCAAAGATCTTAGGTTTGAGGCTTAAGCTAAGCTGCTTTATCCTCATCAACACCAGCATATGTTGATCATCTTCAAAAGGAGAACCAATTACCTAAGGCTCAATTAGAGCGTAATGAAGAAAAGTTAAGCGTTGTGAACAAAACTTACAACATACTACAAAAAAGTTGGCTAAATTTGAAAAGATGGTCGGACAAATACTTGACCTAAATTATGTAAGTAGTAATGGCAATGAAAACGACTCTTAGTCATTAAATTAATATTTGTATTTTTTGTACATTAGTATTTTTGAAAACATTTGTAAATAACATTTAATAATATTTAACTGTTTATAGATTCTTAATATTTTTATTATATTTTAGTATAATAAATTACATAAAATTTTAAATATTACATACAATAAGATGAATTAAAATTTCACCAATAATTATAATTAACATGATAAAATATTTATGAAAATGTATATGATAAAAATTCCAAAACATAGTTAAAAAGATTTGGTTACGTTTTACAAATCGTCGCTAATAAGTTTCGACAATGTTTTCAAAACACAACAAAATAATTTTTGCTACATATGCCAAATCGTCACCAATACATTTTGATTACGCTAAGCTTTCACTACTAAAAATAATAAGCTACGTCACAAAAAAAATTGCAAAAAATTTTAGCTATGAAATCAGTTTAGTAGCTAATAACTTTTTGCCACCAAAAGCAAGCGAACCAAAAACGTTTTGCCGATGATTTCTACTATTGTCTCCTATCACTTTAAGCTACTAATATATCTCGTAGCAAAAAATATTTAGCGATGATTTAGTGAAAATGTATCCTATAGTTTTTTTCCATTAGGATTTGGCGACGATATTATGCAACTAAAATAATTAGTATTTGTGACGATTATTGTCTTTTGTGACAAAAAATTTCTTCTCTAACACTGACTTCTATTGTAGTGTCATACAAATATTAGATTGATCAATGTATAATATTCATATCAAGTGTATTTTATCATTAGGTTGCATGAACTTCCATATCGTTGACCTTTAACAGTCTACAAAGTGCCTAATAATGTAACCAATCATATTCTGTATCCATATCAGCATTTTTAATAATGGATTACTGTCTCTTCATCAAGGATATCTTAGTGGCCACAAGAGAACAACTTGGAGGTGTTAAAGAGACCAAATTTTCTTTCATTCTCTTTCTTCCGAGTCTTCTAAACTAAACAAAAGAATCAGGATTCTATATGCAGTGTTGACTGCGCCAGCAATAATAACATCAATAACGATTACGTCCCTCATCCTTTATCGAAACTCAACTCATCCAAACGGTAGTATCAGACACAAGTTAATATTTAAAGGGTTTGCTTTAGAGAGTTAATTAAAGCATTACAATAGAATGCAAACTATGGAGTATCATCATTTTTAGGGTAACATATATGTATGTCAAACCAAAAGATTGTGGAGAAAAATCATTTAATTAGGTCCCTTTTCCATTGAATGGTAGATGGATTAACATTGATGACAATGAGTTGCCGGTGAAAGTTTCGTCAGAGAACAGAGTCAAACACGCCCTGGAATCTCTGTTGGTTGGTGATTTTTGAAGCACATGCAGCTACTACCAACCTGAGTATTAAACCAGAAGGTAGCATCATAAATAATCTAATGAGCTTCCCACCACTCGTTTCGTTGAATGTCCGGTATTTGAGCAGTCTGGCTATAATCTCACCTGTTGTAACTACAATTTCAACAATCCTTCATATCCACCGACTCTGAGAAAGCTGCCTTATCACAATCTCTCAGAATAACCAGTTTTCTGTGATACCGTAACTGCAAATCGGGAACGTCCACTGGGATTTGGTATTTTTCTTTTTCTAGTATTCTTGGACTTCGGATGGAAAGTGACGGTATTCAACATTTTCTTTTACATTTGAGAGAAATACTTGCAACAATTTCTACCATACTCCTTGAGCCTATCAGAATTTCCGACAAACTAGATAGGGGAAGAATTCATACCTTCTTGTCACTGGACCACATGGTAATGATCATATAGAATCATTGCCCTTGTAAGTATCGAATTCTTTAGGAGATATCCAGGGGGATAGGGTTCTCGTACACAATCATTTTGGCTTAATGTGCATAATTAAGTAAAAATTTTGTTATTATAATAAGTACAGTTTGAAAATTGAACCACAATTCTTTTAACATATGGAAAAAGTTTCATCGTTTTTTGTTTTATCATATTAGTTTTACATAATCATGTAATGCTTTTAATTTGCCATTGGATGTTCATTGACGCCATATTTCTTATTTTCTTTGTGCATGTTTTGCAATTTTTGGTGCATAACCTTGCATCTGCATTGGGAATGGAATTTCAAACATTTACTTACTGACAAAATACCTTTCCCTTGTAATTTGTTAATTTTCACTTCGCCCAACTTTTATTTCATTGACTATACATATTATTGCCTACATATTCCCTATATTCTGGTATTAGAAACGGAAAATGGTGAAGCATAAGGTAAGAAATTGTATTCCAATGGGGCACAAAATTATATTGACATACGGAAATATAAAACCTGCATATGATTTCTTCTTGATAAATAATACACGTACGCTGAACTAATCAAATGTATGTATCTAGGGAGAGGAATATAGTCGAAAGTTTGCTGATTAATCACCTTCCTAAAGTGGATAGCCTTCCTTGAAACAATCTAATCTTGAGTGTCTTGAAGGTGACAAACTAGCTTGGCTAAAAATAATGGATTTAAATACATGAGACCCGTTTCCTCCAATTATGGAGATCAGTGAGGGGCATGGCATTTAATTGAGTCATATTAATCCCACCTGATTAAATATCCTTTTCTGATGTTCTATCCCATAGATGCACCCAATTGATTACTGAAAAAGAAGCAGCGTCGAAGGAGGATTCAAATCTAGTCCCCTCAACAAATTAGACCCATTATCCTTTCGTTTTTCTTCAACATTAGCGATGGAAGAAGAAGCTGGAACTGTCACTGTGACGTCAAGGTTTAGGTCGGGCAATAAGCCACATGGGTCATCCTCCAAGGAACTAGCTGCATCAGATACTTGTTCATAATCGGCGTTCGGTTTCGCCAAGTGTTGTTCTACTTTGGGTTGAGTTTTGAAGCCAGATGAAGCTGCACTGGCAGAGTTTTGAGAGTCTTGAAGGCGAGGAAAGGAATGACTTACGATGATTATTTGGATCAATCCCCGGTTTATTAACTTTTTCTTAGATGAGAATTCCAATAATTTTTTACTTCATTGTCTGTGCGTCCAGGTAATCTCCCTGCTATCAAGGACCATCTGAGAAAAAAAAGAAGAAGAAGCAAATTTAGGTCATTACGATGACTTAAATTCATCTGAAAACATGGTCACAAACATTACACAATAAAAGCTTCCACTGTGAAACTTATGTTTGAGATAAGCAACACCTAATCCCATATCTTTTTTACTTAATCTGTTAATTTCTAGATCATATTGGGAGTTATTTTCATTTTTATCGGTGAAAAGAAGGTATGAGAACTTCGTTTTTGGGAGTAAGTGTGGGAGGTCTCAGAACTTATGTTGTGTTTGGACCAGTGGATGGTGAACGGAAGGTGTATGTTTGCTCTCTGTCTTCTTCTGGGGCACCTTAACTAGAATCTGGTAGTACTGTGTTACACCCTCTTTGTTGCTTTTAATCTGTGAAAGAAAATGTATTCACAGACGAAAATTATCTATTTATGTATTATATTATTCCCTCAATAGATTTCTTTTAGAATTTCTATTAGAATTCAAGTAATGGAGGAGAAGAGGCTTTTGAATTCGATAACTATTGCTGAAACTCACTAATACCTTCCCTAACTTCTGGAAAAGGAAAAGTCAAAACAAGATTAGGAAAGATTTGTTCGGACTGCAAGGCAGCTGAGAGCTTAAGCATATATATCGTACCGGTTTCCTAGGAGTGCATGAAGCTTGATGATGAGATCTTCTTCATCTTCAGTAAAGTTGCCTCTCTTAAGGTCAGGCCTCAGATAGTTTATCCATCTCAGCCTACAACTTTTACCGCAGCGAAGTAGGCCTGATTAAAATTGTGAAACATGGCACGCGAATTTAAATTTCTTCACTTCAACTTCGGAATATTTCTATGTATGCGAACTTTTGATGAGGTATTTCATAATTCATATGGAAATCTGCACGGAAAAATGTTGCTTTTACAATTACAAACCTGCAGCTTGAGGAAGTTTACGCCAACAACCTTCACCATGCTTTGAATGTATTCTATCAGCTTTTGGTCCTCTTGCTTAGACCAAGCTCCTTTGTTTGTGTCTTGCTTATCACAACAAGGCTTTCTCATTGATTCCCTTATTTGCTGCTCTCAAGATGTAAACTCAAAAGCCTCAGTTGGGATCCCTAAACATGAGAGATGGAGAAAGAGAAATTAAGATAAAGGGTAAAGAAATATCCAAAGTCGACGATGAATAGACGATGGAAGGAGGCAGAGAAAAGAGGAAACGGAGGGTATATATTAAGCTTTTGGCCAATTTTGATAGATAACATGAAAAGGGTTGACTTGGACCGGTGGTTTGGCCATGCGTGACTGCGTGGGTGTTGTGTTACGAGAGAGAGAGAGAAGGTGGCGAGGGCTTTGACAATGGATTCTTTTCAGGGGCTTTTGTTAGTTGCCGTTTAACCCTCCGTGTAACTGTTTGTCTGTCAACTCTTTTGCTCCGATTCCTCTGTTGTAATCTTTAGTTTGATTTACCTTTTCTGATTTTAAGTAGTCAGCTTTTAATATATTAGAATTGCATACTATTAATTTATAGCAATTATATAAGAGATGTGGTGGGTATGCATGTAAATTACATTCCGATAACAGTTATAGCACCGCCAAGAAAAATAACACCAAAGCGAAATTATAGTCGGAGAAGTAATTATCGAAGTGAGATGACTCTACGGCTAATGCAAGTATTATTTTATTTAAAATATGTATCGTTTTAAAGAGATTTTAATTATTTAAAATAAATGATGTTTACAATTTTATACATGTTTATAATTTTATTTTCAAAATTATTATTTAATTTCTCTCACATCCTAATTATATAGATTACATTATCAAGACAGGTTTAATATCGATTAATAAGGTATATCAAACATTTTTTAACTTTCTTAATAAGTATAAATCTCTAAACAATAACTTATTTTGAATAAAAAAAGACATAACAGGAAGAAAACGAGTAATGGTTAGGAGAAAATAAAAAGGTAATGAGCTAATAAATCAGATATCAAAGATAACAAAGTTAGTAATTTTTAAAACTTGCTATCTTAAATATTATATTTGTAGTGTTACCCTAACTTATTGTTACATATAATTATAAGTCAGAGTCTCAGCATCAAGTAATTAATTTGGTACTCATGTTCTATAAATAATTCCAAAATATTGGAATTTTATGTAGGGAAATAGTGGATAATTAAGATAAGAGTTTTCTGACTGTACCCGTGAGAACGTCAATGCGTGGGATTCCCATTTTTTCTTCTTGTGAAGTCTTTAAAAAGATGCATGAAAGAAGTTGGCAAGATCACATGCCTTCACGTTGACTGATAGCTTTAAGCTGCTGAAAAGTGAAGATGCCTCGTTTGTCCGTGTGACTACTCTGTGACGCATCTTATCCTAACGAACAGTCCCTTACCTTTGTCTTCATGTCTCTAACTTCCACCTTCCATCTTTCGAATTAGTGGAAATAAATAATTATTTATAATTGGTTGACCCCATAAATTAATAAAAATTAAATACCTTTATATGATTGGAAAATGACACCGAGTAGCACTTACTCTATATATATATATATATATATATATATATATATATATATAATCATTATTGCTTTTCAAGTTCAAAGAAATATCTAAACCGAAACCCTGATCATCAATTATTTTCTGCTCTCAAGTTTTCACTTAAAAAATTAATAATTCAATCCGGTTACACAAGTAGCCGAATGAGATTTAACATGGAAGATTATACTGAGTTTGGATTCAATCCGGTAAGTATGGATTCAATATAGAGATATTCTTATATGCCTTGTTAAAACCCATACATTACTTTTGTTACTCGGACATCATTTGAACAAAACAATAAATTAATAATTATAGATTGATATACCTAATGATACTAATCATATTTTCTTACAAATTAATAAACCATCTTTTAATCAGATCTACACAAAATATCCACAACTTCATTCATAGTTGCAATTGTAATAGATTATTAATAAAAACGGAGAAACATAAAAGATAAATAGAAGTATTTAAGTAAAATTAAAGATGTACATTTTTAAGATTGTTATAATTTTAAAACTTTTATATTTTTTACTCAATTAGAATACTAATTTAAGTATCTACGTGAATTCACATATATAAATTTTAAAAACTATTTCAAATCATTAAATTAAAAATAAAATAAGTTATATCAATAGACGAAGAAGAGAAGCAACAGACCTCCAAGTGGAAGGTGAAACCAACGTGAGATAATTTCTCTACCCCTCAACTCTTCTTCTCACTCAATACTCTTCTTTTCCGTCTAAGACTAGGCACCTGACAATTTACCATTAAAAGAACTGTGAGGATCCTTACCAGAGCTTTCCTCACTTGCCTCGACCTCTACCTCTATCTCGGCCAGTACACCCTCTGTGAACCGACTAGATGGCTTGAGTGGCAAGGATTTTCCTCCTTTTCTAGGAGTCAATGAGAAGTTAGCTTTTGGTGTAACGATTGCCAGCAATAAAATAGCATAGAATGAGGCAGTAGGAGATCATGGCTTCGTTTGGTAATTCAGCTGTTTTTCAGCTAATTGACCAATTTTTAGAGGTTTAATTATATTAAAAAACTATTTTATTATTTAGTTATGAGTTGGTTAGGTTAGTTGATTTAACCCAACCAACTGTTTTGTGAGAAGCTCCAACAATGCAGCGTTTTGAAACAATTAGCTAAAATAGCTGTTTGCAATGACTATCCTAACCAAGACCAAAGACAGTCCAGGATCATACCTAGAGGCCAACCTCATAAACAAGAGCTGGCTACACTTGAACGGCCGTCCAAGTTAAGAACGGCCGTGCACTTGTATTGGTTTCTTTTATTTTACATTTTATTTTAATATTAATTTTACTTATTATTATAATAAAAATTAAATTTAATTTTAATTTTAATTATGCTATCATTAATTTTAAAATTTGATTAATTTATTAAAATTATTTAATTAATTTATAAATTATAGAATGCAACCATTTGTTTCAGAAGACTCCAACACCACTCATATTCATCATCCAACAATTAATAATAATAATTAATTTATAAATTTTGTTTTCCATGTCTTAATTAATTTAAACATTTTATTTTTTTATTTTAATAATTCAAAAAGTATAAATTATAAACAAAAATATATTACATTTTGATTACATTAAAATTTTTGTTTAACTCTAATTTATTAATTCTTTACTAAGAATATTCAACAAAATATTAAGATATATAATATTCATACCCTTATATTTTTTTAAAATTATATCCTCATAAGTCATTTTACACATAAACAACCAATATTAAACAACTAATTTTATCAAACATCTGTAACAAATAGCTAATGCAATTCGCTGGTCAAATCAGCTGATAGAATCAACTAATAACTAATGCAATCAGCTGTTTGCTAAACAGGGCCCAGACTCCTTTGGAAAGTTACATTATATTTCCTTCACTTCTGGTGAGAATTTAGTGGCCCATCCACCTGAGATATTAAACTAAGAAAAAAAAAAAGGAATGTGGCACTAATGAGAGGTTTTCCAGGGCAAAAGATTTACTTTTTCTAGTGGTGAACTAGTAGGCAAACACGATCTAGAAAAAACTTAGTCTAACGAACTGTCTAGTGAGAGAATGGTCTCTTCATATTTAGATTCTTCATTGAGGAAACTGTGATCGAGAAATTGGAATGGGACCATGACACATCCAAGGGAGGGCTCAGATACTGAGAAAATGGCAACTGGGAGTTACATTGGACAAATCTGAGCTACAAACAATCCTTATTTGAGTTGATTTTCATATAATCCTTTTGAAGTGATGAGCTATCTAGATAATGTTCTAGGGCGCCCCATAACTTTGGATGATAACACAACAAATCTAAAAGGTATAGGATTTTCTAGAATTTGTGTTAAGATGAGATTGGAAAAGGAACTTCATAATACAATGCATATCTTAAAGCTTAATGGTGCAGAAGACCTAATTAAGGACTCTACAAGGGTAAACTACCCATGAGAACCCTTAAAAAAGGAATGATAAAAATATGGAGGTCAAAACCAATAGTTGATGAAACCTACACTAAGGTAGGAGAATATGAAGACAAACAACAATGGGAGAATTTAGGGGTGATTCCTCTCTTTAGTAAAATACTAAGGAGGCTACTTCACAAAGGAAACTAGAAAACCAGGGACAAATAGAAGGGAATTCCTCCGATGAAAGTCATGATGAGATTGGAGAAGGAACTTACATAGAGAATGAAACTCCTAGAACAAAAGGAAAGATGTTCTAATCCAAGAGACTCGGTAGGTTTTGTTTTAAACAAGAGGATTGCTCTGACTATGATCTATAAAGGAATTGGGAATTTTAGAGGTCTAAACTATAGGGTGAGTTGTTTATGCTAGTTCCAAGCATTAATATCCTTGGATAATTTCAAGTGCACAACTGCCCCATATAAAGCATATGATTACCCACGTTCTAAAGCGATTTTATGAATTGCTCAATCTCTCCTCTAAGTTTGGTCTACTGGACCTTAGATACATTGGCGCTTTTTACACTTGGAGCAATAAACATAATGAGGATAAATTTATGCAAGGAAAGTTGGACAGATGTCTAGTAAATGATCAATGGTTGAATAATTTTCTTTAAAGTTTTGCACACTTTGGAAATTTTTAAATGTCAGATCATTCCATTATTGAAATTGAGTTAACTTAGCAAGATTATAAGACAAAAGTTCCTTTTAGATTTTTCAATACACTATTAAAGCATCCTCAATTTGAGCAAGTAGTGAATAAAGTATTAAATATAGGAGGCATTTGCACTTACACAAAAGTGTGTGAGGTTTCTAAAGGTGCTTAAGGATGAATGTAAAGTGTTACTAAGGCATAATGGGGATCCTATATAGAATAAAAAAAATGAAGCATTTGAGGCTCTCATCTCAGTTCAAAAGGACCTTAAAAGTAACACAAATGACCTAAGCTTTAAGAAGCGAAAGGCCTGGAAGTTGAGTAACTAATACAATTCATTAGAGATTCTTTTTAATTCACACTAAAGATTAAAATCTAATATTAAGTGGTTAAAGGAAGGAGACATGAATTCCAAGTTTTTTCACAATGTTATCTATTCAAGAAGGAACAAGGCTAGAATTCTAGCTTTGAAAGATTCCAATAAGGTTATAGTCAAAGATCAAGAGAATCTCAAAGAAATTACACAATCCTACTTTACTAATTTACTAGGTAGAAATAATACGGTAAAGGAACTTATTGAAGAACTACATAACTCCCTAAGAGGCTCTATTTCACCTCATCAGGTAGTTACCCTCACCAAGGAGATCACAATGGAAGAGGTTAAGTCAACTCTATTTTCTATTAGCTTTAATTAAGACAAAAACTCCATCTTATTCTTGTGTCCTAGACTCCCAAAGAACAATACTTCCTTCCATAAAGAGATTAAAGTTAGAGCCATTTCCTTTCAGATATCTAAGAGTCCCCATCTCTACTAAAAACATGAATTCTCATAATTGCAAGCCTGTGATATGTTCCACATAAAAAAGGATAACTTATGGGGTAACAAAAGCTTATCCTATAAAGGCAAGATCTAACTTACAGTAAGTGTCCTCAACAACTTTAATAACTACTAGCTCTCTCATTAGCTATGCCTGAAAGAGTTTTAAAAATAATAGACATGCTAAGAAAGGATTTCATTTAGAAAGGATTTACCAATAACACTAAATCTCTTAGCATCAAATGGAGTTCCCTCGTTGTCTTCCTAAGTACGAAGGTGGAATTGGAATCAGCTAAGCTGGTATCATGAATAAATCTCTATTAGTTAAAAGGTTATGGATGTTTTACAAGAGAAAGGAGAACTTATGGGTCATCCCGTGTAATGTTAATAGAATTATAAATATGTGCATTACTATCATTACATAATCAAAATATCTTACAAACTTTATGAACCCAAAGCATTCCTAAGCAAAAGATCATATGGATGTACTTAATTTGGGTAAGGTTTAAACTCATTGATCAAACAAACAAAAAATATAATTTTGATAAGTGAAATGATATTTCTAAAAATTAAATAAATGAAAATATTTTCAACGAGAAATTTACTATTTATTTTTAAGAATATCAAATTGAGAAAAGTGTTGACTTTATTAATGAGCTTGTAAAAATAATGCTAAGTTTCAAAATTGCAACAAAGATATTTGAATGCAAATGTTGATGGTACTTAGTTGGTTTGTAGTGTGTTTAAGAATTGTTTATGTTGTAGGTTCGATGTGGATAAGAAAATGTCATTATTAAGACTAGATATTGAAATAAGTGGGAGAAAAATCAAGTACAAAACTACTTAAAATGTAATATATGTGTTTATGTAGACAAATTGATCACTATCTTATGCATCCTAATATTATGCGCTCTTAATATATTTAGAATTGACTTTTGTATATCACGAATGATACCCAATTGCTTTCTTGGTTGTTATATCATATTCATCGAATTTTTCCACTTTTATCTACGGGAATTTTATATAATTGTTACCATACATCCAATTAACAATTACACTCAATAAACTAATACGATTGGTTTGAGCAATTCCCTTTAACTTGAATAGAATTGGCAAATTAAAAGAACATACTGAGATATGTAAATAAACTTACAAATGAGTGTGTTACTAACATAATATGTCTCTTAATTTGAACTATCAACTTTTTTCACCCTCTTTACGAGTACAACTTTAACATCTTACAAAATATGAGTTCTTCTTATATAATTGATCCAGTTAATTGTTTATGACACCATAATAATAATAAAAATATAAAAGAAGGATCAAACAAAGGTTTTCTAATAAAGCAAATACACGCAAGAGGGGGTGAATTGTGTGTGACTTGAAAAATTTTCCAAATTACTTTCAATTCGTATAAAGATAGGGGCCTGTTAAAATTTAAAACAATAGGAGTCTATCAAATTATAGAAGTCTGTTAAACAATATGAGCCTATTAGATGATCGGAGCCTGCTAAACAATAAATCATGTTAAACAATTTAAAACAGAAGGCGCCAGTTAAAATTGAAAGGAACATCTTGCAAGTTGCAAAATAGAAGGATCCTATTATGAAAGTAAAGGAGCCTTTCATAAAAATGAAAACATAAACAATATATTGTGAAAATTTAAAAGTTAAAAAGAGAGAGAGGAATGACGCAATTGATTTATAATGGTTTGGCTTATAACCTAAGCCTACATCTAGTCCCTAAATATCCAACTTGAGTGTTTCAACGATATCTCAGTAGTAATTTGACGAGTCTCTTCAAGCTCACAAGTACATATTTTTAAGGTTCTCCAACCTTACAAACTAATAGTATCTCGCTAGCCTCTACAAGCTCTCAACAGATGAAAATGTAATTTGCTCGATATGAGCTTCAATGATCTCTCTCAAGAAGAATTTTCACTTTCTAAAGAACAAGAGATTTGGTAAGAATATGACTTTCAAGAGTACTGATGCCATTGATGTAATTCAAGAGTCTGATCTATTTTCACAGAAGCAGTGACTTTTTTTTAAGTAGACATTTCCTTCAACTAGTCGTTGCTTCAGTTGCATCCTTAGTCAACCAGAAGGATTTAAATCTAAATAACTTCAATATCATCATTGCCAAAAATCTTCCAGTAATCATGAAGCTAATATACAACCTTTATAATTAGTAAGATCCTTTTGGATAAACAATTTCTAATAAGGTAAGTTCATAAAGAAGGTTCTTGCAAGAAATGAAGTGTATTTCTTAAGATTGTATTTTCTTTTAATAATTAACCCGTTAACAATAAAAGGAAATAAGTCCAATGATAACAAGATTCTTTTAGATATTGTGAAATAAATAAGGTAAGTTAATTAGGAAGGTTCCTACAAGAAAGGAATCATTTCTCCTATGATTTTATTTCATTTTCAGAATTAGACCGTTAATTGTACAAAGAAATAAATCCAATGTGAATTTTGAAATATGATGTGGTTATTATCAAAATCATTAATAATAAACCTTGAGCTAATAATCTCCCCCTTTTTGATAATGAAAAACAAAAATAATGAAGGGTTTCGAAAAAATACTTGTACACTTTATAAGTTCTTACTGATTAGAAGGAGCCTTTCCTTTCTTAGTAAGGAGACTATCGTTAACAAATCATATATTAAAATTTCACAGATTCAGTTACTAACATATATCACATATTCATCATGCTCACAAATCATGCAAGTAAAAGTTATGCAAGTATATCATACATCTTTGAACAAAATATATCGTCATCTTAATTCTACCCCTTTATCATTGTCAAAAAGTAGAGGGAAAAGAATGAATAAGGAAAAAAATAACAAAAAAGTTGTGAAGAGATATATAACATGTCATGCTCAAAATCATGTAAGGCAAAATATATCATTAACTCTTAACTTTCCCTTTTTTCATTATAGAAAATATATCTACTCTCCTCCTCGCATTAAAGCTAAGAATTGTTCACAAAATGATGAATTAGTAACACTAAATATTATGTCATCAACATATATTTGTACTATAAATAAATCATTCTCCTTTCTCTTAATAAATAAGGTTTTATCTATCTTTCCTCTTTCAAAGTTATTATTAAGTAGAAAATTACTTAACCTTTCATACCATCCTTGAGGAGCCTACTTTAGACAATACTGCATGGCTTTAAATAATTTCAATATGTAATCTGGATGATCTTCGTTCTCAAAACCTTCCTGTTGATTATAACCTTGAGTTACAAGTATAGTTTTGTTTCTTACCACTTTACCATTTTTGTCACAAAAATCTTCAAATTTTATATTTTCAAATTCTTTTACATGATTGCTCCGAATTGAAGAAATGCATTTTCAATATGAATTTTTCTACAAAACTCCATCTTTTCTTTCAATGTAGTTGAAATGTGGTCTTTTATGTGTCTCTAACACCCATTATCAACTATCTATTGATTTTCTCTTATCTCCATTTTGAAGCATATTTGCAGAAAGTAATGTCTCATTTAAGGTACCCAAATTTTTTGGGGTATTTTCAGGTTAGTAGCTTGACCTTTCGGTCTACAAACATACATTTGAGATCATTTCCTCATTCTACAAAAGTTACAAGAATGACTAATCTGACCATATCGACCACAATAGAAGCACAAAATAGATGAATGAGAGTTGCCATAATTTCTACTATTTGTCAGGTTCCTGCTGTTATGACTATAGCTACTGTTGGATTTAACAAAAAATTCTTGTATGACCTAATATTATTGTTTTTGTTGTAACTTATTCCATCCTTATGAAAAACGCATTTATCATTACTAAGCAATGCATCAAGGTTATTCCTTCCATCAACGAAATTTATTAGATCTTTTTCTAGAGATAAGATATTTCCAGCACATTTCTCTTTCTCAAGTTTTAGGGCAATAACTTTTTTTCCTAATTGTCGTACTTTATTAGAATCATTCTCATGCAAAGTATTTTCCTACTTATCTACTCTTTCTTCCAGAACTTCCTTTTCAGAAACCTCTTGCTTATAATCGACCTCAAGAGAAATATTCTTGGTCGCCAAATTCATGTTCACAGATTCCAATGATTTAGTCTTACTCTTTAGAGATGCATCATTACTTTTGGACTTCTCAACTTCTTTGAAATACTTCACTTTCAACTTTTTGTACTGATCAAACAATTCATGATATACATTTTTCAATTCATCAACTTCAATATCAGAGTTAGAATAATATGCCTCATCATCTCCTGATTTAGCCATAAAATAGAGGTTATTGACTTCTTCAGGCTCTTCTTCTTTAAAGCTTTCAAAATCCTCATCTGACCAAGCTCTTCTGTAGGAAGATCGTTTATCTCATCTAAGCTCGGTTTCATGCATCATCAAGTTTTCTCATAGCTAGTCAAGTGAAATAATTTTTAGATCCTTTGCAGTTTCTAGAGCTATCACCTTAGGTCTCCATTCCTTTGGTAGTGACTTTAGAATCTTCATTACGAGATCATTATTGGGATATATCTTTCCTTAGTTCTTTAAGTCTGTGATGATATTGTTGAACTGTCCGAAGAATTCATCTATGGTTTCTCCTTGTTTCATGCCAATAGTTTCATATTGATATACTAAAAGACTTATTTTTATGTTTCTTTGCCTCATTCATTCCTTCAAAGGTGACTTATAGTTTATCCCATATTTCTTTTGCTGTAGAGTAGTAGGATATCTTTTCATATTCTTCTATAGATAACGCATATATCATATGATGTTTTACTTTAGCTTTTAGTTGTGCTTTTATTCTACCAACATCAGTCTATACTTCTACATTAATGGTAGTGGAAAATGTAGCTCCAACTCTGACGGCTTGCAAGAATTCAATATCTACAAATTGGAGATATATAATCATTCTCTCTTTTTGATATAAGTAGTTGTTTTCATTGAAGTAAGGGGGCTTTGAGACGGATTGTCTTTCAAAACTTCTCAAATTATTTTTCATGATCTATCATATGTTGTAAAACACAAAAATATGAAACGTCGCTCTAATACTAAATGATAAATCAAATACACGCAAGAGAAGGTGAATTGTGTGTGATTTGAAAAATTTTCCAAGTTATTTTCAATTTGTATAAAGATAGGAGTCTATTAAAATTTAAAATAATAGGAGCCTGTTAAACAATAGAAGCCTGTTAAATGACATGAGCCTTATTAGATAATTAGAGCCTGCAAAACGATAAATCTTGTTAAAATAATTTAAAACAGAATTATCATCATCCAGGAGGTGTAAATAAATGTAGTATGTAGTATACTTCAACAACTTATTGTATTTAGTTATATTAAAGTTGATAGCATCAAATGAATATTTAATATGACTCTAATGTTTAACATGCAAAAAAAGCCCCAACACAATTAGGTGTTAGACTTGTACGCATATAATTATCCAATTCTTGCCTTAAACAAAAAAGCTTAGGGTTAGCATAAATATGTTACTAAATATAATATAATGATGCCTGCTATTTTCTTTTATAAAATAAAAAGGCAAGGGCAATATAATTCTTAATCTAGTCCAATAGGTTGATTTGCGACAAAGGAGGCTACAAGAGATTGCTAAAGTTAATGTTGATTTCAATAAAAGAGATTACAATTCACTTTAATTTTGAAGATGATAGTTGGTTAAAAGATAAGACAAGTTGAAATTTATCAATGAAAGGGATTACATCTTAAAATATTATGGTTGATTAAGAGATGAGACATGTTGAAGTGTGTAAATGCAGACTGATCGAATCTAACACTTAACTTTAAATCATTAATTCATTAAATAATTTATTTAAGATATGTACTTTTGAACTATTATATATATTCAGCTATTTATCAAATACACACTAAAAGACTAATGGTTATAAATTTCATTGACATAACAAATAAATTGTAGTTCTTAATTTGAAAATATCTTTAATTGATATCATCCTTACAACTAACATTTGAGTCAAACATTTAGATCTTGTTTTCAGGTGACTCAAACAGTTTGGTTTATTTTAGATATTGGTAGGATTTGAATGAAGTTTTAGAGCACAAGTCAATAATTTATGAAGAGCAAAATTAGGTTAAGATTATACTTGTATAGGATAGGTTTTGAGTAAGTTTATACCCACGTGGTAACGTGATAATTCCACGGGGAAAATCAACATTAGGTAAAAGGGTTTATGGGTGGGTTATTGTGAATCAACTAACAAATAACTAATATAAGGGATTATAAAACCTAAATAATAATAAAATTTTGAAATGGGTAAAACTACAGTAGAGAAAAACACGTATCTTTTATCTTATTTAGAGAAATATTCGACTTTCTTATACCCAACCTCAAGTCTATATGATACGTAAACTCCTTCACCCTGTCTCTTTTAAAGATAAACCATATATTAATTCTACCATATATGATCAACAGACTAAATTCAAATTGAATTTGATATCAATCTAAGCAGTTATATAGTAATCAAAATTTATCATTATTTATCATAAAACTTAATTATAATCTTAATATATAGTTTGATTTAACATTTAAAATTTTCATATTTAAAGTGTTTTCACATTTAAATTTTAATAAATGTATTTGTAAGTCAATTTGGTCGAACTCAATTAAGTAAGGACTAACTAATTTTTATTAAAAGATATAATTCACACCTAAATTCGCAGGCTTATCTTGTGCCTAAGTATTGAATTTAAACTTGTTTGAATTCAATTAAATTTAGTTTAATTCGTTGATTTTGAATCGATCTGACTTAATCTTTTATTAATAATCAAATTGAAAACATATTTGTCAAAGCTACAACTAAACCTAAACTTGAGTATTTAACTCTTATATATATATATATATATAATAGTTCAACTTTTTGTCATCTCCATTTACATGTATAATTAATGGTCTATGTTTTTAATTATTAATTTTATAAAGTTGGTTCAAATTTAAATAAGCCTGAAGTATAAAGTTAGAAGACATATTAGCTTTCAATTGGCATGGATTAGGTTAGGCATATAAGTTCTATTAATATGTATTAATAATAACTTTTTGAAAATGTTTTAATTGTTAAAAGCTTTTAAAATGTATAATTAGGAAATAAAAGTTAAGGTTTTCTATTAACTTGTAAAATAGTGAATTTCCATAATTAAAAATTTTATTTAGCTTTTAAGTTTTTGTTCGTTTACTAGACATTTGTTCGATGGCTTTATCGAGTAAATCCAATTTTTTAATTAATTTAAGATTAATGTTCACAAAGAGTGAATTATTTTGACTATTTAATTTACACCAAAAAACCTTTTATTCACAATACTTTACCAAGAAAATTGATGTTGTTACTCCATTAGAAAATGACATGGTTTACAACGAAGCATGCCTAATTTTATAAGAATTTCAATAGTATATTTCCTTTATTATAAAGAAATGACATTAGATGTTCGATTAACCTCTACTCCAAGAAAGTATTTGAGGGGGCCAAAATCCTTAATATGAAAGCAAGTGTCAAGATTGCATTTCAAGGCTTAATAGTAAGAAGAATTATTGATTATAATTATTACATCATCAACATATACAAATACTGAAAAAAGAATCACTTGAATGTGAAATGAAGAGAGAATTATCTACTTTTAGTTAAACAAATCGAAATGGATCAAATTAGCGGAGAACTTAGCAAACTATTGTTAAGATGTTTGCTTTAATTAACCCATAAATTGACTTTCAAAGGTGACTGATTCAATAATCACTCAACTTTGAATAATCTGAAGAGGAGACATTTATACTTTTTATTTTAGCCATTACAAAGGAATGCATTATTTACATTCAATTGATGAATTTCCACATTTTAATTGCAGCAATTGCAAGCAACTAATAGTGGTAAGTTTTGTCTTTATGTAGTCAAGGCCTTCATATGTAGTCAAGACCTTCACCTCATGAGTATCCTTTGGCAACTAATTGCGCATTATAATGTTTAATTATAGAATTTGTGTGATATTTAATTTTTTAGACCCACTTTAATCTAATAAGCTTTTTTTCACAACAAGTACCATACTCCAAGTGTTATTTTTATCTAACGCTTTGATCTCTTTACCAATGGCATCTCTCTAATATGGGTCTTGAACAAGCTGTGTGTAAGCATTAGGCATAACTTAACTAGAGATGGCAGCTAAAAATGCAATATAAGATGATGAAAATTTTGAATAAGATAATGATATAAGGAGTTTTGTAGTTGAAGTGACTACCTTAGAGTGTGACGAGCGATTGGAATCATCCCATACACATATAGTCATTGAGATGTTTTGGAGGCTCACGATTTCTTTATAGGTGTTTTCTTTGTTGAGAAGGGGGGCATAATCTAGTTCATTAGTAGAGGAGCTAGGTAGAAATTCACGTTATAGAGGATTATCACTTGAATCAACATTAAATTTAGTGTAGTAGTGTCATGTAGGGGTGATTTCACTTAATGCTCATTTGTAACAGGTAAAGGAATGATATAAAATGACTAAATTGTTCACTTGATTGTGAATTTAAATTAAAAAAGGGAAATATTTTTCTGTAATATTACATCTCTGGAATTGAAAATTTTCTTTTGCCTAAGATCATAAACACGATGCTCCCTCTTGTCCTCAAGGATAACCAATAAATATGCAATGTCTAGAATGTATGCCAAACTTATCTTGAGGTGTTCGATTCTCATGGGCACAGTAAAGGCATCCAAAGACTCATAAATGCGTGTAATATGGTGGATAGAAAAACAATATTCATTTAGAGGTTTCTTGGATAACAAATGTGTCAGGATATAATTGATCAAGTAAGTGGCTAGAACATATCCCCTTAAAAAGCGATTAAGTAGCCCACTTTAAAATGTAAAAGCGAGCAACTTCAATGACCCTATTTTTTGTAAGGTGTCAAGACAACTTTGTTGAAATAAAATACCCTTTTTTGAAAATAATTGGATGTAAATTCTAAGCCATTGTCACTATGTTCCCTTTTAATCAAATAATAAAATTAAGTCTTAAGCACATCATAAAAGGATGCTAAGAAATGATAAGTATCTGATTTATGGTTCATGAGAAAAACCCAAGTTACACGAGTATAATTATCAACTATGGTCAGGAAAAAATGAGCCCCAAAGAAAGTAGTTCTTCTATGGTTGTCAAATATTACAGTAAATTAGTTCAAAAGGAACTTTATATTTAATATGAAAAAAAAATATTTCGATATTGGTTTGGCTTAATGACATACATTACAACATTTATCAAAATCTTTTAAAGTTAAAGATAAAAATTGAAGAACAAGAGACAAACACTTAAAAGATAAATGCTCCAAATGTTGATGCCAAAGGTTTGTAACGTGAAAGTTAGTATCAAAGTGAGTACATAATTCTTTGAAATCACCCATTCCAATTAGTCTCCTTGGGGCTAGGTCTTACAAAACATAAAATGAGGGGAAGAAATTGGTTGCACAATTAAAGTCTTTAGGTAATTTGTTGATAAAAATTAACAAATAGCACATTGGTCCTTCCAATACTTTCTCATGTCAACTCTTTTAGCCATGATCCGTCCATTTGAGTACACATTAAATCCCTAGTCCTTCAAGAACCTAGTCTTAGCCAAGTCAACCTGTACAAGGTATGAAACTCTACCAAAGCTCACACCATGTTGGATCTAATTTACTAAACCACTATGAAACTCTCTCGCATATTCTGTCATGCATGTGATCCAAATAACCTTTCGTTAAATGCACACCTCAAGCCTTCTTTTGGTCTCACATCCAAATCTTACATCTCGTCAAAGATTTCCACCAGTGTGCACCAATGCATGTCAGTGACTGACATTTTCGCTTTTTCCCCTTTCCTCATAATTTTTTTCCTTGTTCCGTTATTCTGCATGTCAAACATTGGTCAAGGCTCACCAATGTTAACATGATACCGCTCTTGAGGTTTAAGGGTCTAACAAACCACCCCTATTAAAAGAAATCGATATTGTTGTTGCAATAATCTGTGGATGCTCCTTAAAATGTGGTTTCCTCAAAGCCTCATTTGCCATTGGCACATCTCTCTTACCATATTCACTCTCCATCAGGTTTCTCGTTCACAATATCCATTGCGCTCAATATAGCAAAACTACTAAGGTAGATTTATTTCGTTGAGTCCTTCTCTCCTTCTGCTTGATCCTTCGTGATCATAGTATTTACTTATTCCTAGCCCGTCTTCTATCTTGGGCATTCAAGAGCAAAGGATGGTCCTCCATAAATGAAACAAGCAATATCTCACTTTGATTATTTCTTGGACTTACCTTGAGAAGATCCACTTAGCTTCTCCTTGCCCTTCTCCATGTCATTCCGTGTCCTACCATTCTTTTTACCCTCGTAGCTAGTTCGAATTGGTGGTAAAATTTGGATATTCATTGAGGCATCCATAATCGATATCGCGCTTAAGAGGTCCTTCACATTTTGTGTCCAAACCTCCATTTGTGCCCAACGTTGTAAGCCACTTATGAAGTTGAACAACTTGTCATCCTCCAACATACTCTACACCCAACATCAAAGATTTGAATTTCCTCATATACTCCCATATCGAGCCATCATGCTTCAACCTCTTTAAAGCTTCCCTTGTGAGCCATGAAGTGTTATTGGGGAGGAACTGATCTATTAACTCCTTCATCTTCTCCCACATGTCGATAGGAGGTCTGCTCGCACTGATGTCGTTGGAGCTTCTCATTATCTACCATAACTTTGCATCTTCCACCGAACATATATTCATGATTGACACATTCTTCGAGATGCAAACCTTTGCTTTTGTAAAATATTGCTCTATATCTCACAAGAAATTTTTGAGCTCTTTGGCACTCCATTTGCTGTCAAAAACTTATGACTCTTACACTTTCACTAAAGCGCTTTCAACATGTCCAACATCTTGAGTTGCAACAACATGCATTAGGATTGTGATCTCAAATCTAGAATCCTCTTATGCCTTCATTAACTCCGCTAGTTGATGCTATAACTGTTGGATTCATGCCTCCAACATCTCAAATCAAGTATTGTAAGACGTCACCTCTTCCTCCCCTTAAGAAATCGGCCCAATGAGTGCCTTCACTTGGCTGACACACTCTTTCAAATTGCTGCCTCCTGCCATATTGAAATTTGTATCTGATACCAGTTATTACAAAGGTTTTCCTTCAGGCACCAACTTATTCGATAGTTGTGCCAAGATCTTTGCACGACAATCTCATTTACGTATGTTAAAGCAAGATTTAGCCTTTCCTTGTGACCATCAACCAACCTACTTGTTCTCAAATGCCTCATGACCCTTGTAGTGTTTTACTCTCACTCTTGTAAGAAAACTACAAAAGAACTAAATATTCATGGTAACAATAAGAATAAGAAAAAGATACAGCCAAAAGCTAACCTTTATTACTTCCCCCAAAGTAGAAAGGAGTGCTATCTCACATCTCCCTCTCTCTGTGTTTCTCACACTCACTATCTTTGAGAAGAGCAAGGCTCAAATGAGCTATTTATAGGTACATCTAGATGACCAAGTTAGAATTATAATAGAACTCTACTAGCTAAGATTACATCTTATCCTTATTAGATTACGTCATACTATCCAATATAATGACATCCCCATTCAGTTATAACTATATCCAATAGGATTAAGATACATGACAATAATAGGATAAAAGATTAAATCTATATAGTAATGATCTATACATATCTATTAAGATCTTCTCTATCTTCAGATGATCTTTTCACACGATCTTTATCTCTTAGAGTTAATGTTCATCCATTGTGATCTTATTTACTACATCATCTAAGATCTCCTCATCTTTATCTGTTGATGATGAGTCATCAAAGTGAATAGCAAATTAGTCCCCCCAAAGCTTTCCTATGTCAACTCCATTAGCTATGGTCCGTCCATTTGAGCACACACTAAGTCCTTAGTCCTTCAAGAACCTAGTCTTAGATAAGTCAGCTCATACAAGGTTTGAAACTTTACTAAAGCTCGTATCATGCTTGATCTAATTTACTAAATCACCTTAGAACCCTCATACATTCATGTCATATAAGTGATCCAGCTAACCTTTCACTCAATGTCCATCTCAAGCCTTCTTTTAGTCCACATTTGATTCTTGCATCTCGTCAAAGATTTTTGCCAATTTGCACCAATGCATGCTAGTGCTTGATATTTCCCCTTTTCCTTCTTGTCTCCTCGCAAGTCTTTGCCTTGTTCCATTGTTTTGAATGTCAAATATTGTTCAAGGCTTACCAATTCTCACACGATACCACTATCGAGATTTAGAGGTCTAACAACATCTTAGGGGATAGCTCCCTGAACTTATTCCTATAAGAATAATTTATGAAGTCCCTGAAAGAATCATGCCTCCATTAAATGCTATATAAATGACTCGACAATTTGAAAATTTGTATTAAGGTAGCTTAGAAGTATGGATAAATTTGAACTTATTACATCTTTGACTATTACACTTTTTGGAATCAAGTTTTTGACATAAGTGAGGGAATTTATCTCACACAACTGCTAATGGCTAACTAATTGAATGAGGTTGAAGATCCATCTCCTAATTTATAATGATTCTTATCCTTACTTTTTCTATAATCTTAAGTAAGTGTCACATAAACTATGAAAAGTTAAGCTTTGGCTTAATACTCCAAAAACTACCACTTTTATGTATTAAGGATGAATCCATTTTATTTGTAATGAGATATTATCCTTCTGTACTCTCTAAAACCTTTTTGTGAATTCTACCTAGATGGTAACCTTAGTAAAGTGTATACCTAAACCTCCCTTTTTCTTTGACATATAGAGTTCAATATGTTTAACCTTTGTTAGCATTAGACCAAGTCCACTGCTTGCCCAAATAAAACTTTTCTATGGTTCTGATGATAGATTTTGGAAATCATATACAAGGATACCAATATATAGGTAAACTATTCATGATGGAGACAACTAGTTGAACTCTTCCTACTAAAGGTAAGTCACTACTACACTAACTTCCTATTCTCCTCTTTTTCCTTACAAAAAGCAGTGGATTAGAGGTTATTAGGATTTCAATTCAAGTGATACATTCTAAAAACACTTGCATATACCCCTAACACTCACAAAAATGGAAAGCTGGCTCATATGCTTATGATGCCTAAAGTAACGAGGTATCTAAAGGTGTTTAAGGTTGTCATAAAGGTGCTTATTGAGTCTAGATGTGCCTTATAGAATAAGGTCAAGTCATCAACAAACGAAAAGTTTTAAATCTTTAAGGATTTACATTTCAAGTGATATTTGAATTTCCTTTCTAAGCTAATTCTATGCTTTATTAATTTGATCAATTCTTCCATGCATAAGGTGAAAAGGTGAGGGGAAAGAGGGTCTCCTACCTTAATCCCCTTGCTCCTTGGAAGATTTTTGTAGGCTTACCATTGATCATTACTCTATAGGAAACTATTGTAATACATTGGCCAATCTAATTAACACACTTATAAGGAAAACCAAAAGCAAGCATAGTATTCATGATAAACGTCTAATCTAATAAATCATGAGCCTTCTAGAAATCAAATTTGATAGTATAATTCTTGCTAGATACTTTCATATTATAGTTTTTGTGTAATTCTTATACCAACCTTATGTTATTTCTAATAAATCAACCCTTAATAAATGCTCCCCATGAGCGATCAATAATTGGCCAATGATTGTTTTTATCCTATTAGCTAACATATATGTATTGATTTTATATATTACATTGTACTAGGATATAGGCTTATATTCACTTATACAGCTAGAAGATTGAACCTTAAGAATCAAACGTATATAGGGAGATGGTAACATTGCAAGTTGATTTATATAGGGAGGGAGCTTGAAGTAGAGAAGCAAGGAGCAAGAGGTGGCCAGAAAAAAATAGTTTTTGCGTATCAAAACAAAAGAAAGAGCAAAGCATAACCACCAGCTATAATAGGAGCTCGTTCAGGACAAGCTCAACCATTCACATCATAAAGTGGAAACTTTAGAATGAAGTTAGAAGAATTAGGTCATGCTAGGTATAATTAAACTCCAATAATATAGTTTTTTCCCTGTTTTATATAGAATAATGAGCATCGTTATTTTTAGCATACATATTTATACCAAACTTAATGTAAAAAATTCATAAAAATAAATGTGTTAGTCTTGCCAAAAGTTAATGTTTTAATTTGAAAGGATTTTTAGTTTGATAAATCAATTAAGTCATTGTAATCTTTTAATAAATACATATTATTAGGTCGATGGATGGTATATATATAGAAAATATAGTGTATAGATAATTATTAATTTGTTATGTGTGCAAATTATTAAAAGTTTGTTTACACATACAATTATATATTACAATACAATATATTGAAGAAATATTTACAATTTAAAAAATTCAAGGGCTATTTTATAAATTTAAAATGTTCAAAGCGGTATCGATATTGACCATATTAATATAATATCGTATCATAACCAAACTCGTATTAATATCGATATAGTATTCATAACATTTGTTAGGTGTGTATAAAGATTTATTTATTTGTTTTATTTTAGTTTACATAATAAAGGAGTAGGTAAATCTACATAATTCATCAAGTGGTCATCTATTGAAAGTCTCAAAATCTTCATCATAGTATCTCAAAATTAAGCTCAATTTGGCATCTCTCGCTTTTTTAAAATTTTGATTTTCTATTTTCTCAAAGGACAAAAGACTTGATTATTTTGGAAATAGAATTTTTATTTATATCAATTTACTAATTTATTATTACTGATAATAAATATATAAATTGTCTAATAATTAAGTAAATAGTTTTACTTTAATATGTCAAACAATATTTATTAATAAATATTAGTAAAACTTGAAGTAACTTATTAAATTATTAACATAAAATATTTTATTCTTCAAAATAAATTATAAAATTATATTATTATTAATATTTTTATTAGTAATTAATAATCAAATAATTTAAAAATAGTATATCAAGTTGATGATAAATTATACTAAAAATAAAACCAAAATTGAAATAAGTTTTATAGTTTCATAAATTGTAAAATTGGAAGAAAGTAAAGCCAAAACAAAAATTAATAGCTCAAATGAATAAGAATTTAAAGACATAAGCTATAACATTCTATTTCTATACTAAGGTTAGAAACCTAAAATTCGGTACATATGAGCTCAAAGAGAAATTAAGAAAATGTATTTCATGCTCAGCGTAATATTAGCATATCATACAAGAATTTGAATTTTGCACACATCAAAACGACTATACATGCATTCATTGATAATTACCGTGTATAATTGATCTATAGATGTGATTTTATTGATAATTGTGGTTAAATTGTATTGAAAATTGGTTTGGAGAGTATATTTACTGATTTAGAATTTTTTGAATTTCTGGAAAATTTTCTAAAAATGTTTAGGTATTTTTGGACTAGAAAAAATTCCAAATGACAAAAAATGGATGAATAGTGGTAGAAATAAATGTCAAATGGCAACGAAAAATTTGATAAATGACTTTAGGATTATTTGACAAGTGTGAGTGAAAATTGGGAGCCAATTGGATTAGAAATTGGAGACAAAATGGACTAGTTATTAAAGTGGACCAAATAGAACCATAAGGAGGTGACTTATGGCAAGTGACAAGTGTCACTTATCTTGCCACACACCTCACCCACCTTTATCAATGTTAAATCTTGCTCCCACTTTTCACTTGTTACTTTCATTTTCTTTGTCTTTTTCACCTTGCTACTAAAAGACCCAACCTATTCCTCCATGAAAGTTGATGATCGTGGAAAGGAAAGAGTTAGGGTTTAATGGTGATTTGGAAGATTTTGGAGCTAAACCAAGTAAGCAGGGCTTTAATTGTTATGGGCAATATTAAATGAAGCATTTATGATAATAGTTGGAGGTTAATGACATGAAATGGTATTTTGAGTATGTATGTGTAATGAATGATGAAGAAATTTCTTGGTTTTATTGATGAGTAATGATTATAGAAATGTTTTAGAGGTTTAATGATCATGACAAGGAGTTTTGTATATGCTAGAACATTGGTGAAGAAATGAACATATATATGTATATGTTGATGCTTTGTTTCATATAAATGCTAAATAATGAGTTATGAGTTGTTTATGGATGACCGTAGAAATGAGAATGAGGAGTAGAGGAAGTAAAAAAGTGATCTATATATGAGTTGTGTTAGGGTAAGATTTGGAAACAAAATTGGTAGTTGATCTGGAAAATATAGCAGCAACACGATCTCTGAGTATGCTTTTGTGTTTTAGCCATAACTTTTTCTCTAGTTATCCAAATGAGATGATTCTTAATTTGGATTAAACTAGAGACATATGGCTATATTTTTCATGTCTACATCGAATTTAAATTCTATCTTTAAGAGTACCAAAAATTTGACATGAAACTGAGAACTAGGTATAGTACACTATTGGATGAATGTATATGTTGTGTTCTATTCTGAATGTATGAGAATGTGTTATAATTTGAATATTTATGATCAAGTAGGGAATATGAAATGTGTATGGATGATGTTGAGTTGAAATTAGGTATACTTAAAGAACTTATCCACTTGAGTTGATGAATCAAATGAGTTGAGGTTTGGAGTTTAATGAAATTTAATTGGTGTTTGAATTGTTATGAATTGATATTGCATTATAAGAGGTGAATTTAGGAATATTATGAGTGAAAGTGATGTTAGAATGAGTGTAAGATCCATTGGAGATGTCTTGGAGAAGGAGAGTTGAGTAAAAATATGAAGAATTCACAGTTAATTAGTGTAAATTAACACTGACCGTGTGTTCCAAATGTACAAAAGCCACCAAACCTGAGGGGTACACGGTCTGCCCATGTAATTCCACACGGCCCGTGTGTTTTGACACTCCAAATGGAAAAATCTCTCTTTAGAGTCTTCACGGAAGTTGTAAATCTAGAAGTCCTCTTCGAAACCTTCCTAAGATGACATTAATCCAAGTTATGCCTTTTGTCCCAAAAGATGTTTGTTTATAAATGATTGACTTATCAATGTTTGTCCAATGAGATATTTAGGCTTATTAGTGATATTAAATAAGCCTAATTGGAGTGAGATTGAGTTATTAACTTAAGAAGAGTGTACCAGGGGTTAAGGAATGATTCAAAGATCTTGATAATTGGTTATGAGACAGGTATTAAGGATATATACTCAGGAATGTCATTGAACATGCATTGTACATATTTAATATACATATGTGTGCATCAATAGACACTTATACAATTGTAGAAATTTGTGATAAACAATTGTATAAGTGTATGTTTTGCATGATATAGAGGAACATATAGAGTGCATCATCCAGACGTTTCTAGACTTTGGAATCAAATGCTAATCTGGAGCATACTATAAGTCTACCTAGATGGTCTTACTTTTATTGTTGTTTTGTTACGTATTATTAATTGAATGATATATGAATTTGAATATTGAAGTGCTTCTTGTATGTAAATTGGATGGAATAAGTGTACACAACTTGATTGTTAAATGTCGGACTACGTTCTGATGATGAATATGTTCTAAATGTGAATATGCATATAAATGAAAACATGATTTTTAACGCAAATGTTAAATGTCGGACTAAGATCCGATGACATGTGAAAATGACTGATTGATCATATATGATTGATGCATTCCATTAATTGAATGTATGAAATATAAAGGTAGTTGTGACCGGAATAGCTACCGAAAAGGAGCTTAAAGCTCAGAATGTGAAGAAGAGCTTAAATGCTCATAAAGTAATTAAGAGCCAAAGGTTCACTATGTAAAATGAGCTTGGTATCCCTAACGGATACGGGATAGTTATCAATGAGCCCGGTATCCACAATAGATACGGGATAGTTATAGGCACTCGGTCATAACAAAGTAACAAATTGAAAGTGAGTCTCATAAGCATTACATATGCATATGATATGTATGATTTAAATAGTTTGATTGATTTATGAACATGATAAGTGTTAGAATGATTGAATGATTGTAAATGAAAAGATGTGAATTATGTGTTTATAAGTGAAGATATGTGATATGGGATTGAGTGAACCATCGAGGATGGACACTTACTGAATTTACAAAACTCACCTAAAATTTGCAATTTTCAAGCTCAAAAGAGTTATCCCGTTAGACAAACGAGAGTATACCCACTGCATTCAAGTAAGAGATAGAGGTCGAAATCAGTTCGCGTCTGCATTTGTATTTTCTTATTTTTGTATCGAATTAAGTCTTCAACAATTGTTGTAACTTGTGTATTATAATATTTCTATTTGTAATAATTTTCTAAATTGGAAATGTTTGTAAATGATTTTGCAATGTAATGAAATTATGACTACAAGTATTTTGTGTTTGTAATGGGCCCGAATAACTATTGAAATTCTGATGATTATATTGCTACAATTGAAAATGTTTCTGAATAAAAGTGGGCATGATCTGATTGTTGATTTCTGCATATATTTGTCGTTTCAAAAAACAAAAATTGTAATGAGATTTTTACTGACTGATTGTACTACTATGCCATCCTCGCGGGGCAAGTTCTCGTACATCACCGAGGATGTCAGATGCGTGTCTTGCGATAGTGAGAAGCTACATAAGCAAATGTAAAGGTTTCTAAGATTTTATTCTTATATCAAGTATATATCTATATATATATATGAAGCCATGAAACATAACTCTTTATTATTTTTTGGTGATATGAATTCTCACGTTAAAATATAATAATATTAAAATTATAAATATTATATTAGAATTTGTATTGATTTTGATATTGATACAAGATATTATTGCATACGTTAATATTGAATCTTATTTTGAATCATTTCTTTAAAATTATAATTTTATTATAGCTAAAATAAAAATATATTTTAAACTTAACTTAGTAGTTTTATTTATTAAAGTTAATGTAAAATATTTTATTTTTACAAATAATAAAATCATAAATGTTTAATAAAATTTTCAATTTTATCTAATTTACAATTATGATATGTTATTTTGTATACCGACTGGTATGATCTATATTAACTAAAATTTTATAGTACGATCTACATAAACTAAAATTTTATAGTACTATTCGAATTTTATTTCCACTTTAATATCAATATCATTTTCTGTCTAGTATGACCCATAAGCACTGATGTGCTTTTGAGCTCATTAAAGTAAGAGAATGTAGCTACAGTTAAACCGCATTAACCATATATTTTAATAATTTACTATGAAATTATATCACTTTCGAAATTATTTTGGTTAGCGTGTTCCTTTTTTATATAATTGTTTGATTTCACTTTTATTTTTATTATAATTTTATTTTTAGTTTTTAATTTTAATTTTTAAATAAAACTAAACAAATACAAACAAAACTTGTTTATTTGTAAATATCAATCTAATATTATTTTTATTAATAATGATAATTACACATTTAATTTAATTACAAAATTAAATAAATTGATAAATAAAAAATAGAAACAACAAATAAAAACAACTTTTTGTCGTAAATTTTAAAACACGAAGAAATCAAGATAAAAATATAAACCAAAAATTTTAATAAACAATTTTTTTCTAAATTTAAAGATAAAACAGAAAACTAAAAGCATAATTAATGTGGCCACCTGTTGCATATACACACACGTACAATTAAATGCAAAATTTAGGGAATGGTTCAATTGTTTCAAGTCACCTGTCCAAGAGGCCACCAGTAATTAAGGATCTTAGTCATCAAGTTATGCAAAATATTGGCTGAAAAAATGAATACCCCTAATACGCCTGAGATTAATTAATTACAAGAAATGCAGTTGACTTTTAAATAATTTAATCCAGTGAAATGCTTCAAGTTCATTCTTAGAGAGCGGTATTGATAGTTTTGCTAACAACCACAGATGGAATACTACCTTTCCTCTATCAAAATTTCCAGGTTGATAGGAGACTTGGCAAGCTTGATTTATAAACTATTCCCACCTCCTATATGGATATGGATCCTGCATAAATTAAAGCTCCAAAAAACAATATATCTACCGCCATTCTTTGGATTACAGAGATGTACACTCGGAAAACAGAAAACAAAGAAAATGACTGGCATGTGGGGGCATTGGTTTAAGTCATTCATTATCAATCACTATACATGTCAAAATCTATACTCCTATGTAACTATATCTCTCTCTGTCGTCATCATTACAATTTCTGAAGACACGCACTCTTTATCTGTCATTCTTAGTGTAGTTGGTAGCATCTGGTTCATGTTAACGACCGCTTTATGGATTTTGTACTCTTCGTAATATGCTAATGACTCAGCTGAGTCTTGCAAGGAAAACACTTACCCACGTCGACTCCAATTCGACAGGCTCTGCTAGTCTTATCTAGGATTGAGAAATGTGAGCGGAGCTAGGCTGACTTCTCGTTGTCTTCGATTCTTGACAGCTAGATCTACCCACACATTGTTCGTAAAAATTGACCGGATTAAAACAAGTTGACAGTTAAATAAGCATGACAAAATAATAATAAATATAGATTTTATATGAAAAACTTTCAAATTAAGGTAAAAAACTACAAGCTAGGATAGAAGAATTTTACTACTAAAAATGAAGAATTACAAAAAAGCTAGATTCACAAAAATGCACAAAATATTTTTCTCTCTTTCTTTTCTCTCTCACCTCACATCTCTCTTCTCTGCTAATGGGATGCACTCTCTTTGTCAAATAGGCAGATTGAAGGTATAGTTGGCTAAATTGGTCAACCACTATTTATCTTATTAGGCATGTTAGGCACGCCAAACTTACTAAGTTTGGCAATTCTCTTATTTGAAAATTTGATTGAGAATCAATCATATCTTCACACAATTCTTTCTATCTTGTCGTTTCATGTTGCTTACGTCTTCGTCAGGCCGCTTGAGGATCGACACCATACAAACTTGTCAGCATTGATTACTTTTATCGTAAAATTTGCTAGGTTATCTATTGTATGAATTTTCTACATGTCTACCATTCCTTCTTTTACTTTCTCATGAACGAAGTGATACTGAGCTCGAATGTGCTTTGTCTTTGAATGAAATGTTAGATTCTTTGCAAGATGCAAAGCACTCTGACTGTCATAATATAGAATAATATTCTCTTGCTTATTCCTAAGTTCTTCCAATAACATCTTCAACCACATTGTTTCTTTACCGACTTGTATAGCTGCTATATATTCTGCTTCTGTTGATAACATAGTCATAGCTAACTATAGTTTTGAAACCCAAGTCATAGTTCTTTTAGCTAGTGTAAACATATATCCTGCATAATCAACATCAACATATCCTCTGACAATAAAATCTAATCCTCCATAACATAATGCAACATCTAAGGTTCCCTTGATATATCTGAGAATCCTCTTAACAGTATTCAAATGCTCTCGACCAGGATTCACCATATATCGACTAACTACTCCCATTGCATGTCCAATGTTTAGTCTTGTACAAATCATAATGAACATTAAGCTTCCCACTGCTAATGCATACGATACTCGAGATATCTCCATTTTCTCTTCTTCACTGCAAGGATTCATACTTGAGAATAACTTTAAATTAACATGAAGAGAGGTAGAAATTGACTTACAATATTGCATGTTAAATCGACGCAAGATCTTCTTCAAACAATTCTTTTGAGAAAACCAAATCTTTCTATTTTTTATGTCTCGGTGAATTTGTATCCCTAGAATCTTATTTGTTAGTCACAAGTCCTTCATTTCAAATTCCCTAACTAACTGTGCCTTCAATATAGTCATTATTGGGCCTGCTACCAACATGTCGTCTACATACAATAGTAAGACTATAAAATCTTCTTTCTCAAACCTATTGAAATATGCATAAGGGTCTGCAATCAATTTGTTGTATCCAAGTCTTATAATAAAGGAATCAAATCTACTATACCAACACCTCGACACCTGCTTTAAATCATATAGAAATTTGTTCAACCTGAAAACCAAGTTCTCTTTCCCTTTTCCTTCAAAACCTTATGGCTGGAGCACATAAATTTCTTCTTCAAGATCTCCATAAAGAAATGCAGTTTTTACATCTAACTGTTCAAGATGCAAATCAAATGTAGCACCATCACCAGGACTACTCGAACTGTGGTGAGTCAAACCACAAGAGAAAATATTTCGTTAAAGTCAATTCCTTCCTTCTGAGCATATCCTTTTACTACCAATCTAGCATGATATCGCTCTACTTGATCGTCACCAGTCCACTTGATCTCGTAAACCCTTTTATTGCCAATAGGCTTTCTTTCTTATGGTAGTGATACCAGCTACTATGTCTTATTCTTATGTAGAGCTCCAATTTCTTGTTGCATTACTGCCATCCATTGAGATGCATCTAAACTATCCATTGCTTCTTGAAGAGTTGATGGCTCTTCGCTCTCAATTAAAAGAATGTAGGCAATATTGCCCTCCATAATATATTTGAGTGCCAGCTCGGTGCTCTTTTTGTGCGAGTTGATCTCTGAGTATCTGAAACATTAGATTTGACTGGTTCTTGCTCTTTATGCTCTATTGCAGCTTTAGAAGAATCAATTTAATCAAATTCCCTTTCTACCTGTACTGTTGGAGTCTCTGAAGTCTCTTTTGAAGTGCTAACATCTTCTGTTTGCTCTTGATCATTATCTTATAAGAAAATAATTTCTCTGCTTATAACAATCTTGTGGGCAATGAGATCCCACAAACGATACCCCTTTACTCCTTCAACATATCCCAAGAAAATACATCTTCTGGATTTTGGATTCAACTTTGTAGTTTCTTGGGCATTAAACATCACATAGGCAAGTCCTCCAAATATATGGAGTTTGGAATAATCCACTGGTTTACCAGTCTACATCTCCATCAGTGTCTTTAATTCAATTACAGTTGATGGAGCTCGATTCACCACATAACAGAAGGTATTGACTGCTTCTGCCCAGAATTTCTTATCTAAGCTTACAGTTCTCAACATTGTTCTTGTTCTTTACAACAGAGTTCTATTAATCCGCTTTGCTACTCCATTTTTTTAGGAATATATGCCGTCATGAATTACCTTTTGATGGCTTCTTACTTGCAGAATTCATCAAATTCTTTATCAGTATATTTGCCTCCATTATCTGAGCACAAATACTTAATTTTCTTACCATATTTGAGTTCCATCCATGCTTTGTAAAATTTGAAAGTTGGAAATATATCTGCCTTCCTCTTGATAGAAATACGCAACATCTCCTTAAATAATCATCACCGAATGATACAAAGAAATTTGCTCCTTCTAGGGGAATGGCGGTGCTTGCCATACATCAAAATGAATCAATTCTAGAATTTCTTTGCTTCGAACTTTGATGTATTGAACTTCAATCGATGTTACTTACTTACAATGCAATGTTCATAGAAGGGTAGTGATACCTTTGTGAGACACGAAGTAGATTCATCTCGCAAGGATCTTCATTCCTTGTTTTGACATATGTCCAAGTTTTTTATGCCACGTCATTGCAAATTTGTCATCTAGACTAGTCACCGTAATGGATGCCTCTCCTTCTTGCAAAGCTACTCCCTTCAGCATGTATATATTTGCAACAATCTTCTCTACTTTCATAAATACTAGCACTCCTTTAATCACTTTCATGATCTTGTTTTGAATCTTAAATATGAAACCGATATCATGTAGTTATCCTACAGATAACAAATTCTTCTTCAAGCCCTCCACATATCACACTTTTCCAATAGTCTGAGTTGTCCCATCATACATCTTTAACTTGATGGTGCCGATACTAATGATCTTCAAAGCTTGATCATTATAGCTGTATGCAGATCTCCTAGAGACAAATTCATACTAATGGAACCATTCTCTTCGAGAAGTCATATGAAAAGTGGCTGTTGAATCGAGAAGTCATACATCAACAAATCTTCTCTTACCTCCAATAGTCGTTGCCACTTTACAAACCATTACACCTCCATCATCTAAAGTATTTACTGCATTTTCTTGAGGAATATAATTTTTCTTATTCAGATTTCAACAATTCGTCTAAAGTATTTGCTGCATTTCCTTGAGGAATAGAATCTTTCTTATTCAAATTCTAGTAATCCTTCTTCAGGTGCCCTTTCCTGCCACAATTGTAGCACTTGAAATTCTTCTTACTCCTAGATTTTGATCTACCATGACTATGACTCCTACTTGGTTCATGTTCCATTGATCTTTGTCTCATCACCGTCAAGGCCTCCGCTTGTTATGAATTTGCCAGCTTGTCTTTCTTACTTTTGTGCCGACTCTCTTCTTTCAAAATAACAGCTGCAATATTGTCAAAGACTAGAGCATCTGTATTGTTTGTTAAATTGATGACGAGTTGATCATACGAATCTGGTAGACTTTGGAGTAGAAGTTTTGCACGTTCACTTTTCCCTATTGTGTGCCCTAATGATGTGAGTTAGGAAAATAAAGTATTTAAAGTATTTAAGTGCTCTGTTACCGAAATGGATTCCATCATGCGGAAAGTGTATAGTTTCCTCTTCATAAAAAATTTATTATAGAGTGATTTAGCCTCTTAAAATTTTGTGAGATGATCCCAAATCTCTTTTGTCGTCTTCTTCTCCTCTATGGTTGACAACACCCCATCTGCTAGTGCCAAATGAAGATTTGCAATAGTGTTCCCGTCTATTTCATTCCACTTATTATCATTTGTGAATGTTGTCGACCTTTTTCGATGGTCGCTAAATGCAGTTATCTTTTCTCATGATAGCCTTCATCTTGACTTCCACAATGAAAAATTACTTCCATTAAACATTCAATCTCAAATTTTTTGTCATTGCTTCTATCACAAGTAGAATTTTAGCTCAAACTACTTCACATGAATAGTACCCTTACGTATGAATAATACAGTATGTATGAATAGTACCCATACCTATGAATAGTTATGTATATCTAGATAGTACCGTATGCATATGTATGAATAGTACAGTATACGTGAATAATACAGGATGCTTGAATTACAATAACTACATAGTTTAATGCATAAACAAATGCATGAGCAGTTGTCACCTTTGTGATTACTATTTACCAACTTTCACTATGCTCACCCAAATTCTGAATGGATTACGCCAAAAAATACTACTTGTTGTAAAAATTGATCAGATTAGAGTAGGTTTACAGCTAAATAAGAATGAAGGTATAGTAATAAGTACACAGATACATTAAAAAACCCCCAAATTAGGGTAAAAATCACAGGCAAGGATAGAAGAATTTTACTACTAAAAAATGAAGAATTAAAAAGAAAAACTAGACCTATAAAAATACACAAAATATTATATCTATCTTTCTTTTCTCTCTCACCTCACATCTCTGCTAATGAGATGCACTCCCTCTGTTTATCAATAGACAAGAGATTGAAGGTATAGTTGCCCAAATTGACCAACCATTATTTGTGTTATTAGGCATGTTAGGCACCAACATGCCAAACCTACTAAGTTTGACACTTGGAATATTGTTAAAGCATTACCGGTTACTAGAGAAGGGCAAAACAACCAAAAGCAAGACTCCAACTAACAAGTAGACATGAGGTTATTCTCTAATTAGTGATGAATATTATTTTATTTCCAATTTTATAATACGATTTATCATAATTTTATGTTACAATAATTTTTACTATAGGGTTAATTATAAAAAAGCATAAAGTTTCGTCAAATTTTCAATTATAGACAGAATTTTAAAATGTAGCAATAAAATGCCTAAACTTTCAATTTTTTTTAATTCTAGCCCAAACTTTAAAAAATAGTAATAAAATGCTCAAACTTTCAATTTCCTTTAATTCTAGCTTGATGTTATCTATTATTCTTTCGATACTCTCAGCCTTTTGTTTTCTGTTTGTTCTTTTAACACCCCAAACTACTCTGACGTTATAACATACTATACCAGTAAGTTCATTTTTAGTTCGTTCTCCTAATGCCCTTAGTATGAGGGTGTTGGGGCTGCATAATTTGAAAATCGAAGGTTGAGGGCGTCGAGAAAATAAACTGAAAACGAAGGAAAAAACTAAAATCAAAGTGTAAGGGTGTGGGAAATGCGACTCTAATTTATGTCATTTTTAAACAACAACATCAATTTAATTATGTGATTAAATGATATTGTTTTATTAATCTTCATTTTCTGTGTTATTTTGGCTGACGTGTATTAATAGTTAAGGTTACAAACACGTGGTAACCCACGTCAACAAACTTAACAAAAACATTAATATAGACTAAAATTGAAAAAAAATTTGAAAATTTTATTGCTATTTTTTGAAGACTAGAATTGAAAAAATTGAATGTTTGAGCATTCTATTGCTACTTTTTAACGTTCGGGATATAATTGAAAATTTGACAAAAGTTTGGGCATTTTTTGGTAATTAACCCTTATGTATATTAGATATACAATTTATGAGGATGTAAAAGTGTCATCTCTTACGATAAACACCGAATTGGATTAGCCCCCGTAAGACTTGAACTTATAAACAAAGTTTTTCCCTTGTTTTACATGTTTTCAAGACCACCTAATTTGGAGTAAAACATTCCTATTTACATTTCGACTTTACCTGCTGATCTAACTAAGGCCTGCAACTAAAGAGGATAAACTTGCAACGGTAACACTACCACATAGGTCTTGAGGCGAGTTTCGAAATCTCTAATAAGTGTAGCAGTTGTTGGAAAATTGGGCTTGAATTCAATCCTACATACAACATAATAATTAAAATGATTAACACATTATTCATAATAAAGAACGAATCTTAATTCATACCGTATTCTAAAATTTGATTATTTATTGTTTTATCCTTCAAACTGTTTCTGAAATTAAATCATCTCAACCACCACAGCCACAAAAGTGTCTAACGTCTAACGGTATCTAGAAAACATATTAAGAGGACTTTGCAATTATTGTTGAGAGGGTAAGGTAATGAGTGCTAGCTCTATTAAAACTTAATCCTATTTATAATAGATTTTGGATATTTTAGTAATTTAATTGAAATTAAATTATAATTTCAGTTAAACTTTAATTAGAATTACAAACAATTATAATTAATTATCAATTATGTCAAAATAAGATCTAATATCTCTTATTGATCCTTATTTATTAAATATCTCATATTTAATTTCAAAGTTCTCAAAATCTACAATCAAGTTCAACTTGATTAAAATGTATTTGTTCTCTTTAACCCTACTGCATATGTGACCCATTAGCTTCTCAAATATGTTGGTAATGATATAAATCTAATCCTAAATCATATTTAGGATTAGATAAACTAAACTTCTTTAATTTATCTTTAATTATCTAATTAAACAATTTGTATCTATAGATCAAGATTGGTGTCTAGAAATACATCATAATCACCCAAATATTTAGAAATGTCAAAGTAGGTTTTGACTAACCTATTCATGCATAATTTTGTTGTATAATTCAATCCTTTCATTATACAATGTTTCAATTGAACATAGAATATGGAATTAATGTCTACAATATTTTGAATTCAATCATATTACTTTTACGTCATTAGCTATTGATTGAATTAATGACATTTGTAAACTATTTATAAACTGTCATTCCACCTTGACCAAAGATTTCCTTAATCAATACTAATAGAGAATAATAAAATATTCTCCTAATTAATTTAGAGGTATGAATCATATCTTGATTACTCAACTACTTCCATATAGTCTACGCTACATTTAGTGGCTACCAACCTGAATTACTCATAATTAGAATATGTAATAAGATGTATCAAAACATAACAATTCTTATGCATAATAATTTTGAAGATCTCAACTCAAATGGTCACTTATACAATCCTCATAATGAGAATTTTCATAAACATACAAGTAATGTTCCAAATAGATTTTCATATGGACTCAATTCGATGAACTTATTCTTTAACAAACACCTATATGTTTATTTAAGTATCTTCATACTTTAGTCTATAAGATCGACAACTTCCTTCATAATGAAAAATAATGTGTGGTATTTTTATGTTTTATTAATGTCTAGTTTTAATATAACAATGAATAAGAATAATCTAAGAATAATATATAAATGTAATATGAATCTTATAATTATAATCACATCATAATTTCATTTGTAATGTATAATTATCTCATTTACTTCATCATATACATTTAAATATATATAAGATAAAATACATTTAAATTATTTTTCCCTAACTATAACTATCGATTGATTGAAGGGTCTAAATAACTAATCAACATTTTTAGAAATTATTTCTCTAGTTTGATTTTTAGCTAAAAGAGATTATTTTAGCTAAAGAGAACCAACTTTTAGAAATTAGATAATTGACATTTTTGGTAAAAATTAGTGTTTAAATATGTTCATAATTATAAAGTGATTAGTTAGCATCCTAGATGACATTTTGATGAATTAACTGAAATACATCTTTAGATAATTAACAATGATGTATTATATATATTGATAAATTTGGTAAAGAAAGCACATTAATTTATATATTCATAAAAAATTTAATTTAAATAAATACTAAACTGATTGGCATAAACCTATTACGTGCCATAAAAACACAGAGACAGATACTATATAATGCAATTCAAGCAGAATATTTTGAATATAATTAAAATAAAAATTTCAAAATACATGCCTTTGCACGTGAATAAGTCTAGTTAATATAGAGCGGTGTCATCCAAAGAGCTACTTACTTTAGACATGTTATTTTTTATATGGGAATTGTATGAGTTTGAATCCATTCAATTTGACTTGGTATTTTCTCCATCATAATTATTGTGAAGAAAGATTCACAATAATTAGCCCGGGACAGTTTATTTGTGAAAATGCATATATGACCAAAAACGGACCCCACCTAATTGTTCACGTTGATTCTCTAGTAATAAGATCAACTAAACCTTATTTTCATAATATTATGCATGGATCAGATATATCATGGCGAATTTTTCAGAAAAAATTGTGTCTTCCACAATGGAATCTGATAAGTGAGATTTATATATAATTCTAATTTTAACTATAATTATAGAATGCTATTGCTATATATATGTAACACCCCACTCCCGCGTGACCCGAACCCGACATCGTTGGTGATATCCGAGTCCGTGCCCGGCGAGGGTGGCGGGCTACATCAGTCAATCGAAACTCAGTATGAAATTTTTTTTATTACACTCATATGCGAGAATAGCGATAAACAATCTGAGCCCACGCTCATAAATAAACATTTTAGTTATTACAATCATTCAATAATAATTTACAAAACCATTTAATGAACAAAAAGCCATAACCAAATTGGGCTCACTATAAATATAGAGCATTCTTTTACAGAGATTTTGGAATATAATTAATGAGACACTAATGCAGATGCAAACTGATCCTGACCTCTATCTGTCCCTTGCATACGGTAGACATACTCCCGTGTCAAACGGGGTACTCTTCAAGACCTGAAAAATAGATGCAAATTTTGGGTGAGTTTTGAGAACTCAGTGAGGAACCATCATCGATGGTTCGCCCAATTCATGCAGCACATAAGCAATTTACAGTCATAGCACAATCAGAAATACCATCTCAATCAATAGATATAAGCATATCACAATTTTATAAGGCAATTGACGAGATTCATCAAATATGTATGCAATGCACGTGTGACACTTTTCCAGTTTATTTCGATGTTGTGGACCGAGCGCATAAACAAGATAAAGATTCAGAGACGCGTCTAGGGAGTGTCTATCTCCCTTCGAGCTCAAGGCTCGTTTTCAGTGTCAGTAAGTTGCTCCGGTCACAACTGTTATTATCAGTTTATGCATTGATGTATGCAATGCATATACCAAGTTAACAGTTAGTATCACATATAATACCATGATTCCATCAATCGCAATTGAGCACATCATAAGTAAGCGAATCGCATACAATCAATAAACAATCATCATATTGGTCATAGCAACAGCAATCGATTCATAATGAGCACATCAAGACACTTCAAGCAATTAATCATAACAAACACTTTATCACAGTATTTCACAATTGATCACAGTATATCACAATTGATCACAGAATATCACAGTTGATCACGGTATACATTCAAAACACTTCTATGTCAATTCTCCCAATTCATCGGACCATCTGTCCGGAATTCCAGTCAGAAACAATACTCAATCCTAATCCCTCCATTATTCCCCATATTAGACATATCATAATTGAACGAGAGCCATCTAGGTCACTCACATGTACTTCCAAGCTAATACCTGGAAGTCTCAGTGATGTCGATGGATCGACGCTCCAAGAGTTCCTCTATAACAGTGATAGTATACAAACATTACCAATTGGTCATTTAGAAACATGTCAGAATGCACATGTAACAATTAGAAGGTGGACAATGCATGTTCATGATATTTCCAGTATCATTTCATAAATCATACTGTAAAAATGTTCCCCTATGTCCAAAGAACCATAAACACTAAAATCGCTCAATTTGGACATCAAAAGGTCCAAAAATTGCAACCCGATCCTCTCAATTTAACCTAACTAATTTTCGTCAATTTCGCCTCTAAAAATTTCCCAATTTCTAATAGAAATGAAATTAAATGATTCACGAATCCGATGCCTCGAGAATCAGGTCAATCGAAGGTCGGATGGACAAGTTATAAGGAAAAGAAGGAAAGTATATGGTCCTAGTCGACTTGCCTGAGAATCCTAGTCGACTAATTCTACTATGTATATTCTAGTCGACTTATCTGAGGGTGCAAGTCGACATATGCTACTACAATGGCAGTTCTGGACAAACGTCCACCGACATCCCAACTTTCACAACTCATAACTCCTTGCTCCGAATTCCAAATTGGACAAACTTGGTGTCTATTTCATATAGAAACGAGAGATCTACAGGTTTTATGAAGGACACAAAAGTCAGTTTCACCTCTAAGGGTGTCTAAAAATGCAATCAAAGTTACTGCCCAGTCAATGCCTCTCAAAACAGTGCAGGATTTTGTACGTTCAATAACTTCCCATTTCCTTAGTCAAAAATTACACAATAAATGTGCACAAAAAAATCCCAATGTTTCATACAACCTTTATGAACAACATGAAATCAAATTCACTTGCCAACTAGGTCAAACAATTCAACAAAGAATCTGCCTACTGAAATTTCCCAATCTGGATAGCAAATTTTAAAACAGTATAGGTTCTTGAACAAATGTAAAAAAAAATCACTACCTTATATCAATGGAAAGATAAGATCTCATACTTCAATGTTCATAAAGGACTCAGAATCCAATTCCATCATTAAAAGGCTCAAAACTGTCATGTAAGTGATCGCCCTAATCAAGATCAATGACCAAATTGATTCAGTTTTGAAAACTCATAAATCCCAAATATGATATCTAAAATAGCATGCTATATACTATTTTCAAGATAATTACTTCCCCTACAACTCTTCAGAAGATCACTCAAGCCAATTCAATGCACAGAAATCGGTAAAATTGCTTCCAATCAGAATGCTCACAAAATCGACACTTAGGCTAGATTTCACCAAAATGCACAAAATCAGTCAATAGGAAACAGTTCATATCTCCCAATATACCGATCGAAAAATTGCAAAATCAGTGTAAATGGAAAGCTAACAATATAGGCTTCAACTTCCATGAAGACCATTTTTACCAATTCCTTCTAAATTAATCTTAAAAAATCATCAAAACAATTAGGTCATCAATCCGGGTACTGTTCACACAGCCCATGTCTCTGATTTTCCAAGCCACATTTCAACCTCTTAGAGCTACAATTAGACAACACCTATTTCACACAAAATTGTAGCCAATCAACCAAAGTTTCATTTGGAACAAACCGAACCTCATTTGCATAAGCACACCATTAGTTATGATCAAAACGGTGTAATCGGTACAAAACCAATTTTCCAGCTTTGGTACTAACCTTAGGTCCTATCACTTCCAATGCCAATAACACATCACTAAGCATCCAAATGGACAAGAAATCAGTCACTAGATCATTCATACATTCACTTAGACCAATAGTCACAATTTGGAAGCACTAAACTCTTCATTTCCATGCAAGAATAATCATCAAGAATCAATCCAAAATCAAGCTAAAACACTTCTAAACCACATGATTCACTTACCCTCACACAACATACATTTATACCCAAATAATCAAGCCATAGGTTTCATGAAATTCATGCATCATAAATCATATTTAATGCACAATCACTTCCAATCCATGCAACTAATTATGAATTCATGCATTAAATTCATAACCAAGGCTTAAAACATACACTTACCTAGTTAAAACTTCCAACCCTTCAACTCTCCAACTACTTTACTTCCTCTACTTAATCCTCATGCATGGTTCTCATGGAAAGAAGATAGAGGGCTTAAGCTTTCAAGCATGAAGGAAGAACACTTAAGGGAGGAGAAGAGAGTACTTAAGCTAAAGCCAAAGGAAAACCCAAAGAAGGAGATGAAGGGATAGTTTCGGATGATGAGGAAAAATAAGCAATCAAATTCATCTTTTCATTCTTTTATTAAGGCATAACCGAGAATAAAGCTAGCCTTAATTGTATTGACGACTCACCAATACACTTGTCATTGTTAGGAAAAAGACAAAGAAGGAAAAGACAAAACATGTAATATGATTTATTATAAAAACCCTAATGAAATTTGACCCATTCAATGCCAATGGCCCTAATTTCAACCCCAAAATCATGTACCCAATATTTCAGTACCCTTTGACAGAAATTTTCAGTACCGAAAACCAGTCGGTTCGTCACTTAACGATTTTTTTCGGTCCGGAAATTGTTTCCGTAAAATTCCAAAAAAAATTCTAAAATTTCCTTAAAATGTAAAACACACAAAAACTCACTCCAATAAATTTTTCAAACACAATTTCCACACTATTCACAATAAAATTCCATTTAGACCCAATACTGGGAAATAATCATGAATGCATGTACAGTTATTTTTCATGTGCAAAAATTCACTATTCACCAATACCAGTATGCATGGAAATTCCTAATTAGTCCCAATCACTTTCATCCTTTGCTAAATTACGATTTTACCCTTCCCGTCGAGGGTGGGATGTTACAACTCCCCCCTCCTAATAAAAATTTTGTCCGCGAAATTCTCAGTCAATGGTTCAATATGGTAGACACTGATCAGTGGTCATATGCCCTACATGTCCCAGACACTTCATCACTCAAAGACTCATTTTCCGAAATATCACAGTAAGGCTGTCCTTTACTTATGTGGCTATCACTATCTTACCTATCTCAGTTTATTTCAGAGTAGATCATTATTTCCGAACCTATGCACTTATCACGTTTTATCAAGCCTTTATCTTTTTCACCAGTAACATGCAGACTAAGTCATGCTCCATGGATACCCTTTTTGCCAATTCTGAGTACACCTTGCCAAGGTGATACTTACAATAAAACCCTTCATCTCGTCTTTGACACTTCCCTTTCCTTTGTACTAACACAGTGACACTTATTTCCATTTTGCTATAACCAGTGTTAATTCACCTAACCCATTTAGCCTTTATATCACATTGACTCTTAGTTCAGAATCATCTCTCCTTTGGCAATTCACTGTGCTTTAGTGCTCACGCACTCTATTCGTATATGCATTTTACGCTATTTCATTTGTCCGATCCTGATCCACCTCCCCTAATCCATTTAGCTTTCCTAAGTCACTTTCTTTTGTTTCACTCATCACAAGTATCTCAGCTCAATTTTGGTCTTTGACTCTTGTTAGGCATGTTTCCGTGTACTACAAACGTGTACAATCCCTTCTTGTGATCACCATTAGCCCTATAGTCATTTGGTCAAACTATATACCAAGGTCATAATCCTCTAAAGTCCAAAGCACTTAAGCACTTTTCCTATGGAACATTCAAACCTATAATCACTTCGTTCTATACCCATAGTAACTCAATTTCACTCTTCGCATATTCCTACTAGAATGTCTAACTTCGATTGTTCAATTTCTTTACTCACCAATTCCTTTTCTCAATCACTTTTGTCGGGTACATATGCTTCTTCCTTGAATCACCCAATATCGTTCTTCCGATTGCACTCGAAAATTCAGACTCATTATGGGACTTACCACTGTAACTCCTGAACTCTTAAACTTTCTTGCTACAAATTTACCTCTGTCCAGCAAAACTAAATCTAAAACTTCAATGCTCTAGTAACACTTCATGTTACCCCATATTCTACTTGACATTTTTCCTTCTTCATTATTCTAGCTTTGGAAACCCCGATATGCCTTGACTTGGTACATTCATTTCGTAATTATGCATTCACTATTTGAGACTACACTGACCTTTACCAAGATATAATATTCATTTGTGTATGTCGTTCAAACTCTAAACTTTTCTCAAGTTACATGATGTATACCTTATAGGAATCTAAGGTCTCCAAGGCTTTAAACAATTTCGATCATAGCACCAATACCATTTATCAAAAATCATTCCTCAATTATTCCTCTAACTCTTTTACTTTGCAACATTTTCAAACACATTACGTCTATGATGATAGTCATCATTGATACCATTTGTTTACCTCACATCAATCTCTATTGGGGTATTGTCGATTTCAACAGACATTACTCACATTTTTGTTGTTCATTGGGTCCATGATTACTTTATTTTCAATCCCTTAATGAAGGTAACATTCCTTCACATCAGTCTCAGTGTCCCACTAGGACTTCTTGTCTCTACTTCTTTTCTCTTCATTCCACTTCTGTTAATGCACATCGACATATGCCACTGCCTATTCATTCTCTGTATTTCCTTACATTCCACTCCATTTGAGTATTTCGCTTCACGGTTTGGGATTATTTTAATCTTAGATCCAATTTACGATCCCCAACATTTATTCGTAGTATCTCTCGGAAATCAATGTCAACGATACTTATTTTCTCACTACGAACAATTTTTTTTATGCTATGACTTGATTAGAAACATCCTTTGCACTCGGGTTACAGATAGCACTAAGCAGTTGCTTTCACAATACTTAAAACCTCGAGTATTCCACTGTGTATGCCTGAGTCTCCTCTTGAGATATGACTCAATTTCACTTTTGATTTAGTGCATACTTAATTTCAATTTGCTCCTGTCATGACAGCTCTGACCGTGAATTCATCTTAACTCGCTTCGGGAAATGCTTCTTTGAAAGAAGATTTCTTACTACAATCAGTGATACCATTCACGCAATTTGCGTTAACTAACTATTTTCTATCAAATGTCAGTTCATCTTATCTAGAAACTCATTAGTAGCTTATACTACTCAAGATTCCCTAAAACTCCTTTCCGTTTGTGCCAATCCGCGAATAGAGAAACTATGCTGTTTGGAGGCGGATCCTTCTTCTTTCCTCAAATTCTATACATATGATGCATCATTTGAAATTGCACTTTCTTCCCAAACGAACAGTCTAAATTCCTTGACCTATAGGAACTATGATTAGCACTTATTCGCTAAATCACTGATCGTTTCCTCTATTATTTCCATGCATATTTTTCACATAAGCCCCATTGTTTCACTAATCATGGTGAATTCACTATTCAATGAATACTCCCACAGGTAAATCAACCTAAATGCGACAACTGTGTTCATATAGCACTATCATTGTTTCATTATCATTGTCATTGTTTCACTATTACTATCATTGTTTCATTTTCCACTTGTCATTGTACTTCATTTCACATAGTTTCCTTCTCATATCATTTACATGTCAGCTTGACCTTTATCCACTTGCTTATACACTTTAATCTCATTTTTGCTACTTATCTCTTTATTTTCCTCATTCAATCCAGGATAGGGTAAGCACATTTCTATCACATTCGGGGACACATCACTCAAAACACAACAACATATTACAGTCATTGCATCTTTATCATTTACCCATCCATTTACCATTTCGTGTCCATATACACATATTCAACCAATCCAGAATTTTCCGATGCACAATCAATAGAAATTTCCAGTCTTCCTTTTACCCTACTATCCTCTTATACTGATTCAATCAACTCTTAGCACAATATTCGCATAACCATTTTGGTCCCAAACTCACTTGCTCACGATCATAACCGTTTCATGACAGTTCATCATACACTTCGTCTCACCATTTCTACTTCTTCGCTCTTTCGTTCTTTTGTTTAATCTCATTGCAATCTCGTTATCATCATCTATGATATCCACTAACACAAATGTAGTGAATCCATATCTGCCTGATCGGACCATATACTTTTTGCTCATTTCCAATTATCCCCATTTCGTTGAATATACAAGTCACAACTCTAATTACCTAATCATCTTGAACTTTTACTCTCACAAAGGCATACTTTAGCCACTATGTTTCTCATATCCACAGTGAACCTTTCCAAGCTATAGACATTTCGTTTTTCTTCGCGTAATATTGCCACTTTCAATCCTCGATTCATTTTGATATCATTCTTTCCTCAATCAGCCCATGCTAACGTAGTCATACTTATACCACATTCCGGTTTATAACAACGACAATATAGGTCTCATTATCCATTTTCCTTTTCCCTTCCTAATTGCTCATACACTTTCATGGGTTCACATTTCGATACCTTCTCACTTTTCTCACACTTAATCACGTAACACATGTTCACACGTAGGATTTCTACTAGTGCGACTCGGATCGGGATCGATTGCTATATGGTCTGCGACGACACGACTCAAATGCATGCAACTTAACCTATGTTTGGATGTGCCGGAGACATTATTATTATTTGGGCTCGATACCACCTAAATGTAACACCCCACTCCCGCGTGACCCGAACCCGACATCGTTGGTGATATCTGAGTCCGTGCCCGTGAGGGTGGCGTGCTACATCAGTCATCAAACTCAAGATGAAATTTTTTAATTACACTCATATGCGCGGAATAGCGATAAACAATGAGCCCACGTTCATAAATAAACATTTTCAATTATTACAATCATTCAATAATAATTTACAAAACTATTTAATGAACAAAAGCCATAACCAAATTGGGCTCACTATAAATACTGAGCATTCTTTTACAGAGATTTGAATATAATTAATGAGACACTAATCTGATTTAAACCGATCCCGACCTCTATCTCGTCCTTGCATACGGTAGACATACTCCGTGTCAAACGGGTACTCTTCAAGACCTGAAAATAGATGCAAATTTTGGGTGAGTTTTGCGAACTCGGTGAGAACCATCATCGATGGTTCGCCAATTCATGCGACTCACAAGCAAATTACATTCATAAGACGATCGTAAATACCATCTCAATCAATAGATATAAGCATATCACAATTTTATAAGGCAATTGATGATTCATCAAATATGTATGCAATGCACGTGTGACACTTTTCCAGTTTATTTGATGTTGTGACCGAGCGCATAAGCGAAGGAATAAGATCCGTGACGCGCGTGCAGGAGTGTCTATCTCCTTCGAGCTCAAGGCTCATTTTCGGTGTCGATGAGATGCTCCGGTCACAATCATATTATCAGTTTATGAATTGATGTATGCAATGTATATGCCCAAGTTAACAGTCAGTATCACATATAATACCATGATTCCATCAATCGCAATTGAGCACATCATAAGTAAGCATTAGCTGCATAATCAATAAGCGATCATCATATTGGTCATAGAATAAAGAATCGATTCATAATGAGCACATCAAGACACTTCAAGCAATTAATCATAGCAAACACTTTAACACAGTATTTCACAATTGATCACAGTATATCACAATTGATCACATTATATCACAGTTTATCACGGTATACATCCAAAACACTTCTATGTCAATTCTCCCAATTCATCAGACCATCTGTCCGAAATTCCAGTCAGAAACAATACTCTATCCTAATCCCTCCATTATTCCCCACATTAGACATATCATAATTGAACGAGAGCCATCTAGGTCACTCACCGCACTTAGAGCTAATACCAGAAGTCTCAAATGACGTCGGTGGATCGACGCCCAAGAGTTCCTCTATAATGTGACGGTGATACAAACATTACCAATTGGTCTTTTAGAAACATGTCGAATGCACATGTAACAATTAGAAGGTGCCTGATGCATGCTCATGATATTCTCAAGTATTATTTCATAAATCATATCAGTAAAAATGTTCCCTATGTCCAAAGAACCATAGACACTAAAATCGCTCAATTCGGACGTCAAAGGTCCAAAATCGCCACCCGATCCTCTCAATTTAACCTAACTAATTTCTGTCAATTTTACCTCTAAAATTTCCCAATTTCTCATAGAAATGAAATTAAATGATTCACTTAACTGATGCCTCAAAATCAAGTCAATCGGAGGTCGGATGGACAAGTTATAAGCAAAAGAAGGAAAGTATATGATCCTAGTCGACTTGCTCGAGAACTTAGTTGACTAATGCTACATGTATGTTCTAGTTGACGAACCCGAGGGTGCAAGTCGACTTATGCTACTCTGATGGCGATTCCGACAAACGTCCACCGACATCCCAACTTTCACAACTCATAACTCCTTGCTCAGAATTCCAAATTGGACAAACTTGGTGTCTATTTCATAGAGAAACGAGGGATCTACAAGTTTTATGAAGGACACAAAAGTCAATTTCACCTCTAAGGGTGCCAAAAATGCAATCAAAGTTACTTCCCAGTCAATGCCTCTCAAAAGCAAATGCAGGATTTTCTACATTCAATAACTTCCCATTTCCTTAGTCAAAATTACACAATAAATGTACACAGAAAATCACAATGTTTTATACAACTTTTATGAACAACATGAAATCAAATTCACTTGCTAACTAGGTCAAACAATTCAACAAAGAATCGCCCAATTGAAATTCCCTAACTGGATTGCAAATTTTAAAACAAGATAGCTCCTCGCACAAATGTCAAAAAATCACTACCTTATATCATTGGAAAGATAAGATCTCATACTTCAATTTTCATAAAGGACTCAGAATCCAATTCCATCATTAAAAGGCTCAAAACTGTCATGAAAGTGACTGCCCTAATCAGCAGTCAATGACCTAATTCAGATTCAGTTTTTGCATTTAGGCTAGATTTCACCAAAATGCACAAAATCAGTCAATAGGCAACAGTTCATATCTCCCAATATAAAAATCGAAAAATTGCAAAATCAGTGTAAATGAAAAGCTAACAATATAGGCTTCAACTTCCATGAAGACCATTTTTACCAATTCCTTCTAAATTAATCTTAAAAAATCATCAAAACAATTAGGTCATCAATCAAGCATCGCTCACACACGACTCATGTCTCCGATTTTCCAAGCCACATTTCAACCTCTTAGAGATACAATTAGATAACACCTATTTCACACAAAATTGTAGCCAATCAACAAAGTTTCATTTGGAACAAACCGCACCTCATTTGCATAAACACACCATTAGTTATGATCAAAACAGTGTAATTGGTACAAAACCAATTTTTCAGCTTTGGTACTAACCTTAGGTCCTATCACTTCCAATGCCAATAACACATCACTAAGCATCCAAATGGACAAAAAATCAGTCACTAGATCATTCATACATTCACTTAGGCCAATAGTCACAATTTGGAAGCACTAAACTCTTCATTTCCATGCAAGAATAATCATCAAGAATCAATCCAAAATCAAGCTAAAACACTTCTAAACCACATCATTCACTTACCCTCACACAACATACATTTATACCCAAATAATCAAGCCATAGGTTTCATGAAATTCATGCATCATAAATCATATTTAATGCACAATCACTTCCAATCCATGCAACTAATTATGAATTCATGCATTAAATTCATAACCAAGGCTTAAAACATACACTTACCTAGTTAAAACTTCCAACCCTTCAACTCTCCAACTACTTTACTTCTCTACTTAATCCTCATGCATGGTTCTCATGGAAAGAAGAGAGAGGGCTTAAGCTTTCAAGCATAAAGGAAGAATACTTAAGGAGGAGAAGAGAGTACTTAAGCTAAAGCCAAAGGAAAACCCAAAGAAGGAGATGAAGGGAGAGTTTCGGATGATGAGGAAAATAAAGCAATCAAATTCATCTTTTCATTCTTTTATTAAGGCATAACCGAGAATAAAGCTATCCTTAATTGTATTGATGACTCACCAATACACTTGTCATTGTTAGGAAAAAGACAAAGAAGGAAAAGACAAAACATGTAATATGATTTATTATAAAAACCCTAGTGAAATTTGATCAATTCAATGCCAATGACCCTAATTTCAACCCCAAAATCATGTACCCAATATTTCAGTACCATTTGACAGAAATTTTCAGTACCGAAAACCAGTCGGTTCGTCACTTGGCGATTTTTTTCCGGTCCGAAAATTGTTTCCGGAAAATTCCATAAAAATTTCTAAAATTTTCTTAAAATGTAAAACACACAAAAACTCACTCCAATAAATTTTTCAAACACAATTTCCACACTATTCACAATAAAATTCCATTTAGACCCAATACCAGGAAATAATCATGAATGCATGTACAGTTATTTTTCATGTGCAAAAATTTACTATTCACCAATACCAGTATGCATGGAAATTCCTAATTAGTCCCAATCACTCTCATCCTTTGCTAAATTACGATTTTACCCTTCCCGTTGGGGGTGAGATGTTACAATATATATATAGTTCTTATATATATATTTCTACTAGAATGTATTCTATAATGTATATTATATAATGTAATATAATATATAATGGAATATAATAGAAAATGTAATATAATAGAATGGAATAATAAATATTCTATAGAATTTTATTATATATATTTTATATAATAATAATATAATAATAAATATTATATTATAGATTATAGTAATTATAGTTCTCGTTTTGAAAAAAAAGGGCCTTGTACATTCCGTCCATCACACCATGGGAGTTGGCCATGCTCAAGTCGTTACTTAACTTGCAAGGAAGGGATGCCAAGGCGGGGCTAGTGATCTGAGTGAAGTCGTAACAAGGTAGCCGCATTATAAGGTGCGGTGGATCACGCCCTTTTCAAGGAGAGGTAATGCTAGTTAGGTATTTTGGTTTGACACTGCTTCACACCCAAAAAGAAGGGAGCTACATAAAAATATGAGTTAAACTTGTTGACGAAAGTCTTCTTTCGTTTCTCGATGGTGAAGACTGCGCTTATGAGCTTATTATCCTAGGTCGGAACAAGTTGATGGGATCTCCCTTTTTATTTTCGCCCCCATATCGCCACGTGGGAGGGACATGGAGACGTAAAAAAGGAAAGAGATGGATGAGATTTCTCTCGCTTTTGGCGTAGCAGGCCTCTGGCAGGAGGCCTGCACGATGGGCTATTAGCTTAGTGGTGAGCGCTACCGATAATTGCGTCGTTGTGTTCGGGCTGCGAGGGCTCACCACATGGATAGTTCAATGTGCTCATCGTCGCTGACCACGAGATGTGGATCATCCAAGGCACATTAGCATGGCGTGCTTCTCCAATGGAGAACGGGTGAGTAACGCAGAAGAACCCGCCTCGAGGGGAACAACAACGCTTGAAACGGCCGCTAATACCTCGTAGGTGAGGAGCAAAAGGAGGAATCTAGCGAGGGAGGGCTCACATCTAATTAGCTAGTTGGTGAGGCAATAGCTTACCAAAGCGATGATCAAGAGTGTCCGAGAGGATGATCACCACACCGATTGAGACATAGCCCGGACTCTACGGAGGCGCGGTGGGGAATTTTCCGTAATGGGCTAAAGCCGACGAGCAATGCCACGTGGAGGTAGAAGGCCTACGGGTTGTGAACTTCTTTTCCGGAGAAGAAGCAATGACGGTATCTGGGAATAAGCATCGCCTAACTCGTGCCAACAACCGCAGATATCTGAGAGGTTCAAGTGTTATCTGGAATGATCACGAAACTTCGTAGGTGGCTTTTTAAGTCCGCCGTCAAATCCCAGGGAATAAGAGAATACTAAAGATTCGAGCCATAGAATTTCTCAATTCTACCATAAGGTACTTATTCGATCGAATAAGTACATTAGATCTAATAGAATTATTTTACTGTATCCAGACTAATATCAATCCAACCCATTTCATGAATAAAATGTGACCAATTAACCAACCAACAAAACTACTTGTTACAAATAACATCTTGTTGTTGCATCGAAACATATAAATGTTGACTAATCTGACTAACATGAAACTTGGTAAAATGAAATGGAGATACGAACAAGAGGCTTTGAGAAAACTAGTGTTTTCTGAATTATATGAAGCTAGTAAGCAAACACCAAATCCATGGGTATTTGAACCCGAATATCCGGGAAAAAGTAGAATATTTGATGGAAGAACAGGAGATCCTTTTGACCAACCTGTTATAGTAGGAAAACCTTATATCTTGAAATTAATTCATCAAGTTGATGATAAAATATGTGGTCGTTCTAGTGGACATTATGCACTTGTTACACAACAACCCATCAGGGGAAGAGCTAAGCAAGGGGGACAACGGGTAAGAGAAATGGAGGTTTGGGCTCTAGAGGGAAAGTTCCTTCCTTTTTTGGCCGGTTGTGGGCGAGGAGGGATTCGAACTGTAGTGACCCGAACTTTACGTACCGGGCGGGTTTCCCGCGCACCTCAAGAGGAATTGGCTCAATGGTGAGAGGCGTACACTTAAGTGCAACAAAACCTTGAGGTCTTGGGTTTGAGTGGTGACTCATCCAAGTACCAAAGAGGACAATACCGAGGAGAAATCCACCCCGGTAGCGATCGCGGGCCTCTTGAGGTGCGCGAGAAACCCACCCAATACGCAAAGTTCGGGTCGCTACATAAAAAAGGTGCCTTTTTATTGTAGAGCCCGACCTTTACCGCCATCACTCCAGGTATTGTCCTCTTTGGCACTTGCGTGAGTCACAACTCGAACACAAGACCTCAAGGTTTTGTTGCACTTTAAGTGCACGCCTCTTACCATTGAGCCATTGCCTTTTTAATGTAGAGCTCGGCCTCTACCGCCATCACTCCAGGTATTGTCCTCTTTGGCACTTATGTGAGTCACGACTCGAACACAAGACCTTAAGATTTTGTTCCACTTTGCGTGGACGCCTCTTACCATTGAGCCATTGAAATGCTGGATAGGCTCTTTAGGTTCGCTATTACTCTACGTAATTTCCGACTTGGATGCCTAAGATTGAGTTGGAATTGAATAGAATAAGCTCTTGGGAAGAGAAGACCACCGTCCTTTGACTCTCAACTCAATGCATCACAGATCGATTGAGTCTAAGACAAGTTAGAAGAGCTAATAGAACTTGGCTTACTTCACTTCTGAATGTCGATTTAATCGAGAGTTCCCCCCCGAGAGAACTCGGGACGTTAGCGATTAGTCAGTCCGGGTCCAACTAGTCTTGCACTTTCAGACCGGTCCTTCAAACAAAGGCTTAGTAAGCACAGATTCTCTAGAAATCAAAATTTCCAATGGTAAGAGGCGTCCACCCAAAGTGGAACAAAACATTGAGGTCTTGTGTTCGAGTCGTGACTCACACAAGTGCCAAAGAGGACAATACCTGGAGTGATGGCGGTAGAGGCCGGGCTCTACACGAACCCCCAACACCGTGTTCATAGCCACGTGCTCTAATCCTCTGAGCTACAGGCCCCACCCCGTCTCCACTGGATTTGTTCTCGGGAGTACCCTTAAAAAGGAAACTTTCCTCTTCCCAACCATTTAGGGGAAAATCCTAGCTATTCTGAGCATGATAGTGGGGAATCTCATTGCTATTACTCAAACAAGCATGAAACATATGCTTGCATATTCGTCCATAGGTCAAATCGGATATGTAATTATTGGAATAATTGTTGGAGACTTAAATGCTGGATATGCAAGCATGATAACTTATATGCTCTTCTATATCTCCATGAATCTAAGAACTTTTGCTTGCATTGTATTATTTGGTTTACATACCGGAACTTATAACATTCGAGATTATGCAGGATTATACACAAAAGATCCTTTTTTGTCCCTCTCTTTAGCCCTATGTCCCTTATCCCTATGAGGTCTCAATTGGAAGATCTTCTATATGGATAATACACATTCTAGTTGACCGGGCCTAATTCGAATTGTTTTGTTCAAGCAAAGATATCCACGGATGGTTCGTCTATTCAGATATTCACGACCAAGAAGTATCTTGGATTCTCTTTCGGGTAGGCCACGAAAGGAGAAGGAAGGTGGAATGCTAACAGACGTCTATTATTGAATTCACCCGACTCAATAGTCCCCTTTTTTGGGGGAACATCCAGTGACTTTATCCGTAGAGTACATTGAATGTACAGAAATGGCTATAATAACGTTTCTCTTATTCAGATATAGCTACTCTAGGAGGAATGTTTTATCTTGGTATTAACGATTTAATAACTATCTTTGTAGCCCCATAATGTTTCAGTTTATGCTATTACCTATTATCTGGATATACCAAGAAAGATGTACGGTCTAATAAGGCTACTATGAAATATTTACTCATGGGTGGGGCAAGCTCTTCTATTCTAGTTCATGGTTTCTCTTGGCTATATGGTTCGTCCGGGGGGAGATCGAGCTTCAAAAAATAGTGAATGGTCTTATCAATACACAAATGTATAACTCCCCAAGAATTTCATCTTGCTATCAACATCTTGACCTAAAAAAAGTAATCTTTCTCGACAAAGTCAGTTGATTAGGATAAAATTCTATCCCCTAGGAACCATACATGTACCTTTTGATACATACGGTTCAACAAAAATAAAATTGCGAAAAAAGAATCAATGTGTAAATTTCAACCCTCCTTTTCTTTTCTTAAATAATGAGTACTTTCTAACTTCTCTTCTAACTAAGGGCTTTTCTTTCTTGAAAATGGGATCACTTATTATGGACTTGTTGAGAACGATTCTGATCTAGTTCATGGCCTATTAGAAGTAGAAGGCGCTCTGGTAGGATCCTCACGAACAGAAAAAGATTGCAATCGGTTTGATAATGATCGAGTGACATTGCTTCTTCGGCCCGAACCAAGGAGTCCCTTAGATATGATGCAAAATGGATCTTATTCTATCCTTGATCGTAGATTTCGTATGAAAATACTAATCAAGTTTGAAGAAGGGAAGGAGAAGGAGTCCTCAACTTGCAATAGATAGAGGAGGATTTATTCAATCACATAGTTTGGGCTCCTAGAATATGTCGCCCTTGGGGCTTTCTATTTGATTGTATCAAAAGGCCCAATGAATTGGGATTTAGGAGTTAAACTTCCATTTGTCCATATTTCAAGAAAAAGTATTTCTTGCTTTTCATTCCCATTTCCATAAGAATGAACACTATAATTCGCATTTCGAACAGGCATGAATACATTATATATCGAAATGGACGATTCCAATATTTAGAGTCGAAAAGAATAGTTACAAGAGGTTTTTCAAACCAGAAGAGATCTTTTTCTATCAATATTTCTAACTTCGAATTTTCTTGATTCCCATCTAGATAAAAAGTTTCATAAACAGGTCTATTTTGATAGTATGTCTCTTTAAAGGGAAAATAGAATTCATCCTTTGTTTTTTCCTTTCCTTTCATTCGGATCTCTTCTGTTTCGTCAATTTTGTCCGGATCCTCCTTTTCTTTCGAAAAAAGGGAAGAAACAGGATTTTCTTCAATGGATGCCTCTTGTTCCTGTTTAGTCCCCTTCATTCCAGAAGTTGTTTCTATTTCTACATCTGTTTCTTCCTCCCTTTCTTCCGTTTCTAAGGTTTCTTGCAGTTTTTTAGTAAAAATGGGTGACGGTATTCTGCCTAAAGAAATGTAACTAATGTATCTCCTTCATAAACAATTTCTCCATAATGGCCATGAACAGTTGCTCCTGGGGTCGTCAAATAAGGCTTAGCTGATCTTATTACTAGAGAATCAATGTGAACAATTATAACTTGACCCAATTTTTGGTGGGGTCCGTTTTTGGTCATATATGCATTTTCACAAATAAACTGTCCTGGGCTAATTATTGTGAATCTTTCTTCACAATAATTATGATGAAGAAAATACCAAGTCAAATTGAATGGATTTCAAAATGATACATGGATGGGGATTAACAATTTTCCCGTTTTCATCCATTAAAAAATATTTAATTACTTGAAAATTTATGTACAAAACATTCGGGAGACAGCATATTCCATTTCATTATTGTCTATTCTTGACTAGGAATTATCTAAAATAATTTATTTTGATTTATAGATTTATATTTATATAAATATACTCTAATATACTCTTTATATATATATATATATATATATTATATTTTATGCAACTGCTACAAGGTCAACAATTCCATGAGCTTGGGCTTCTATTGCTGACATAAAAGCATCCCTTTTCATGTCTTCTGATACAACCCGTAAGGGTTTGCCCATTCTTTGTGCATAAACTCTTGTGAGGGTTTCTTGCAGTTTCAGTAGTTCTTCTGCTTCCAGGACAAATTCTCCTATTTGTGCCTCATAAAAAGCGACATTTCTCGCAACCAACTCGCATTTTTCAAATTGTTTTTCATTATTAAGAAAAGATAATAAAGATAAAATACGAGCTTGTTTTATAGCAATAGTAATGAATCGTTGTTTTAAAGTCAATCTATTCACCCGTCTCGATAATATTTTTCCTTGTTCACTAATAAATCGACTAATTAAACTCATGTTTCTATAACCCATTCAATTTCCCGATTGGATGGGGGGCAAACGCCTGCTAAAAGATCGCTTGGACTTCAGAAAAAGTCGCTTGGATTTATCCATGGTTTGCTTATTCCTTATTTCATTTGAAAAAATCCTATTTCTTTCGATCGAATCAAATAGAATGATTTAGATTTCAGAAATAGGATTTTGCTTATTTATTTATATATTTATTTAATTTATATATTTATATATTTATTTAATATTTACTTTCATTTAACATTTAAATAGAATATATATATACTAATATATTATAGTATTGTTAGTATGCCGTTTTCATCTTCCTTGTAAAGTCGGTCCTCGTGGAATCGGTTGCATTTATTTTTGATTTCCCATTAATCGTATGTTTATAACAATAGGGACAAAATTTTCTCAATTCCAATTGACTAGGCGTATCAGGTCGATTTTTTGAGTAATATATCTAGAAATACCTGTTGATTTCTTATTCACACTGCTCGAACACAACCGGTACATTTCAAAATTACCTTACTCTGTTCTCTTTACCCCACCATGAACCTCCTTTGGATTTTTATTCATTAAACTATTTTATTTTCCTAGTGAATCCAAGAAAAAGGAAGGAAAAAATCAAAGTTGCTAACTCGAAAGCAAATTATGAAAGATTTCATTGCAACCAATTGCAACCAATATTATAATAAACGAATAAAATGAGTATTAAATTGGATTTAGATTATATTCAATCTGTATTTCGATTCAAGTATAGATTCAAATCACAGAGACGAGATTTCATTTAAACATCTTGTATGATATTGTTGTTCTAGCCTTATTTCCCTTCCGTTCTCTTAATTTATAATTTATATAATTTAATTTTTCTTAGGAGTGAATTTATTTAAAGAATGAGGACGAGTTCCCAGTTAAATCGAGGTTGAATCCATTTTTTATTATTTCTCTTTTCTAATTTATTTTAATTCAAAAAAAGGGAGGGGGAATAATAACCACATATATTGAATTGTATCTTTAATTTTCTTCACCCCCTGTTATTAATAACTAAAATGAAAAAAAGGAATGTCAAGATCAGGAAAAACAATTGATCTCTATCAATAGACCGCTAAAGACTCGAACTATAGAGTACTTATTATCGCGCCACGGATAGATATGTTTTAGATCTCGCATTTCAAATCCTCCTTCTTTATTTCCTTATTGTAATTTGATTTCCTTATTGTAATAAATAATGTTTATTGTAATACAATAATTTGCTGTGATGTTCATGAACGCTCGAATATTACAAAGATTTCAATCTTTTCACCGTTGGGAATGGAGTTACTTCCTTAGTTTGTACAAGTATTTTGTTTCACTAATTACTAGTATTCCAGATACGTCTTGGTACGGTATTATTTAGATTGTAAGAGCAAAAAAGTGAAAAACAAGGGGGGAAGGAAGAAAGCGAGTCGGTATACTAATTCCCCATCCTCAAATCAGTCCTTCCCGTGGGTTATTGTCCCAATAAAAAAAAAGATACAATAAAAATATTGTAGGAGTGAAATCTTGATATAATTCAAATAAGAAAGTAGAAAATCCAAGGCAATAAAAAAAATATGTATTTTTTTATAGAATTAAACAAAAGGATTCACAAATAAAAGTGCTAATGCTACAACCAGTCCATAAATTGTTAAAGCTTCCAAAAAAGCCAGATTAAGCAATAAAGTACCTCGTATTTTTCCCTCCGCCTCGGGTTGTCTCGCGATGTCTTCTACGGCTTGGCCTGCAGCGTTACCTTGACCAACCTCAAGTCCAATAAAAGTTTCATTTGTCAGGACTATTCGGAGTAAGCTCCCTGGCTTGGACATGACATTTAGTTCATGTCGCTATTTCTGGTTCCAGAGGGGAATACGTTCGATGGAATAATTTCTTAGATGTATTACGAACTCAACAGGACCCCTCAAATCAGACAGGAAAAAAAAAAAAAAACGGAGGGGCGCCCCGTTGAGACTAACTCATAATCCGCGCGGTTATCACTAAAGTGTATACCCATGTGGATATCACATGCATGTCTCTAGTACAAGGTGGTGATCCGAATCTAAAATAGAAATAGAATGAAAAATGTAAATGGAAAGATATATATATATAAATTAAAATAAGGTACAACTATAAGGTAGCAAATAAGGTACAAAAAGCCTCAACCTACATAGATTTGCCTACCACTTCGTGAGGATTTGAATATTTTAATGTAATTTCTCTTAAATTAGATATGTATGCAAATTTGATTTCTACTTTTCTTTAAAATTGTTGTTTATTATCACATAACAACGAATAATGAAAATTATAACATTTATTACAGAGAAAATTAATTCCAAGTTGAAATTTTAGTTATGTTTTATAAATACCAAACTTATGTAAACTCAATCTTTAAAAGTAGACAGTATTATTATATTTGTAATATTATGAAAATTCTAAAATAAATAAATGTAAATCCTAACAAGTAAAAAGATAAGTTTTAGGTTTATTTTCATTTTCAACAATTAAAATGTTAGATTTTTAGTGCTTCATGGCGCCTACGACTTTGCTTTTATGTAACAAAAAGAGAAGCGTAATTGTTGACATCACTTATCAATGATATAATGAAATTTATATGTCATTTACTCTAAAATAATCATAACACAAACAATATTAATTTTTATCTTTTTACCAATTTAATTTTCTTGTTGTGTATTAATATTATTAACGATATAAATTATGAACTTTTATCATTCCCATTTCGTATTTTGGCTTAATTTTAAAAACTAGGATTTAACGTTTAATTTTTGGATATATCTATTGTCCATAACATAAGACTAGCAGGTTAACTCTGCGCAAATGCGCAGTGAAAGTGTCCACTGAATTTATACGTAGGGGAAATTTTAATGCCATAGTAAATAAAAAATAATATACAAATGTAATGAAATAATCATCGCTTGGGAGAAGAAATAAGATTAAATGACTTTCTTTGAGATTAAAATAGCAGTATAAAGATACCTTAATCTATAAGTTTTTTAAAAATTGGAAAATTGGGATAAAAAAAGTCATAGACAAAAGAATCGGTTACTGACCTGAACGGTTGTTCTTTGTTTGTTGAAATAGAAGAGGTCAATGTTTTCCAAGAAGGATTATAGAATTGGTAAGTGAAATTTAATGCGAGTTGGAAATGAAATCAACTCAACTACTTTAAATAAAGAAGAACAAGACGAAGCTCAAAGAAGCAAAGATAAGACGAAGTCCTGAGAGAAAAATAAGACGAAGCGGGAAGACAAAAGTAAGACGAAGCGGTGGTAACATGAAGGAGAAATTAAGGAGAAGTTGCACTGGGAAAGGTTAGGCAATTCAACTTCGATTCTTTTTCAGGGAAAGGATCGACCCGGCGAATAATCCTTAGTCCATATTAGAATGAAGAATGTTGTTATCGTGGACAGATAATGTAGGACGATTAAAGTTAGAGGAAGCGAAAGTAAAACAATGTCGAAGTAAGAGGATAGAAGTAAGACGATCAAAGTAAGACATTGAAAAGCAGACGAAAGAAGAAAAACAGACGCGAGTTGAAAAGCAGATGGAAGCAAAAGTAGACGGAAGCTGAATACTTTGTCCATATTAGAATGAAGAATGTTGTTATACTGGACATATAATCTAATGGAAAATCTTCAACACGTTGGCAAAAAAATTGACAATCAAGGTTGATCTGTTGACTGATCTATGCAAAAAAGCGGGAAAGAATAAGACGAAGCAGAGAAGGAAAAATCAGACGAAGTGAAGAAAGCGATTTAAGTGAAAGGTATTTAAAGAAGAAAAACAAGCGGAAGTTGAAAAGCGCATTTAAAGCAAAAGCATTTGAAGCAAAAGGAAATGCAAGGAAAAGCAAACGAAAGCAAAAGCAGACGGAAGCAAAAGGTGATCCAAGTAAAAGCATATGCAAGCAAAAGCAGACGATGAGCCATACTTGAGAGAAGATTATTTTACGAATTACGTAGAGTTATCTTAGTCTAACAAACGAGAAGCCATCGAAACATTTCACAGATCTTGCATAAATTACACAATTCCTAAAGCAAGATTTTTCACATTGATCAACCAACATTCTTACTTAATAAAAACAGAAAGAATGATAGGAAGACATAAATTCAATGAAAGAATTTCTGATTATCTTGTCTCTGTTTGGGTGCCTCTGCCATGGAAAAGTCTTTATTTGTTCCAGACCTTCAGGAAGATTTGTGATTATCCCCTCTCTGTTTCAGTCCCATGATTTTTTCGTATAGCTTTTCAAGTTTCTCGCAAGACTCTTTCACCATCCCCTTCAACTCTTTGACTTCTCTTCGTAGCTGCATCACCTCAAATTGCACACGGGCCTCGTCATGCTGAACGAGCCTTCGCACGCAAGCGCCAGCCGTCGTCACGCATGCAGTGTAGCCTTTGCCTTGGCGAGCCCCAATTTTCCAGCGCAATGAATTTTGGTATGTTGGGCATATCTTTTGCTACAGATATCCAATTGAGGTGATTTCTGATTCGTTGTGATCTAGAAATAAAGGGCTACAAGTTTTATGAAGAAAGGAAGTTCGGGATTTGCTTCTAAAATTCGGGAAGGAAATTGGGTTAGAAGCCGGATATAGACTCTTAGTGCTTTTACTTTTGATTTGAATATTTCTTTGAATGTTGCTTGATTGGAAACTTGGTTTGATATAGGAAACCAAGTCGGCCTGATTCAATCACAAGAGGAAGGACAACAGTGAGCTTGGATTCTAGAGCGATATTAAGTGGGTAATGTAATTATAGTTATTGTGTGATTAGGCAAATTCTTACCTATGTGTGACTATATGTTATGTGTATGTATGATGAGATGCATGATATTTTTGATCGAATAGGTGGTTAATTGTACATGAATTGTTATAAGATTGGAATGATTTTGCTTTCGTATACTTTGAAAGAAGCATGAGAATTGATCGAAACATATTTTGATTTTGAGCATGTTATGCCTTGACTTCGGTCATGGCATTTTGAATAAATGAAAGCTTGAAAGCATATTATCTGATAAAATGATTCTGAGCATGATTATGTGTTTTTGTTTGGGCGAGAGTATAACCATTTCGTTCGTCACGTGCACGTTGACAAGAGCCTTCTCCCGGCTGCCCGCTTGTGACTTATAAGCTCTGAATGGACTCATTTTATTCAGGGTGTAAAACTTCGATTTCCTCCTTTTGTTTCCATGGAACCCTCGAGTCGTATGATGTGCATTACATATTTGATCTGTTCATTATGAAGCATATTTATGACATGTTCTGTAACTTGGATTAATTATGTTGAAGGCGTAAATTGTTTGGTTAGTATGTGAGTGCTAGAATTGTTGCATGTATATATATATATATACATACATATGCCTGAATTTGTGCTAGTTGCCAATGGCTATAATTATATTAGCCACTGAGCTGTGTAGCTCAACCCATTACTTTTCCCTCCTCAGGTGCAACTCAAGACATCAGTTGATCCTTGCCAGGCATCGAAGAACTCCGCAATAGTTAAAGACCATAGCATTAAGTTAGTATTTTGGTTAGCCCACCAAGCATATCATCATTGGGCATCCTCATGTAATGTATTTTGGATTTAGACTTTATTCTGTATTGTGTATGGTTATGAATACTTGTTTAATTTCTTCGGAAAGTAATGGCATGAAGCCCTTTGGTTTATGGGTGTTTAATTCATAGTTGTGTGTATGTTATAATGTGTGCGAAAATGCATGTGTGAATTGAATTTTGTATGGATGTTGGGATAGGGTCCAATATGTTTGGGAGCTCGTCGCTGGCGCAGCCCGAGGGGCCACCTCGGGAATAGGTATCGGGGACTCGGGCCCAACAGTACGTCATCAAAATCATTTATGTAAAGCCATTTTGACTTAACAAACTATCCTCAGCTCGTATTAGAATGAAGAATGTTGTTATACTATGATAGATTTTGTTTATTTATAGATTGGACATATTCTTCTTTTATTATTGAAGCATTGTGGACTTTCTTGATACGACGAAAAATCAATAACATTAAAAAGTAGAACGCCCTATTGAAAACGAAACCTTAAACCAAAGGTAGGATAAGAATATTTTTGAAGAAGAAAGAAACAGATAGGGGGAGGAAGAGTAAACAGAATATGAAGACGGAGTGGAGATATTTTCATCTTACTTATGATTATTTCTTATTATCAAAAAGGGAGAGATTGTTAAGTCAAAATGACTTCACATTAATTTATTTGATGAAGTACAAATAATGATGAAAAACGGAGACGATGAAAAACAGGCGATGAAAAGCAGACGGAACTTGTAAAGCAGACGGAAGTTGAAAAGCAGACAGAACATGAAAAGCAGACTGAAGCAAAAGTAGACGAAAGCAAAAGCAGACGAAAGTTATCCAAATGCAGACGGAAGCAAAAGTAAACGATGGAAAACAGACGAAAGCAAACCACCTCAGAATTAAGAATCAGTTTGAGTTAGTTACATAACTTAACTGAATAACTACTTCTTTCAATATTAAAGAAGCAAGATCGAAGAAGTAGTTGAACACGAAGGTTATAAATAAGAGTCGGAGTCAACATATTATTTAATATATTTATGTAAATATATGAATCAAGTTGAATAATAATAATGAATTTCATAAACCTTAAACCAGAGGTAGATTAGGCTGAAAATCGTCTGAAATCATTCAAAAGCCACCACAATGTGACATTAAACGTTTATGACAATCTGGGTATTTTCCTATTACGACGAGTGTCTGTAGTGGACTGTGGGTCTGATTGTGGCATATATTCGGTGCTGCTGATCGGCTTGTCCATTTGTGACGCCGAGTTGTATTCAGCATCGGAGAATCTTTTTTCGAGGCATTGTTTAGCTGATGAAGAAGATTGAGGAATTTGTTCTGAAAATATCATAAATCAGTATATATTAAGCAAGCGATATAGGGGGAGATCACTGCAAACTAAATGGCACATACAGAAATAATAAAAGATGATGTTATTGATAAAATCAAGATCAAGGAAGAATAAAAAGGACCTGATATGGGTGAAAGTGAAGTCCGTTGTAGTTCATGAGCATTAATTTTGTGGCAGTAAACAACAGTAAATCGTTGCACCCCATTTGAAGACCGAGTGTTTGCTAGCTTCACGTGGAGAAGAAAGGTATCGGTTTTTAATTGTGCGTGCAGTTTCTCCAACGGGAGATCCATGTTCTTATAACGCAAAACATAAAATCTCTATTGTCAGTGGAATAAGTACATTAACATATTTTGGGCTGATTAAATTGGAAATGTAGATGAAAGAAGGAAGGAAAATATAACCTCATTGTAATATTGTATAGTCTCAACGGCGGTGAAGTTTAATAGTTTCTCAGCGAGGTCGCCGAAAATGGAAGTCGTTATAGTTCCGGTATCGTCGGTCAAATCTATGTCATATCAGCATCTGTACAATAAAGTCAGAATAGTCAAAAAGGAAGAGTGTGGGCAAAAAAGAAGTGCAGGTGATATGGAAGTAAAAAAGTGATACAAAAATTATGGAGTGCACACGGCAGGAATAAGCAACAAATGAAAGATTGCAAATAGAAGGCAGAAACCTTGGCTTTGTCGTTCGTTTTGTCTACAGTAATTACAAGTGAAGAGAACTCCAGATGCAGCAGCTGTAGATCGGAAGCATTTGTTGCATGCCATATACCAAAATTTTTACAAAATGTGCTGGAAGGAAATTTTGGCTTCAATCCATGATATCTACGGGAAAACCGATAAGGACGTTGAGAGGAATAAGTTATAAATTCAATATCTCAGTGGAATACGCAGATGCGATTACCTTTGGGATAGAACCTAGAGACATGATCTTGGTGATATTCTGACGAGATTCAGAAGATATACGAGGATTATATCTGAAGTAAGATCTTCCACTAACGAGGTTTTTGATATCGTTGTTATTTCGTTGTGCCCTGTAACATAATAATTATATAGGTGAAAAATAAAGAAATTTTAAAATTCGTATATAACTTGTAACAAAATATTAGAAAGGTTGTACGTGACATAATGGATTACCAATTTTTTAGATCTACAGGTTCATGTATCGGTGGGTCAACGATGATGGTTGAGTCGAACCATGTTGACAATGTAACACCTAACATTTGAAAATGAATGTTTGAGATAGAATAAAAAGGGACAGAGTGATGTGTTATTATGAGGAAGGAAAAATACTGTTAAAGAAATTGACTTTGAGATTTGTGCAAACAATAACCGGATGAGAGTGAAGCGATTCCATAATCTGCTGGCCTTCGTTCTCAACAAAACAATTCCAAAGGGATAGTATGACTATTTGTTGCCTAAAAAAACAAGATATTACGAGAAGATGTTAAATTTGTTAACCTCCAACGCAAAACAGTTACAAAGATACAAAGTGAGAATTACTCTTTATTGACGATAACAAATTTTTGTACAATAGAAGCTTTTCCGTCTCTCATGACATCTTTTTTTTTCCAACACTTCAATGACGACGGCTAAAATATCTATAATGTGTTAAGGATTAATGTAATCAGTAACGGAAAAGTTTTTGGAAGATTGTATGAACAAATATATTAAGCATCTAACCAATAGATTTTTGCTTGTCGTCCACATAATCCATAAGACCTTGGAAATGTGTGAAGTTGAAAATCGGAGGGATGATTGCATCGTCTTGTGTGACAGGTTCGATGACCGGGCGACTAGTGAGAATCTACTGTATCTTCAAATTTTTAGTTTGGTACTGAGGGGGAATTGATTTAACAATCACATTAGAAATGATATATTCCTGACACGGCTGTAAGATGTCCGCAATCCTTTGGATGTCATTGTTGAATATGATACCCTCAACTTGTGATCCCTGTTAATTATGAAGGAATTATCGATAGGTAAGTTGATAAAATGTAAAAGGAAGAAAGTGTAATTGATATACCTCAAAATCGCAGAAGACAAACTTTTGTCTTCTAGTCGGTGAATTAACCGAAGCAACGACCTGTTGTTTTTCTTGGACTATCACTTGACAAGACCATGATTGCACTCCGGGGAAAATATTCTTCATCAATAAACGATTATCCATGCTGAAAGAAAATGTTGGATGGTCAAGCGAAGACAAAGAATAATTCATATAAATTGAATCATGTCAACTGAGAAAACAAACAAGTAATATACCTTTGAGGAAATTTGATATTTTATAATTTGACTAATTGAAATTTTTCATGGAAAACAATATTCCTTTTTTTTTTCGAAGTCTGAAGATTGAAAAGTTCCAGGAATAATAAGAACTTTAACTGATTCAGGACTTCGAGCCCTCGATGAGCCACATATAGCTTTCCGTGTGAGAATACAGGTTGATGGAGATAAATTCTACATGATCAAGTGTTTGACCTTGGGATTTGTTTATGGTAATTGCAAAACATGATTTAATTGGAAATTGTGTTCGATGAAAGGAATTCCATTTTTTTCGTTCTCCGGAGATTGCAAAGGAATCTTAGGTATAAAAATGAATTTTCCCTTGTGAGGTCCAAAAACAATTTCAGCTAAAATTGTATGATCTTTTAGTTGTCTACATATCAACCTTGTTCCATTGCATAATCCGTCAGTTGGATTTAAATTTCTCATAAGCATAATTGGAGAGCCTTCTTTCAGCAAAAGCTTATGTGTAGGTAGGCCTTTAGGATTCAAAGAATTGAGGAAATCTTGACAATCAGCTTGATGTCTGTGATCAACCGTCTTGTCAAAACTCACATATGAATGCAAATCTCCTACTAATTTTTGAATCATGATGTCATTAATTTCATCAACACAACTATTTGTTGGACATAGCACGCATCTGTTGATCATCTGATATGGGTCGGATGAATATAAGCTTAGGTCAGGGAAGACGTTTTCCAATAACCTAGTGAGGATAATTGTATATTAGGAAAGTATAATAGTAATGGAAAAAAAGGTTATTATGTTGTTTAATGAAAAAAGAGCTGACCTATTAACATATTCATCCTTGTTGTCGTAAGGAATAATGACTTCATTTGGTAAACATATTTGATCTTGTTCATCCATTGGTTCAGTGCCTTCTCCAACCCGCAATAAGAAATCACAAAAAGTTGGATTTGAGATAGCTCTCATATTTGTAGTTAAACAAAATTTTGAGATATGGTGCCAGAGATGTGAATTTGGAAGACTTGAATCAATGAGTTGTTGTTTCGTTGCTTGGTGAATAACTGGCAATGTTTGGCGAAAGTCGCCACCAAATACAACAATTTTACCTCCGAAAGGCTGATCAGAGTTCATTATATCTTGAAGTAAGCTGTTAAATGCTTCGATGGCTTCTCGCTTTGCCATGGAAGCCTCATCCCATAAAATAAGGCTAGATTCAAATATCAATTTTCCAATCTTTCTGCTTGCTCAATCGACAAACTTTTTGCTTTGAGAAATCAAGGGGGATTTTAAATCTTGAGTGAGTTGTCCTACCCCTGGAAGAATTGAGGCAGCAACACCTGAAGTCGCGACTGTGATTGCAATATGTCCCTGTGATCGCAAATTTGCAAGAAGAGCTCGGTATAATAAAGTTTTTCCTGTTCCCCCGGGACCATCGATAAAATAACTTGCAATCGTTGAAGTGAGAACTGAATTCATTATTAAATCAAATACGTGCTTTTGCTCGCTGTTTAGTTTTGATTGTAATAAGAGGTCTTCTTCATCAATCTCTATATTCATCTCACTTTCTACTTCCTTAGTCTGCTGCTGGCGAATCAGTACAAAATTCATGTTCAGTGAAATGATAATCAGCTAAGCTTTTACCCAATTGTTCCAGAGATTTATTGATATCTTGAATAGTCATTTTTGTAATATCATCAGATGTATACCTATTACAAGCAGAATAAGCATACAGGTAGTCAGAACAGAGGTCGTCTCTAAAAGTTTCCCAAAGTTCCTTAGGATTTGTGGGCGAACAATAGAACAAGAGTGTAGCAAATAACAATCTGAGAGATGTCGACATTTGAAATATCACAGCTTCGTCAAACGTTTTTTTGTATGTAAGAGTCAGATGCTAGCAATCCTAATTGCAGTGCAGCATCTCTGAAACAGTTCATCTTTTGACCATCAATATTTAACAAGTGGTCAAACGATGTTGGTCCTCTAACATTTGTGAGCAATAATCTCAAGTAATACCTTTCTCCTTCTCGAGGGTCAACCGTAACTAATCGCCCTATGACTTTTCTCCGCTTTTTTTCTAACCATGTTTTTGTTTTTTGATTCCAAAAAAACTGTTGGGGGAAATCCGCATACAAACATTTAATTTCTGCAGCCTTTTGATTTGTTGAATTGGTCTTAAAAAACTCCGTCAGCATTGTTTCGGAGAAGTCAATATTCCTCAATAAATAAGACAAATTAGCATGTTTTGCAAAGGAAACAGATTGTTGATCTGGAAGGTGAACTTGGAGTATATAGATGGATGGATTAATCTCTGCCAGGCGGAATTCATATATGCGCCATAAAGCTTCGGGCGGGGAAATCCAACGGCCTTCTTGGAAATTAGTGATTTCATCAATATCAGACGTGGTTTCTCGGTCACTGACGTTAAAGTTTACAAGGTCGTGGCCTTTAAATACATATTTGTATAAGTATTTAACAAGCTTGACAGTGGAACATATTTCAACATTAATGTGGCAATCTAGTAACATCAGAAGGTACGGGTTATGAGGAACCACCCATCTATTATCAACCTCATGTCTGGAAATTTTAACTTTTCTTCCATTATCTCTACGTCTATAGCACGGATAACTGTCTTCACCATGGACAGTGAAAGGAGAAAAATCCTTGGAGTAATGACTTTTACATACACCATTTCTCATGCAAGGGCACTGTTTGTTCATAATACCACAAGGACCGTGGATCATATGCTTAATGACAAGAGAATATAACCTGGAATTGTGATCAGGATTAGGTATTTCAGCTGATATGATTTGATCATACGAATCTGGATTCAACAACTTAAATTGTGGTTGAAGTATTAGAAGAAAATGAGCATGAGGGAATCCATGCTTTGAAATTCAAAAGTAAACAACACGCAACATCTCCAAAATTCCTTTTTGATCAACTCATTTTAAGAATTTCAAATTTGGGCCTAAACACTCTAGACAATAATACAATCATCTTGTGCTTTTTCGTGAAATTTAAGATTCTCTTGAATTTCCTTCCACATAGGGTTGCAAGTCATAGTGATGAAAAAATCCGGTTTGCCATATTTTTGCACTAGAACCATTGCATCCAGATAACGTCATTTCATGTCCCTTAGGCCGCCGATAAACGAAGCTGGGAGGACAACTCGCCGGTCAATCGTAGAAGCTTCATTTTGACCAACATTAACGCTATCTAAAACACCCTGCAAAATTTCCGATCGTATCTCGTTTTGTTTTTCCCTATGGAAGTCAAGCCGTGATGTTTCAATCTTTATATAAGAACCAACAATGAATTGTTGGAGTAGTCTTAAGCTGTGGAGAAGCATGGATTCATTATAACTTCTCATTTGAAGTCGATAGTAGTAATACTCTCTGGCAGATACTACGCCATGTTTAGAGTTCGCTTCTTGAGTAACTAGTAATAGTAAGAATAAAATGATAAATTAATTTTGCGTAATTAGACAATATTTGGGAAACAAGGAAATAAGCAGACAACTAACCTATGTTTTCGAGAGCAAATAATTCAGCTAGTTCAGTAAAACTGCATAAAGGAGCAGCGATTGTTTGATCGGAAACATTGGTGTTGTTTGCTTGTGGAATTAACCGCTTAATGCGAGGATGCCATCCTGATTCACCCCATGGAAACAAAAGTGGGTATTGAAGTGGGTCGTAGCATACATAATAAGATTGAATTCTATAGGTCGGACCTGAGTGAGTGTAGACTTGGATATGAGGAGATTTATCATGTTGTTCATTATCAGTCTCAGTCCATATAGCAGCTACTTGTGATGCAGTAGGAAGATAGTAAACGCACTGATCAAGACCCGGATAACATCTCAGAACAATTTGGTGATTTTCAAGCGACGGAATATCCTTAAGACTTCGAAAGAACCTAGCATAAGGGTTATCTTCAAGAATTGTCATAATCAGCTTCAATGTACTTTCACTAAGTTTATCACAACTGTTGACCCCTTGTTGTAGTTCTTCATCAATATCAAAGAAATAAAGTTGGATTCCAGAGATTTTATTGCTTGTCGACACTAAACTGTCAAGGAAATGGTAAACTTGTCCTTGAACACGAAATGTATAAACTCCCTTTGTGTTTTTTGTGAGGTCACGATCATATCTAGCTCCATAGGAAGTGAAAGCTACATTGTTATTGTATGTGTGAACATTCTTTCTGAAATTTTCCGATTCTTCGTCACTATTTAGAAGCAAAGACTTTAAAGCATAAGGCATCTGAGGAGCAACAATAGAAATTTGTTCAGACGAGCAACAAAACGATGGAGGTTCAAGGTAAAATCATTTTGCGTTACAATATTGACAATCTGGAACAGAAGGGAGTTGTTGAGGTTCAACAGGTAAATTCTGCAAGGATGTTAAAGTTGAAGGAAAGGTGCAATGATTTATACCTTCAAACGTATAAAAAGGACATTATCATTATGTGCGAAAGTAAGCTTCGAAATAGTTTAAATATAGTGAAAAAAAGGTACCTTCATTTATGTGATTAGCATGGATATCAATACATGGGTGACGTATTTGGTGATAACAGGGTTCATGAGTCGGAAGTTGACTGGTGGAAGATTCGATATTAATGAAAGAATCGTGATGTTGGGGAGCAATTGTTTGGTGAAGTGTCGATGAAGTGGAAGTTCTATTTTTTGCAGCTCGACTTTCTCTACGTCGTCGCAACAATTCTTGTTTTTTCTCATTTGCCATTTCATCATATTTTTGACGTCTTTTAGCATTTTTATCCATATGTAAATACCTGAGGGATCGACATAATATGAACGTCTTTGATCTATCCATTAATGATGTTCGGTAAAAATGAATTGTTAGATATATATATACTGTACATACATACTTAACTATATATATCTATACAGATATATAAATATATATCTATATTATATATATATATATATAGAAACAATAAAATTGAAAATATATTAAAAATGATATCACAAGAAACATGTAAAAAAACACTTTGTTTATGATCCAACAAACAATATGGGGAACAAATATGATTACAAACAATTTCAATAACTATATCGTAATTAATAAAAAAATTTCATTTACCTACACATACCTTACTAACGTAGAAAGGAGAAATCGATCTATTCAGGTTAATAAATAACTATAGCAAAATTTCTACAATAAATTTATTTAAGCTAAGCATATATACCTTAGTATTTGAAGGATGCAACAGAGAATAAGGAGGGGGCTTACAAAAATGGAGTATAAATGCAGTCAGAATGTAGAACGGAGAATTTGATAAGTAAAAGAAGAGCGTAGTTGAGAGAAGTAAAGTTTCGGTCAAGAAAATGTTTCAGCGATTACGGTAGATTTGCTTTAAGGGTTAAGACAGTAGAAGAAAAGGTAAGAAGTTAGAATATAAAGGTGTCAGTGGAGGGCGTGCGAGGGATCAAATTTTGTTGTAAATTATTAGAGAAAATGATTATAGATGGTCAACCTGTCAGGAAGAAGAGTAAAGGCAAGCAATGATAGTAATTTCCAAAGAAGAGAAAAGGATTGTAGAAGGTCAACCGGTCAGGAGTAGCACGTGTATAATAATTAGAAACATGGATAAACAAGTTGTTTGATTTGATAGTTCATACATTTTGGGGGTTAGCGTATCTTTCCTTGCCACAATTAAAAATGACGACGGTGTCGAGAAATGTATCGACTATGAATTGAAGGTCTTCAGAAATCTATCACCTATGAATTGAAACGTCAATCTCTATTCTCTTCTTCTCTAATTCTCCTCATGTTCGCTTACTTCTTCAATACGTTTTTGAACGTCAATCTCTATTATGGTGCTCTTCTTCTCTAATTCTCCTCATGTTTGCTTACTTCTTGAATACGTTTTTGGTGCCACAAGTAAAAAATTATTACGATCTCCAGAAATCTATTACCTATGAATTGAAACATCAATCTCTTTTTTCGTAATCTTCTCTAATTCTCCTCATGTTTGCTTACTTCTGCAATACGCTATTGGCAGTGTTTGACATTATTATAGCAGCTAGAAGATTATACGTATTAATTGAAATATCAATCTACGTGACAGAAGAAATCTGCGTACTTAAACAGGAGGAGATTGTTAAGTCAAAACAACTTTACATTAATGATTTCGATGAAGTACAAATAATGATGAAAAAGCAGACGATGAAAAATAGAAGATGAAAAACAAATGGAACCTATTGAAAAGCATACGGAAGCTGAAAAGTAGACGGAAGTTGATAAGAAGATGGAAGGAAAAGCAGACGGAAGCAAAAGCAGATGAAAGCAAAATAATGGAATAAAAACAGACATAAGTTGAAAAGCAAACGAAAGAAGAAAAATAGACGAAAGTTGAAAAGCAGACGAAACCTAAAGCAGACGGAAGCTGAAAAGCAGACGAAAGAACAAAAATAGACGGAGTTGAAAAACAGAAATTTTGAATGGGCAATATTGAAAGACTCATGAATGATTTATTAGAGAGCACTAAACGTAGTTTTGTTTGAAGGTATGAATTAGCACTGTACATACAAGTCTTGAAAGATTCATATACAAGAGATATCTAAAACTTCCATGAATTTACTGCACTGATTTAGAGAGATTTTGACAAAATGGTCTTTATGAAAGTTGCAAATCTTTTTTTCAAGCTTTGCACAGATATAAATTTTGAAATTATGGATCAAAAATTATGAAATTTAGAAGTTTGGTTTTAGTGAAAAAGAAGAAGTCGAGTTGCACCGTCTTTCAGTGTTTCAAGGTGAAAGTGTTGTACGATAGCACTTTGTTTGAAATAAGTAAGACGATCAAAGTAAGACGTTGAAAAGCAGACGAAAGAAGAAAAACAGACGGAAGTTGAAAAGAAGACGAAAGCAAAAGGCATTTAAAGCAAAAGGCATTTAAAGTGAAAAGCGATTTAAAGAAGAAAAACAGACGGAAGTTGAAAAGCATATGAAAGAAAAAGCAGATGGAAATAGACGGAAGTTGAAAAGCATATGAAAGAAAAAACAGACGGAAACAGACGGAAGTTGAAAATCAGACGAAAGCAAAAACAGACGGAAGCTGAAAAGCAGACGGAAGTTGAAAAGCATACGGAAGTTGAAAAATGTATTAAAGCAAAAGCATTTAAGTCAAAAGGCGAGGCGAAGTTGAAAAGCAGACGGTAGCAAAAACAGACGGAAACAAAAAGAGACGCAAGCAAAAGCAGACGATGGCAGATGGAAGCAAAAGCAGACGAAAGCAATAGCAGAAGATGAGCCATACTTGAGAGAAAAATATTTTGAGAATTATAACAAAGCTCAAAAAATGACTCTATCAACTTCTCTCAACCTTTATCTCTCTTACCTTTCAAAGTTCAAGTACGAATTGCTTGATTGAAGTTAAGAGGAGAAAGGTTTCAAAGTTTAAATATAGACGTATCAGTGGACCGTCTGGCATGTGAAAGAAAGACAGAGTTACAAATATGCGATGAAATGTTATTATGATTATACATGTAAATATAATAACAAATATATATATTAGTGAGACGATGTCGAAGTGAGACGATAGAAGTAAGACGATCAAAGTAAGACATTGAAAAGCAGACGAAAGAAAAAAAACATACGGAAGTTAAAAAGCATAGGAAAGCAAAAGCAGACGGAAGCTGAAAAGCAGACGAGAAAAGAAAAACAGACGGGAGTTGAAAAGCAGAGGGAAGCAAAAACAAACGGAAGCAAAAGGAGACGCAAGAAAAGCGATTTAAAGCAAAAGCGGGCGATGAGCCATACTTGAGAGAAAAATAATTTATAATTATGTAGAGCTATCTTCATCAGAATAAAGCTCAAAAATGACTCATCAACTTCTCTCAACCTTTATCTCTCCTATCTTTCAAAGTTCAGGTACGAATTGTTTGATTGAAGTTAAGAGGAGAAAGGTTTCACAGTTTAAATATAGACGTATCAATGGACCGTCTGGCATCTGAAAGAAAGATAGAGCTAGAAATATGTGATGAAATGTTATTATGATTAGATATGTAAATATAATAAGAAATATATATATTAGTGATTCCTTTTATTTAATTTATTCATGTAAATAGTATGATTCCTATTAGGGATAATAAAATTTTTGCCTTAAACCAGAGGTAGATTAACTTGAAAATCGTCTGAAATCATTCAAAAGACACCACAATGTGACATTAAAAGTTTATGAGAATCTGGGTATAACTAAATTTTTGCCTTAAACTAGAGGTAGATTAACTTGAAAACCATGAGACATTAAAAGTTTATGAGAATCTGGGTTTTTTCCTATTACGATGGAAGTCTGTGGTGGACTGTGAGTCTAATTGTCGCGGACATTCGGTCTTTGATCGGCTTTTCCATTTGATATCCATTTTATCATCTGACTTTCACTCCGTCTTACAATACAATCTTGGTGACCGCATTTACAATCTTCCTATTGTCTGCACCACGCCTTCTTTATTTCAAGCATCCTTTTTCAGTTTTTATCTTCTTACTTTTATCGTCTTACTTTCACTCCGTCTTACTTTTATATCGTCTTACTTTCACTTCGTGTTCACTTTTATCGTCTGACTTTCACTTCGTCTTCACTTCTATCGTCTCACTTTCACTTCGTCTTTACTTTTAATCTTTACTTTTAAAAATAACACGAAGCGATATGTCAAAAGAACTGCAAATCGAGATGAAACAGTTACCATATTATGCCATCTAATATTACAATTTAATCTTTACTTTTAAAAATAACACGAAGCGATATGTCAGAACAACTGGAAACCGAGACGAAGCAGTTACCATATTATGCCATCTAATATTACAATTCGTCACGATACAATCTTGGTCAATGCATTTACAATCTTCCTATTGGATCACAAGTACCTGCTATATGGACTCAGACTGACGATGAACAACATGATAACTCTCCTCATATCCAAGTCAGCACTACGCCTTCTTTGTTTGAGGCATCCTTTTTCAGATTTTTCTCCTCTGAGAACATGATAAATGTCCTCATATCCAAGTCTGCACTACGTCTTCTTTATAGACAAAGAGACTTCAGATCCGACGTAGAGTTGCTCTCAAGGGTGGGAACATATCATCCATAGAATATGGAATGACACTGACGATGAGAATATGATAAATATCCTCATATCCAAATCTACACTAGGTCTTCTTCATAGACAAAGAGACTTCAGAGTGTTACCCAAAAACCGACGTAGAGTTGGTCAAGGCTAGTGTAGACGTCGAGTTGGCCTTGGGTGGGAACACATCCGACGTGGAGTTGGTGAACACCAATAGACATGATAAATCTCCTCATATCCAAGTCTCCACTACGTGTTCTTTATGTGAGCCATCCTTTTTAAGGATGCCAACATGATAAATGTCCTCATATCTAAGTCCGTTGCAGGCCAAGAGTTGGTGAGCACTGATATTCTTTCGACACCAACAACAATGACAAACAACAAAAATAAACTCCCAAAACACTCACACACCTAAAAAGGTTAAAGAAGATTTACAAGTAACAGAGGAATAAAAGTAACATGGGGTTTAAAACGAAGAGCAACTAGAAACTGGACGAAGCAGAATAACATCCGACGTCGAGTTGGTGAACAACCTTATGCTAGGCTCACTAGGTTCAAGCTACAACATCCGACGTCGAGTTGGTGAACACTGATACTCTTTCCACAGCAACAACAGTCGACAAGAACAACAGCTATGACAACCACCACCACTGTCAAAAAGATAAGAGAAGATGAGAAAAAAAGAAATCTGGCTAAACCAGGAGACACACTCCAAAAACATCTGTACACACCAAAAAAAGCTTAAAGAAGATTTACAAGTAACAGAGAAAACCGCTGATATTCTTTCGACAGCAACAACAGCTACGACAACCACAACTGGAGAAAGCAGAGGAAGGCAAGCGCGGAGAGGAAAAACAAAGAGAGAGAAAGGACACAACATGAATGAACATATATTAACACATATAAGCGAGAGAGGAAGGCCGCGTGCGTTGAAATTGCATCAGAAGATTGGGTCAGAAGATTGCGTGTATATCGCGCCAAGACACAAAATTCAATAAACAGAAGATTGGGTCAGAAGACACAACATTCAAGAAAAAGAATATAAGCCGCTTGATTAAATGAACGATGGGGATCGATTCCGTGGTCGTCCATCCCATTCGCTCTTAGTATAGATACTTAAAGAGTTCGACTTATTTATATAAAAAGTAAATAGGAAATTCTAGTTTTATATTCCGTGCTTATTTGGATGAACTTATATCAATAGAGCTTTTGTCAGTAGAATTTTTTTAGAAGGGCTTTTAAGAAGCCAGTTGACTGTTTGGATATCAATTTAAAAAATAGTTTATTTTTAAAGAGTTTCATACAGCAGATTGTTTGACAACATAAAAATAAAAAGCACTTTTATTATTTTAAACTCTATTTTATTTTGTAATAAAATTATTTATGCATATAAATATTATTTAAAGTATAGTAAACAATATGTAAAATATAATATATTAATTATTATATAATTTTAAACCATATGAAACATAAATGAAAATACATCTAACCAAATCTTTTATATGGATTATAACATAAGTAAAGCTAATATCAAAATAAATATTAAAACATATAAAAAGCCAAATAATATTATATAAATTTCAAAATAAACATGAAGATAAGTTTGTAGGTATTGTGGATATTATGTGTAAAATATAATATTACAGCTTCATACAATGATTGTTTGACAACATAAAATAAAATATAAAATTCCAAAATTTAATTTATATTCCGTGCTTATTTGGATGAATTTATATCAGTAGAGCTTTTGTCAGTAGAATTTTTTTAGAAGGACTTTTAAGAAGCCAGTTGACTGTTTGGATATCAATTAAAAAAATAGTTTATTTTTAAATAGCTTCATACAGCAGATTGTTTGACAACATAAAAATAAAAAGCACTTTTATTAATTTAAACTCTATTTTATTTTGTAATAAAATTATTTATGCATATAAATATTATTTAAAGTATAGTAAACAATATGTAAAATATAATATATTAATTATTATATAATTTTAAACCATATGAAACATAAATGAAAATACATCTAACAAAATCTTTTATATGGATTATAACATAAGTAAAACTAATATCAAAATAAATATTAAAACATATAAAAAGTAAAATAATATTATATAAATTCCAAAATAAACATGAAGATGAGTTTGTAGGTATTATGAATATTATGTAAAATATATGGACAAAAAGACTAAAAATAGGCTCATTAATTGATGTGAAAATCTACCTGAAAAGGTACTTTTTTTAAGAAGTTCTAAATTTGAGCTTCTTAAAAAGCTGTATTTGGTTGCAAAAAAAGCTATATCTATTTTAAAAGTACTTTTTATTTTACAGTCAACTACTCATTTTCTTAAAAAAAGCTTTTGCAGAGAAAAAAAGTTTTTATTCACCCTCCAAAAGTTCAACCAAACAGGCACTAAGTCTATGTTCCACCAAGGATTTTAGGTTAGGTGAGCAACATAAAAGATTCATTACTAATTTGATCAATATAAAAAAAGACTTCTTAGACCTCTTGAAGCTCAAAAAATTATAAGGAATTTTGTTGAGAAGAAAGGTATCAGATGACATTTGATATGATCAAGGAATACTTGACTAAACTTCCAGTGTTAATGCCGCTGCAAAAGAAGAATTTATTAGGTGCTTATTGGCCCAAAGTAATGTGGCAGGCCAAGAGCAGGCTATTTATTACTTGATTAGAATTCTCGCACCAACATAGAAGTATATTCCTGTTATGAAACTATAATTAGTGTTATATTTTTCTTGCTCAAATTAAGGCATTATTTATTGCAAAATAAACTTTGTGGTTTCACAAACTGACTTAATAAAATACATATTGAATAAGCCAATCATATCATTGAACATCAGAAAATGACTTCTAACTCTTATAGACTTTAACTTGGTGTATTACTCCCATAAGTTAGTAAAAGGTTATGCAATGGCCAACTTGATAGAAGTTTAAGAAGATGTAGGGCATTATGAAAGAAAACCTACGGGAACTAAAATTTGATAGTTTTAGTACAAAGAAGTTAGCTAGTATTAGGATCACTATAACTGCAGCAAATGGAGCAAACACTCTTCTTTCTCTTAATGTGGACTTGCCGTGCACTAACAATCAGGCTAAATAAGAAGGCTGGATGATTGGACTAGAACTTCTTGTTGATCTTAGAACTAAAGAAGTTTTCATTATGGTAGATTCTCAGCTAGTGTTACAATATGTAACAGGAGAATATAAGTGTGTTAGTTTGACTTTGTCACCTTATTATATTGTTTCTATTCAATTACTATAATTCTTTGGTAAAGTAGAATTCTAATATATTCCTCGACTAGAAAATTACATGGCAAATGAGCTCTCCCAAATTGCATCTTGGATAAAAATTTCTGAAGAATTAGTTCATAAATATATCATTATGTAACGAAAATACCATATTTCTATTTATATAAAGAGAATTTCCCTAAGGATTTTAAACATTGATAAAAAAAATTCACTCATGATTGGAGGAAGAAAATCAAGGACCTTTTAGAGAAGCCTGGTAAGAAAGTGCCTTTTAGAATTAAATTATAAGCACTTAACTTATATGTTGATTGAAGGAGTCTTATTTCAATAAGGCAATGATGGACTTTTTCATGATGCCTTAGGATGTTAAAAGCATTAATAGTATGAAACAAGTTCATGAGTGAATATATAAAACACCTCAATCTGGCATAAATATGAGATGACTTATGAGATTTCATGGTTACTACTGATCTTTAATATTGAAAGAAGGCTATCAACAATGCCAAAAATATGGAAACGTTCAATGAATTCATACTTTTGAGTTACACTATATAATTAAACTATGACCATTTAAAGGTTAGGCCTTTGATCTTATTGGGAAAATGTATCCACCCATTTTTAATGTCATAATTTTAATCTATTGGTAATGAATTATTTCATTAGATATGTGGAGGGTTAACCTATGAAGAACGTTGACCAGACTGATGTAGTAAAGTTCATTATTGAATAGATTATTCATTATTTTGGGATTCTGTAGCTAATAACAAGTGACCTAAAAACCATGTTTACTAGTCAAGAAGTCAAAGATTTAGCTACAGATTATGGCATACAATTACTGAATTTTACTTTATATTTCACTCGGGCTAATGGTAAAGCTGAAGTTTCAACCAAATTAGTCATTGAAATCTTTAAAATATATTAGAGGAGAATCCTGGAGTATTACATAAAATTTTGTTTGAGACCTTAAGGGTGTATCAAACTTCCATCACTACTATAAGAGTCAACTTATTCATTCTAACTTATGGTCTAATGTTGTTATCTATATATAAGTGACGATTCCATCCTTAAGAGTGACTAAGACTTATTTGGAAACATTTGAGTATTTAGATGTAATGATGATGGAATTAAAACTTAGATGAATAACATGATTATGCAAAAAGAGAAGGTAACAAAATTAGGAAGGGTCATTTTGAATTCATACAGTTTTAAAAGGTAACGCTCATATAGGTTATCTAACTTAGAAGGTGAACCTTATAGACATTTTGTTACATGGGAAATATTTGAAACCTTTTATACCTATCGTTTGAGAAAGTTCATAAATAAATTAACAAGAGTAAAATTCTCCATGTCAAATAACAAAAAACCAAACTAAACATTTAAACAATAAATTTCAAGTCCACAAAAGCTGACTAATTGTTAATAAATTAATTGTAGAAAGTAAAGAAATTTAAAGTTGATCTAAAATAAAAGATAAGATCTCGCCCCACTATTTGATATGAAAACTTAGTCCTCTTTAGCATATTGAACTTTTTGCTTCTAAAGGTCAACTTCATCCTTTTACAACATTAACGACTTCCACTATAAGAAAATGACCCTTTCTACGTCATTTTTTAAACGTCGTATAATCAATTTAACCGTCGTAGAAAACAAAAAACGACGTCTAAAAAAACGTCACAAAAAATGTTGTAGAAGGTAGGGTAGGAAATAGGGATATGCGACGTCTGTTGCTAAACGTCGTGGAAGGCACCGATAATCTCCGACGTTTTTTAGACGTCAGGAAAGATATGTATATTTTGCAATGTTTGGAGTAAACGTCACGGATTGATTAGGTTTAACGACGTCCAAAAGACGTCGCAGAAGATCCACATGCTGTGACGTTTATGAAGACGTCAAGAAATGTGTCGTTATTTTACGACGTTTAAAATAAACGTCACTGATTGTTTAGTTTTAACGACGTTTACTGAACGTCGAAGAAAAGGTGCTTTCTGTGACGTCTTCTTGTTATTTAACCGAAAAAAATGATTTGAAATATATTTGCAAATTTTTTTAATAATTATTTAATATAAATTATAATTTCCTAATTTGTTTTCATTTATCTGAATATTTAAAATTTTATAATTAATCAATTTTAATTATTAATTTTGAAAATTTCAATTTGGCAAAAAATTATTTAATAAATTTGAAATATAATTACTTTTTAATTTAAATTTGTTTTAAATTTCTGAAAATAAATTTTTATAATTTTCGCAAATGTAATATTTAAAATTTTAAAATAATATTTATTTAATAACAAATAAATATTGTTTATGAAATAAATTTATTTAATAATTTTCAATTTTGAAAATATCATTAATTTTAATAATTATTCATGTATAAAAGAATTGAATACATGCAAACAACAACTTATTATTTAATCGCAATTCTCAAACATGTCATAATACGATAATTAAAATAAAGAAAACGTCATAAGTATTTAATATATCAATATGAGTACATGTTTAGTCTAAACGAATATTATGTGTAGAACATAAAAATTCCAAGAGCTTTTTTTGCTGTTCGACTTCGAAGTTAATCGATCCTGTATTTCTTTAAATTATTTAGTCAATTCATCGACTTGAGACTGTAACTCCTTATTAGCCCTCTTTGACTCCTCTAATTCGTCTCGAAGTCTCTTTCTGACTGAAGCATTCCCTTGTGGTTGAGGCCCAATTCCCATGCCAACAACGTAATCTGATCTAGTGCCCAAAACTTTGTCGCACACTTCATCCACTGTCATCGGATGACCTCGTTTTAATTTCTAAAAAAGTAAGAATTAATTACATACACATTCTCATCTAACAAATAATTGTAATTGAACTATGTACTCACCCATTTTGCTTTGCATTCGGGAGTTGTCCATTGATCTTTGCTTTCATTATAATAAGTGTGAAACCATAGCTTCATCCGGTCACACTTTTCTCCATCCCTGTCACTCTGTTGTAAAAAAATATATTACTAGTAATTCTTTTCATAAATTTTGAAATGTCAATCAAAGTAAAATATAATTTAAAAGATAATAACTCACAATCTCATGTCGTATCGCTACAAAGGACTTTCTTCCTGGGAGATAAATCTATATTCTGGCACTTCACCATGTAAAACCTAGCGGGTGTATGATTGGTCCATGCTGAATTGCATTACAAAAACATTCATCTGAGACCTCACATAACAATTCATGCAACGTGCACAAGGGCAAGAAATCTCACACTCTTTGCCCTTTTTTCCAGCCACAAAATTCATAAACATCCTCACTCCATCAATGTATTCACAAGAAACCCTTACACTTTTCATCCAACTCTTGTCCATAGAGCAACAAATACCTATTAATTCAATATAAGATGGAGAACATTGCGTTATGTTAGTAAGCGAAGTATGTGGACAGGTTTACTACGTACCTAAATGAAGTAGTAGAAAACCTAACTGTTAAAGTAGGAAAGCTAAATTTTTTCGTTTAAACTTCTTCATAATAGTTCCAATCATGTTGAGGGCATCGTATTATGGCCAGTAATGGGGTACTAATTGATGTGCGCAAAAGTAGCTTCACATTTACGATTGCCAATGGGCTACTAATTGTTGTCCCCAAATTATTAGGTTAGCCTTTAACAAATCTTTTTTATCTATGAGAGTCATAGATATTAAAAAAAAGGGCTAAAACATTGTTTAACAACTTAGAAAATTTAAAAGAAGGAAGATTTTGATAAATACATATTCGAAGCTAAGACATCTGTACAAATATTAGCTTTGCTCTACAAATACTAATATGTATAATTTGTATTATTATTTGATAAACTATACGAAGAACTAGGGAGACAGTAATAAAAAATTCATAAAACAAATTTAGCAAAATATCACATTTCATTTCTCTATTTATGTATGAATGCAGGATCCTTACTTTAGCTTAATTGCATAGAACAAAATATGGCATCTCATATAGCAAATTCAATAGCTATAGTATGAATGCAAACAAAACAATTAACAATCCAACAACTTTACTCTTTAAAATTAGCATACCTGGTTCTTGTTCTCCAATGGCTCCTCCAACTATCTCCTCCTCACACTTGCAAATAGTATATGTCATAAAGCATGAAAAATTATAACTAAACTTTTGCAATTAAATGTATAAAATCTTATGAACAGATACTTTTAAATATGTTTTGACAAACAATTCTCTTAAATTCAAACAATAACCAACTACACTTAGCAAGTACGACTGACTTATTTAATGTAACTATATACATCCTAAGCATATTGCATCCTTCATACATATTGTTTACCTTATATGACTTATTATGGAAATTAGTCTAAATTTTCTTATCTCATAATATATATCACTTATTACCTAATACCCTTAAATAATTTTACAAAAATTATGCTTTTAAATACAAATGTTATAATAGGATACTAAAATTTAACTATATTAAATTAAGATATTATATTCTTTCTTGTTACATTTCAATGCCCGTGACTATTCTCATAATTATTTCATCCTACAAGGCTTATACTAGATATGATAAAGTAATAAAGAAACACCATTGTTTGACTTTGTAGCATAGATAATTTCAAGCAACAAATCACAATCTTATCCTATTCCTCTTTATTCAATATATTCTCTATAACAATTTTAAACTCAAGGAAGTACTTGTCTAAGAATTATAACATAAGCAGTATACATTGCTAAGCATTGAAAAGAATGAAGAGTAAATACAAGTCACATTAATATTTAAGCCAAGAATTCACTCCATGTATTCAACAGATAAATTGTTTAAACAAATTAAATCAATAGTAGACTCCTCACATCAAGTATATATAGACATTGAATTAACAAAATCATACATAATACAAATGTTATTCAAAGCCGTAAACCCTCTCACAACTTTCATCGAACACTTCAAATGCATGCTTCCTTAACATACTGTTACACAATGCAAAGCCAAATGCATTGTGTTACAGATAATCAAAACAAATGAAAAAACACTCTTAAACCCAGAATCAACTCAATAAACTCAATAAACAACATTTTAGCCCACATTAATCGTAAACAAATAACTTGAATTACTTACCTCAACCAACACTCCCACTGTAGACGACAGAAGGACATCAACTGGTGAAGCAACCTCCAACGATTCCAATGGCGATAGAAGATGAGAGAGGGAAGGTGGCTCAAGGGAGAGTGAAGGGAAGGTGGCTAGATGGAGAGCTTAACGCGGGAGAGTGAGATGAAGCTCATTTTTCATTGATTTACACAGAAGATGAGACGACGTCGTTATGAGGTGCGGGGATACGACGTCGTCTCATCTGCTTGGAGGGCGGGAGATTTAAGAAGAATTGGTAACCTCGCGAGGGCGATATGGCTAGAATCGCGAGGGCGGCTGGCTCGCCCTCGCGAGGTTGACTATTTTCAGTCAGCCTTGCAAGGGCGACGGCGAGCCTCGTGAGACTGGCTTTTATAGTTTTATACTTTTATTTTTTTATCCATTTTCAACAATTTTTTATTCCAACAATCACAATCATAATTCCATTTCCATTTATCATACAACAATTCTAAATTACAACAATCACAAAATAATCATAATTCTAGTTCCATTTCCTTTCATTTACATTCTCATCCATTTGCAACAATTCTCAATTCCATCAATCACAAAACAACCATAATTATATTTCCATTTCTATTCATAATTCCATTTCCATTCCAACAATAACCAACAATTTTCAATCCCAACAATTACAAAACAATCATAATTTCATTTCCATTTACAACAATTTACAACAATCACAAAAACTTTCATAATTTTATTTTCATTTCCTTCCATTTACAACAATTCTCAATTCTAACAATCTCAAAACAATCATAATTTCACTTCCATTTCCATTCATAATATCAATTGAATTTTCATAATTGGCAAATAATGCATGGAATATCTTATACAATTGTTCATACACATATATTCATAACACAATCATCAAGTTCAAAGATTTATTCATATATAACATGAGATTAAGTTGAATGATATAAATTTTTGAAAATTTCCCCTTTTTAAATCTTTGATCTTCTTTTCATTTTAACAAATCATAATATTATATACACCATTTCATATTTCATTCTTAAATACATATGTTGATTTAACAATTTTAATTGACATTAATAAATGTAAGTATAAATAATATTGAACACAAATAACATTGATAAGTTGATCAAAAGTAATAATGGCTACTCTCATATCAAAGGTAATAATAATTTTCCTATAGTGATTTAGGTATGATTAAACAAAAAGCCCATCATTTTTTCTAAGAATTCTAATCATTTCAAATTCTCCAATCTCCATACTAAGCTTAGTCTCAATTAGTTCAATTATTGTATACTTATTCTAAAAACAAATTCTTATAATGTTATTTTTTTGTATGGTTATTACTTATTACTTCCAAGTTCTAAGTTTCTAACATTTCAATAAGCTATAAACATATGGATAATTTCACATTTGATTATTAATTTTACATTTAGTTTTAAATGTTAATTACTTAGTTATTAACTTTTAATTTTAAGTTTTAACAATCTTTATTCTTTCAGAATACATAATTCATTAATTACATACTAATCCCATTTTAAATTTCCATTTTCAATTCCAATTATAATTTTCATGTAACAAATTAATAAAAATAACATAAATTACTTACCCAAATTCCCAAACCCAATACCCACGGCATTCTTCAACTTCAATTCAATCCAACAATTTCAAACTATCAACTTCAAAATTTCATTCCAAAATTTCATTCCAAAATAATTCCAAATCCATTCGGTATTCCAATTAGAGTGAGAGAGAGAGGCTTAGAGAGAAGAAGAAGAAAAGTACAAGAAATGAAGAAGAAAGAAAGAGTGGCAGAAGAGGGTCGAGGGGTAGGGTAAAATTAGATATAAAAAATTTGAAATTAGTCCTCGAAGTTTATAAAAACTTCTAAAATTTTTCATAATTTTTCGAAATATTGGGTACCGGTCGGTACCCAACAGAAAACCTTAGTACCAGCCGGTATTTATGGTCGGTATCGAGGTTGAAATCCCAATTTTGTTCTCTGGCTGCAGACAGTATATTTCACCATACATCAATGAACGGAACGGATCTCATAAGTTCGCTTTTACAGTTATTTGGAACACAGCGAATTGAATTCAATTCCTTTGTTTGGAAGGTTGAAAATGACATGAATTCAAATCATACGTGAGTTTAAACCCAACTTTCTTCATAAATCCAATTCATGCAACAAATGACATGAATTCAACTCCATCTCTCTTCTCCCACATTGAAACCCAATAATATCCACACGCAGCTTTTAATGTATTCGAGCACTGCAACTCTTTTATCTTCATTTTTACCGAAAATAAAATAAAATTTAAAATATGAAAGAATTATTATTATTATTATTATTATTATGACCAATATATTATATTATTAATAATAATAACCGTATATAATTTCACAATTATAACACATCAGAATAATTTTATTTACGTAATAATAATAATAATAATAATAATATTATTATTATTATTATTATTATTATTATTATTATTATTATTATTATTATTATTATTAATAAGTTATAAGAATAATAGTAAGAGGAATTAGCAGACCTCAGGGAGAATATGGTCAACCTCGCGATTTTGCCCATTTTGACCATTTTGCCATTTTCAGCCGCGATCGCGAGGTTGGCTTTTATTTATTTATATTAATTAAGTAAATTTTCTTCTTAATATTTTTAAATTTAATGGTAATTATTTTATTTATGTGATTATTATGATTAGGTTTGTAGTTAGGTTAAGTATATTACTTATGATAAATAATTGTATTATTTGAAATAATAATGTCTATTATTATTCATATCATTATTAAATTCGATATTATTATTAATTGTTGTTATTTATGTAATTATTTATTTACTGATTTATATTATTATTATTATTATTATTATTATTATTATTATTATTATTATTATTATTATTATTATTATTATTATTATTATTATTATTATTATTATTATTATTATTATTATTATTATTATTCTTCTTCTTCTTCTTCTTCTTCTTATTCTAGATCTTATTCTTATTCTTATTATTATTATTATTATTATTAAAGAGTACTTTTGGAACTAAAATTAAATAATAATCAAAAAAATGAAATATCCAAAAGGAATTTTAAATTATTATTATTATTATTATTATTATTATTATTATTATTATATTATTATTATTATTATTATTATTATTATTATTATTATTATTATTATTATTATTATCATCATCATCATCATCATCATCATCATCATCATCATATAAAAGGATAATAACAACAACAACAACAACAACAACAATAATAATAATAATAATAATAATAATAATAATAATAATAATAATAATAATAATGACCAATATATAATATTATTATTATTATTAATAACCCATATATAATTTCAAAATTATAACATATCATAATAATTTTATTTATAATAATAATAATAATAATAATAATAATAATAATAATAAGTTATAAGAATAATAGTAAATTTAAAAAACGACGTCGTGTTGCTCGAGTGGGAGCCCGAAAAAGAACGTTTATTATCTGGCCTTTCTCGACGTTTAACTCTCCATAACGTCGAGGTTATCATTTTACGACGTCTTCCTAACAAAACGACGTCAAATACTTCGTTTTTCCACAACGTCTGCGTACAACATCGTCAAATCGTCGCCCTTTTCGTGACGTTGGAAAGACGTCACGAATGTGAAATGTAGGAGGCATTCGTGACGTCTGAAAAGACGACATGAAATGTATGTTTTTGTTGTAGTGTTCCTTGCTCTTTAGTTATTTGTTTGATCTCATTAAATTTATGGTTAAGCCACTTCTCATGCTGCTTTAGAGCTTCTTGCTTATCTCTAATCAAATTTGGTTTCTCTTTCATGCTCCGTAGCTTGATTCTCTAAATACTTAAATCCATTCTTCATATTGTAAATTTACACCAGGAGTTATTTTACCTTTATCCTTTTTTGCATCACAATTAATTTGGTGCTTCTATGAAAGGCTTATTTTTTTCAAAATAAATAATTTGATTGTGTTATGAATTCTAGAAAGGAGAGAAAAATTCCTTAGTTTTGCTCAGGATTCCTCCAATAGTAGATAACGGGGTTATAGAGCAAATATAAGACAACATGCTTAAGGAGGAATTGTTCTGAATTTCCATCAACAATTTAAGCTCATGTTGCATAGTTAGTTTTAGAGAATCCTTAACTCTTGACAACTCCTCAAAACTAATTATTGGCATAAAAATGGTGGGAGTGTTAAGACAAACATTTAAGAAGCTTAAATCAAAGACTTCTTATAAAGATGTCGCTACCATCTGAATGTCTCCGACCTACAAGACATGAAATATTGTGTCAAGCATTTGGCATATTCTTATCAACAATGAAAGGAATTTATACTACTCAAAAGTGGAAGAATTATATTCTATAAGGTAACGTCTTTAGCCATAAATTTTGTAATTTTAGTTTCTTCAAGTAGTTTGATGGTCAAACGAGTTAACTTTCTAGTAGGTCTCTTGGGAATTGGTGTTTTGTCCTTCTTAAAGCTTGAAGTTGAAGCAGAAAAAGACTTTTCTTTGAGTTTTTTCTTCGCAATAGGGTTAGCAAACACAATCACTTACTTATAAGAACTATACTTTCCTTCTTCTCTAACGTCAATATCTAAAATTTTAAAATTTGTAGCAGCTAATTTTAGTGGTATATGTCACAAATTAAATGTTCTTTTACTCAAAAGAGTACCTTTAAGGACGCTAGAATTTGGACAAGGAACTAAACTTTGAATGCTCTTCTACCACCAAAGGTGGAGGGCTTTTATATTAGTAATATTGGGCATGAAGATTTTAAATTTCAAAATGCAATAATTCTCGAATATTTCCTAAAGAAATTTATCATTGATAGCGTTGGCTTTAAAGGGGACTCCCACTAGGTAATCCAAAAAATCCATAATATGGTGAATTTCGAAAGAAAGTCTGAGTTGTAGGCTCTAAAGATAAGAAAGATATAACTTTAAATCTAAGGCCATATTAGAAGGACTGGGTTTGAAAGCTTTGTCACCACCCGCTACAAAAACCTTTAGGTTGGTGTAAGTAAGGAAGAGTTTTTGGTAAACAGCCAAATAAAAGGATTAAGAAGTCTTGAAAATTTTTAGCCAATAAAGCCTTTCAAAGAAGTCTTCAAAAGGGTTAAGGTGGTCTATCGACCTGGACTTCAAAGATGATAAGAAACAAAAGAAATTATCAAAAGTTTTGTTATATATACTAGCAAAAAGATAAAGACCAAGAAAGTCTCGAAATCTAAGATATATAGAAGGTGGGCCTTTTCTGTCCCTAAGCTTTAGGAAATAAGGGTGGGTTCAGAGTTGAACAAACCACACACATAAATTAAGTCTCTGTAGAGGAAGTATGGATAGACATCTCCCTAAATTCCTGCAAAAGAATCATAAAGAAATATAACCAACAAAAAATTTTTACTAAAGGTCATCGATCTACAAACGAGGAGGAATTTAAATACTAGTTTATTGTTTACAAGGCAAAAAAATCTACTCAATATATACCAAATGAAGTTAATATGTTCCTCTTTCGAAATAGGATTCTTAGATGAAGTATAACTGCTTAAAAGTGTTAAGAGTACAAACTAGAAGTTTCCTTAACTAAACAAGCAAAGTCCTCCTCAACTATAGGTAAACCAATTAGAGAGAAAACATCTTTAAGCAAAATTGAGGCATTTATAAAAGAAAAAATAAAGGAATCATAAAAGGCTCTCAAGAATTTCAAGACAACGGATATGAGATTAGGTTGATGTTCTATTAGGATTTTAGAAAGAACTATTATAATTGAAGGAGTCCCTGCCTCTTCCAAATAGAATGGTAAGAAGGGTATAACATGTCTATCCATCTATTGGTCTATGTATTTTGTCCATGGATTCAAGGATTACGGGGCCTAAAATTGAGGAAATTCTAAAGAAAATTTGATTTACTCACCTCTCATAGAGGGAAGAGATGGATGAGGAGATTTAGTGGATGAAGGGATTCCGATAGTCAAAGTTAAACCTTGTCCATAATCAAAATGAGGAAATCTTCCTACCACATTGAAAAAAGGAAAATTATAAAGTCAGTTATTAGAAGTGAGATCTCCAAAAGGGTTTTTAGGGCTTCAAAAGTTTATTGCCTTATTCTAATGAAGGATGGTAGAGGTCCAACTAGAATATAGACCACATCAAGTTTTATAGCCTACATAAAGAATAAAATTACACAAATTGATGAATTTTTTAATAGATTACAATACAACTGCAATGTTCAATTTAATGTAGTCAATGGAGGAGGAGTTAGATGTATGATGTGCAAAAGCCATAGTCCAAGGAAGGTCTGTTAGTTTTTGAGGGAATTCGTGGGATAGAGAAGGAAGAAACGCTAGAGTTGATAGAAAAGACAAAGATTGTTTGAAGTTTAAGGTTAAAAAATAAGAGTGGAACAAGAGGAATTTATAGCAAAATGGGTAAAACCTAAAGGAGTTAAGCAAATCTTTTAGCTTCTGTAACAAACGAGGAGTTAAGAATTTTAAACATAGGAGAATGTTGATACAATCTTTGTGTCTAATATGCCATTTCAATTAAGAATTTTCTCTAATTAAGGGTTATACAAAGATTATCCTGACAACATTTTCAAGCTTCCTCTTCCAACTGAAATCTCTTTGATTCCTTAACTTTCCAAAACCACCAGTCCATATTTAAGAATTTCACTAATGGTAATACACCCATTTTACAGAAGGCCAAGAGGTCTTTACTACCATGCATTTAGTCTATGAAATATATGTGGGGGACAATTGTTAACATCTTAAGAAGAATCCAACCTATTCAGCCTTAAAGTGAGAGGGCCTGAATGTTGGAAGTCTTATAAGACATCTGGCCAAAGAATTAGTAGGCATCTGAAGTGGTGAGAAGTCTAGCAATGAACATGCAATGGGCAGATAAACAAACACAGTAAAGATACGTGGAAGTTAGGAAATTACAAGAGAAATGGTGAGAATAAAGTTGAGAGAACAATGTGTGAAATGTTGTTAACTAGCACATGAGAAGTTGAACAGTTACATGTTTCATTTGCTTTGTTTACTCATTCTTATTGTTATCCCAAATTTTCTTTACGACTTTTCTTTTGCATTAATAAAATATTCTCTTTAGTCTAGATTTTATTTCAACATTTTTTAACATCTTGGTAGCTTAGAATTTTATTTTCTAAGGATACTAAGCTTACATATAGTGTTGATAAAAATCAGCTTTAAATTATGGGAGAATTCATCTCTCACACGTTCAATTTTGAAATTTAGGTTGATCGCATAAACCACCGACACCTATCCAATGTTCTTGCTTCCAAATTAATTTCATACATAGTCAGTTATCTCATTGTTTTCCTCTTTTTTTTTACCATTTCCTAGCAAACAATTCATCCAATTTCCAACATCTTTTAGTCCCATGTCGGCCACAATCACAATGGATGGATTGTTTCATCCGTTTTTCTATCATATTTCATTGCCTAAAAGTCAAGTGCAGATTATCCAAGCAAATTACGCATCTTCTTGTTCCTTGTCTAATGAAAAAAAAAATCTTTACATGCGACAAGAAAATGGAAATTCTTGTATGGTAATGCTATTTGATCCTCATATATGTCTTATGCTTTTATCTGTAACATAAATTCAGTTGAAGTGTTCCCAACTACTATTGAGCAGGATAAAAAGCAATGTTCTGTATTTGGTGCCTTCCTTTTTCATATATATCATAACTTTAACTATTCAAATCTCAACTTTCAATTTTACAGTATCAAAATGTAGGTGAAGTTGATTACAAGTTAATCGTAGAAAATTTTCAAAATTTTAATCTATTAAATTAAGATTTTGATAAAGCCTTGAAACTTGCTAATGTGGGAAAACATTAAATGAAAATTTCATAACTAATTCTTAGGTAGTAAATACATTTGGACTTCGATGCTCTTCAAGGATTTTAAGTCACATAGCTCTCTTCCTGTTGCTAAAATATGTATGCTAATGTATTTTATGGATACTAGCAATGTTAAGTATACAAAAGAGAATCCTACTGTGTCATTGTAAAATTTAGAAGAAAAAAATCTTACACAATATTAATTTAATTTTAAAAGTTTTATTGTTCCATAGTTTTTAAAGTAGATCTAATTTCAATATTTTGTAGACTAAATTTTTATTTTGATTAATTTTGCTAAACTAAATTAACATTCGTCACAAAGTAACTTTCTGCTGCAGTTTTGATATCATTAGATTCACAATTATCATATATAGAACATTTACATTAGTGGGAAATTGGGCTATTATACTAATTACTAAAACAAAATTTTCTCTACTAAAAAAATCAAATACTGTTTATACATCCTTATTATATAGTACAATTTTTGGTTTGTTATAGCTTAAGTAAAAGTCTGAACTCTTTCCTATACATTTCATGCTTAGAAATGACATTTGTAAAGTTGAGACACCAAATTGTTTATAAACATCCTTTACAAATACAGTTCTCAAACCTCATACGACCCAGTTGGTGTTGTAAAACAAAAATCAAAATCGATTGTGCAAAATTTAGGTTCGTTCTTTAAGATCCGACTGAATTGGTGGATCCTTTCTATGAAGTAAAAACTCAAGCGACCCAGTTCAATTCAACCAAATGATTCTTAGCTATGAGCTTTTCAAATTCTACAATCAACTTGTTCAAAAAAGAATTAATGACTGAGGGTGGGATTCACAAGTATAATCTACAATTTATTAAACCAAGCCACGTTTTTGGGTAATAATCTCCTCATTTTATGTTTAAATTATATTTCTATCATATTGATCCTCACATAATTTCAATATGATTTTTTAACCCTCAACCCTCAACCCTCAATCCTCTGCTTATCCCAGTTAGTCATCCAATCTGGGTCTAAAAAGAAAAGATTCCAAAATAAAATTGTACTTTACCTGTAAACCAAACCACAGAAATATCTAGGATGGAAGCCTCTTGTGACTTGACCAAAAAATGATTTTCATACGTTAAAGAAATCAAAGTAAATGATATAGACTTTTATCTACTTTTGTGGCTATGTAGTTCTATCTTAATTAAATGAGGAAATTTTAAGAATTAAGACCTTTCCATTGGCGTATGGTACATGTGCTTAATGGCATAAATAGACGAGACATCGATCTACCTCATTCTTGAAGAACCTCACGTTTGTTCATAATTTGAGATGGGCCTAGTTATCAAGACAACATGAAATCATTGGATCCTAGGAATTCAAACAATCTTAGCCGTACCAGAGAGATACACCAGTAAGTCGCATGCTATGTGCCATCAGACCAAACTTCAACTATAACTCTCTTTGTGGTCCATCTGAAGACTGACTGTTTAACATCGTCATCCATGGATCATAGGTACGTAGCAGCTAACTGTTAGCTGGCTTCTTGTTTTTGGTAGAAACTGTACATACATATAGAAAAGTAGGCACAAGACTGCTATATTTGGACGCACAAGTCGTTGCATAAGAAAGAAAGATTGGTGAGGAAGGAAGAGAATGTTGAAAAAAAAAAAACCTAGAAGTTAGAACGTTTAGTATATGATAACTAAAAATTTATATATGAGAATTTATTTTCACATCAATTGTATATGCATTTATGCATTAAATTTGCACAATGTACAATTACTAAATATTTTACTTTAATATTAGAGAATAATGCCTAATGTATATAAATTTTGAAATGAATAAAGTTTTTTCTTAATTAGCAATTTTTGGTATTTGTAGATTAATCTTGATTTTAAGTGACATTTCTTATATTTAAAATAAAAATATTTTTAATATACACAAATTTTAAACTAGTTAAAGTATATTAATAATTAGTAATTTTAGACATAGGTGTGCCCTAACATAAACTACAATAAAAGCACTCCAAACCAAACATAAAAGTTGAAGACGAGAATAGCATCTGATTATACATGCATATCATATGTTTCATTTAGGTGAAGCTACTAATCTCCATATACATATAAGCATTGTGAAAATGTTGGCATGAACCATTTGATGATATAAGTGTTTGTATTTTCTTTGTAATTTCATAATAGGAAACACAGAAGCAAAGCAGGAATCCTATTTATATTTTTGGTCATCCAACAACCCCAGATAAATTTGACAGTTAGAAACTATATACATAGGAATGACAGAAAGCATATAAGCCACATCTATAAGCTTGGTATACACAATAAATATGAGGATCACGACTTAGAGTGATCTAGGTAGCTAGCTAACATTTAAGCTAAGAAGGAGGGTCATAGGACCACATGAAAATAACAGCTCAACATTAGTCTGCTTATTTTGTTTTCTTCATTGTAGAGTTAGTTTCACGTTTCATAGAAGTTTGTACATATATATCTCCTCTGTATACATAATGAGAACAAAGAATAATAATATGAAGCACGTAAAATTTTCTCTGCATATCCTTCTCTATTGTTTCTTATTCTTTGCTGAAACAAATGATACTTGAAAATTAACATGGTATCAGAGCCACCATTTTCTTTATGCACTTCTTTTTTTATCAAATTAATTCATTTCTTTTTCTTTGAAAAATCTGATTTTGTTTTTAGTTCTTCCTTCGATACATTAATTTGCTTCATCAATCATCCAATACACATTACACTTTCAATCAACATTATATTGCAATTTTTTCTGCATATACAGTGTTTGCTAATATTACTCAATAGATTTTATGTTTTGTTGATTCAATTAACATAATGTCTAGTGGAACAAATTCTAGTATACCTGTGACTTCAATTACTCTTGATCCTTCTCATACATTTTACTTATCGAATGGTGATCATCTTGACTATAAGCTCTCTACCAAGATTTTTACTGGAGAAAATTATGGTAATTGGAAGAAGTCATATGAGATTTCTCTTCTAGCAAGAAACAAATTGGGTTTCGTTGATGGGACCTGCAAACCTAATTATGATTCTCCTCTCTTACCCTATTGGATTTTTTCAATGGTATGGTGATATCTTGGTTATTGAGTTCTGTCAATGAACACATTTATGTTAACATCATGTATTTTTCAACTGTAAAGCAAGCTGGGATGAATTGACACAACGATATGAGAATAGTGAAGGAACAAGAATTTTTTAGCTGCAGCAAAGTATCACAGCCTGTACCTAAGAAAGTCTTTTTGTTTCTGAGTGTTACACTAAACTCAAGAAGTTATAGGATGAATATACTATGCTCATCAACATTCCTACCTGCAAATGTGAGGTTGCATCAACAATTGCAAAACTATTACAAAATCAACAAATTATGAATTTCTTGTTGGGATTAAAAAAAGATTACAAGAATGCAAAGGCACTATTTTGATGATGAAGCCTTTGCCACACAAAAACGAGGCATATAATCTGATATTGCATGAAGAACGATAGAATAATTTTCAATCGATATAATAGACCTTACCATTTGAATCCTCAGCTTTGATGAACCAGCAGAGAGCGTATGAATCTAACCACCAAAAGAGTTTTGATTCCTTGATTCATCAACCTTCATGATTCACTAGACAAATGTTGGAGATCATTACAAACATACCTTCCAATAAGAAGGTCTTTCCCGATTCCAAACTTTTGAAAGAAAAGGAAATGTTTCTTGCGACTATTGTAAGAAACTAGGCCCTACTATTGACAGATATAATAAGCTGCAAAAAAAAACAAGGGAGTAGTTGCTACCACTTAGACGATGGAATCTTTTCTACTTCTCAACATGTTAATCTTTAGGACTCCTTAAATTGTAATCATATTTCTCTCCCCGGTGATCTCTACAGTCAATTAATGGATCTCCTCAATAAACACAAGCCTAACTTCCCTGGTTTAGAAAATGGTGATGTTTCTATTGCCATGTTAGCAGGTAAAAGTTTTTGTTTCTTGATTTCAAAGGTTAATATAGTTTGGATCATTGATAGTAAAGCTAGTGATCATATTACTCCTCATTTGAATTTCTTCACTATATAATCTCTTGTTCCTTATCCTTTTTACATCACTATTCCTTATGGCACTAAAGCACAAGTTGAACATATTGGTAATGTCAAGTTAAGAGATGATATACTTCTTAAAAATGTGTTTCATGTACTAAGTCTTCATTTCAACCTACTTTCAGCCAGCAAACTCACTAAACAACTTACATCTAGCCTCATCTTTACTCCAACTTCTTGCTATGTTCAGGAACCATCGATGAATAGGATGTTGGACCTTGGTAAAAAGTTAAAAGGGCTTTATTGTTTGTCTTGCACTGACTCTAATCATTCTTCTATTGCTACTAATCATTCTCATAATAAATCTACTGATAGAACTGATATTATCTTTTGCAATTCTATAACTACTGGCCATGATATTGCTAATCTTTGGCATTGTAGAATGGTTCATATACCCTATCCTGTTATCCAACATATAGATTGTATGCCCACTGTTTCTAAGTCTAATAAAATTTGTCCAATATGTCCTCAAACACGATAGTCTCACAATTCTTTTCCCTCTAGTTCTTCTTTTACTTTTCAAGTTTTTGATATTTTACATATTGGTATTTGGGGTCCCAATCACAATCCCACTTACAATGGGTACAAGTATTTCTTGACTATTGTGGATGATAATTCTAGATGTACCTAGACTTTTCTTCTTTCTCTTAAAAGTGATGCTTTCCCCACTCTACAAACGTTTCTTTCTTATATTGAAAATCATTTTCAAGCTCATGTTAAAGTGATTAGATCTTATAATGCTTTAAAATTCACAGAAGGAGATGCTCTTACTTATTTTGCTCAGAAAGGGATTATTCACCAAACCTCTTGTGTTGGAACACCTTAACAAAATGGCAGAGTTGAGCGGAAACATAAACATCTTCTGGAAACAACCCGAGCCATATATTTTCAACCCAACCTGCCTATACAATTTTAGAGGGATTGCACTCTCACTGTCACCTATCTTATAAATAGAATGCCTCTCTCTGTTTAACATTTTTAGACACCTTATGAATGACTCTATAAATCTAAGCCTACCTATTCTCACATTAAATCCTTTGGTTGTTTGTTTTTTGCATCCACTTTAAAATCTCTCAGAACTAAATTTGAACCCAGGACTGACATATGCATTTTCTTTTAACTTTACAATTTAAAGACTAAAAAAATCGTTATCAACATAGATGTCGTTTTCCATGAGCAATCTTTTTTGTACAAAAATTAGACTTCTTCATCTTCAACTTCGCCCACTTCACCATTACCCAACTCAATCTTTCTCGATCCAGACACTCCATCTCATACACAACTTCCTACTCCCACTAATACTAAACCCTTAACTTCCATCCCTTCTATTTCTTCTTTTCATAGCCCCTCTCCTCTACCTTCTCGATGATCTGATCGCATCACTAAACCACTTGCTTACCTTTAAGACTACATCTGTCATTTTCCTTCGGGAGCCTCCAACCTAGCTGCTACTTCCCCTTTGACCTTAATTACTCCTTTTACTGTTCATTAGTGCAATTTGGTTCAACTTGATTCTCTATTTACTACTTTTTCTTTGTTTCTCACTATATATATATAACCCACTTCTTATAAAGAGACTTCTCAAGATCCAAACTAGATTTTAGCTATGAATAAAAAAATAAATACTTTACATGCCAGCAATACATGGTAGGTTACTAATCTTCCCCTAGTAAGAAGGCTATTTCCAGCAAATGGGTGTACAAAATGAAGCTCCGACCTAATGGTACACTTGAACGATATAAGGCTTAGTTAGTAGTCTGAGGTGATACTCAAAAGGAGGGAATAGATTACCATTAAACTTTCTCTCCTGTAGTTAAACTATCTACTATTTGAGCAGTTGTTGTCGTGGCAACATCTAGAGCATGGAAAATTTTTCAACCAGATGTGAATAATGTTTTTTTACATGGCGATTTAGATGAAGACATCTATATGTAAATTTCCAAAGGTATCCCTAACCCCTGCAACAAGTCTGTAAGCTTCAAAAATCTCTTTATGAACTTAAACAAGCCTCACGGCAACGATTTGCCAAATTGATGATCTTTCTCAAGTTACTAGGTTATGCATAGTATAAAAATGATTATTCCCTATTGTTGAAGTGTGCTACCGATCTCCTCACTATTGTTGCTATTTATGTTTATGATATTTTAGTCACTGACTCTAACATTACTGAGGTTCATCAACTCAAATCTTAGTTGGATTCTACTTTTGGCATTAAATATTTAGGGGAGCTTTATTATTTTCTTAGTCTTGAACCTATCTCTTTGCCTACTAGAATTGTTTTAACTCGAACATTTGCTCTAGAACTTCTCAAAGATACTAGTTTTCTCGACAAATCTTCAGTCTCTATACCACTTCCTCTGCATCTAAAACTTTCAACAGATTCTGGAGAACTCTTTCAGATGCTACTCATTACAGAACAATAATTAGGAAACTCAACTTTCTCTCCCACACCAAGCCTGACATCTCCTTTATTGTGAAAACTCTCAGTCAATTCATTCAAGCACCTAGACAGTCTCATCTTCTTGTTTTGGAACATGTTCTACGCTATCTTATAAGTACTGTTCACCAAGGTATTCTTCTCTGAGCAGCAGATCGCTTACAATTCCAAGCTTTTAGTGACTCAGGTTGGGTTGTTTGTCCCACCACTAGAAAGTCAGTCACGGGATACACGGGATACTTAGTCTTACTTGGTAATTCTCTCATTAGTTGGAAATTAAAGAAGCAACGCATTGTTCTCTGGTCATCTGTTGAAGTAGAATACAAAGCCATGGCTCATGCAGCTTTGGAAATTACTTAGCTTGTGCGAATATTAACCTACTTGGGGTCTAAAATTTAAAACACTTTACTTTTCATTGTGACAATCAATTCACTCTTCACATCGTAAAAAATCCAGTTTTCCATGAAAGAACCAAGCACATTGAGTTGGATTGTCATTTTACTAGAAAAAAAGGTTCTTGAAGGCCTTATTCACTTAACTTATTTACGTACTAAGAAGCAACTCACAGGCATCTAAACCAAGGCATTGCCCACTCCTCATCACAAGGATCTCATACACAAGCTGGGAATGTTTGATTCTTAACATTCCTCAGCTTGTGGGTGGGTGTTGCAAGACCCCACGCAAATAACAGCTCGATTTTAGTTTATTTAATTTGTTTTCTTCACTTCAGAGTTAGTTTTACGTTTTTTAGAATTTTTTATTCCTTTTGCACATAAAGAACGATGTGTATATATCTCCTCTGTACACACAATGAGAACATAGAATAATAATATGAAGAACGTAAAATACTCTCTGCATATCCTTCTCTACTGTTTCTTATTCTCTGCTAAAATAGATGATACTTGAAAATACCAAACATTGAGAATTAAAGAACTAGTTAGTTTAGTTTTTCAAACTTACCAGAATTTTGACTCTTTTTCTAAGAAAATCAGGATAGTTTTACTGATATTATCTTGATTTAAACATAAAACTATAGCTAGGAATATCAATAATTAGTAGTAACTTTTTATTTATAAAGAAATGAGACTTCGATATTGAAGATGTTGATCCAATCAACCACGATTCCGTGTCAACACTTTTTAGTGAAAAAAAGTAAACATTACTTAAGTACATGTTAGTTTAAGAATTTGTGGAGTCTATTCGATCTATTAATTAGAACTTTATGCCGATTTGGTTTCTAAGTTAATAATGTTGGTTTTTATAAGGGAGATTAAGTGAGTATTTCCTTAAAAATAGCTTATAGAAGTAAATTAAAATAACTTGTTAAGAGGCTAAAACTGACATTTGTTGGTCTAACTCAAAACTCAAACCCTTAAAAAGTTTTATCTATAATCAAGTTACTTCTTCATATGGGATCAATTTTGTAAGCATATCATTCATAAATTTGAATATATCCTAAAATAACTGGATCATATATACTTCTACTACATTTATCCCCAAAATAACTAGATTTTATATACTTTTACAACTTTAACAATAAATAATAGGTATACCATCACCAATAAACCAACTTAATCCAACTATTACATAACTACCAACAATGCAATTACTGGGAAATTAATTCAAGCAAAAGAATATATACGCATAGTTTGGTTAAGGTTCAAATAAGAAAAAAATATATAAACTAATTGAAAAGCTTGTAACACTAGAAGATGGGAGAGAACGTTTACAAGATCTAGATCGATAGATATTTGTAATTATGATTCATATATATAATAAAGACTACCCTACTATCCATAAAATGCAAAAAGTACCATTTAATACTTTATGCTTGATGTTGGAGGCACATTTAGCTTTATTTATTTTCTTTTCACTTAACTCCAATTATTAAATTTTTCTTGAGAACATGATTATTATAAAAGATATTTAGAAAGATAAATATACTCGATTCATGTTAAGCATAAGATACATATGTATAGTTTACAAAACTATAGGATAAGTCTAGATAATGTCTATCTAAATTGTAGGATAAATCTGGGTAATATCTATCTGGTATGATAAATATCAAACTAGATATATAATACGTAAAAAAAACTAAATAATAATGGTTAGATATGGAATCTAGCTATCCTTGTCACCCACTTGCAAGTTGAACAAGTCTTGACAAGATGGTTAGCTTTTTCTTCAAATGATGAAAATGATGCTTTGATAACGGTTTGGTTAAAGCATTGGCCAATTGATTGATAGTTATAATATAACGCACTTGAAGTTCTTTGTTAGCAAATTTATCCTGTACATAATGAAATTCAATTTCCAAATGGTTAGATCATGTATGAAAAATAGGTGTAGTAGTGAGATAAGTATCACTTAAATTATCACACCACAAAATAGGAGAGGAAGTTGAAGGAATACCAATTTCTTGGATAACCGTTTGTACCATTGTAACTTTGTTACAACAGTAATAACAGTATGACACACAATTTTGATAGATGATTTGGACATTGTTCTTTATTTCCTTGATCCCTTTGATATTAAATTGTTGCCAACATAAATAGCAAAGGTTGTGTTACTCTTACGATCATTAACGCTACCTCCCAAATCAGAGTCACTATAAGCTAAGATATGAAAAGAGGTTGGGCGTCTCAGCAAAATGCCATCATCAATAGTGCTAAGAAGTTATTTATGTATTTGTTTAACTGTTGTCTGGTGTTGATCAGTAAGTGAATGCATGAATTGAGAAACTTTGTTGATTGCATAACAAATATCAAGAACAAAGGAATTACCAACCTCTAATAATACCTTGATAAAGAGTAATGCCCAAAAAAGAAGTCTCATCAAGAATACTCAATTGTACTTTGCCACAAGCTAGTGTAGCAACACTATTTGCATCCTTCATGTGAACGTTGTTTAACAAATCTTTTATGTATTTGGACTGAGTGAGCAACAAAGCATCTAAAGTCCATTTTGCCTCCATACCTAAAAATTAAAGCCATTTAAGATGATATTGTAAAAGAGTTATCTAGTTATGTAGATGGCACAGGTAAGGAATTATCAACAATGTATGTTATGTTAGGAGTAGGTAATGTGGATGGATGGTTTATGGTTGGTGTGGATGTGTTGGTTAAGGTAGTTACATTAGCAAGGACTATGTAATGGTGGTAAGGTAGAAGTGTGAGTGAATCGTGATAGTAAAAAAAAGTAGTGATTGTTGAGGAATCCAGAACATTGGAAATCATCATGTAAATAGAACTTTGTTGAAAAAGAATTTGATACGTATTAGAATGAGAAAGAATAGGTGTAGGCAACTAATTTATTAGGTAAATTGCAATATCAAAAGCATAAGTTTAGTAATCTGTGGGAATGAAGGAATGTTGAAATAAAGCCAAACAAGTCTCTATAATATTTCGGTGTTTTCTTTCCACACATGCATTTTGTTATAGAGTTTAGATAGGAGTTGCATTAAGTTATTACATTTTCAAGTAAATATGATTACAAAGCTTGACATTGCCCTCCTCACTCAGTTTGAAAAAAATTTATTTTTGGTCAAAAAAATTTCAACAATATGACAAAACTTGGTAAAAAACGTTAAGCACTTTGGATTTATACTTAATAAAATAAATCCAGCAATATATAGAATAATGATCATAAAATAGTACATAATATCGATTACCATCCATGGAAGAAACAAAAGATGGACCTCAAAGATAATATAAAAAAATTAAATCAAGTGGACCATTAATTTTAAAATGAGAGACTAAAAAGGTAATTTATGACTCTTACTGACACTACAAGCATAAAAAAGACTCAATTTATTAGGAGAAATAAAAGGATTTTTATTTTACTGAAAAGCGTGCTCCTAAATGTGACTGCCACTACTCTATAGTGCAAGTTACTGCAGCAACTAGACTACAAGGTTGTCGAATGGGTTCTAAGAGTATAGAGTATAATGGACCATTATCATTCTAGCCTAAATAAAGGAGCTCCTTCGAATGTATATCCTTAATTATGAAACAATTAGGAAAGAATTCAACAGAAACGTTATTAGCATTAGTAAAAGTAGAAATAGATAATAAATTCTGACAAGAAGAAGGAATGCATAAGACATTATGAAGTTGAAAAGAATTATCCAAAGATTGACAAAAAGATGAACAAAGAAGAGAGAAAGGAAGGAATTTACCATAGGCAATTTTGACTGCTTCAAGACCATGATGCTCATTATGAATGGTAAGATTTTCTAAATCATAAGTAAGATCATGAGTTGCTCCAGTGTCCAGGATCCAAAATTAAGGTTGCATAGTTAATGTTTCTAAATTAGAAGTTGGTTTGACTTGGTTTAAGTTTTGTTGCCATGGGTTGGTAGCTTTACGATTTGTTGAGGGACATTACCTAGATATATGACAAAACCCGTTACAATTATGAAACTAAATATTATCTACCGAATTGCCAGCTATGTAAGAATTATGAGGAAGGTTATATGGAGATCAAAATTTTCCACCAAAAAAGTTACCAACATTGGAACATTCTCTACCATACGTCATCATTTGATTTCTTCCTCTACCACAAGATGAAGATCCTCTGATAGTTGAATTCACATAATGAGTTATAGGTTGTATAAGTGGCTTCACATCTATTTTTGTAGCAAGATTCTCCTTTTCACTAACTAATAGTCCATATAAATCATAAAAAGTAAAATCTAAATAATTTTCAAGAGATCGAACAAAGGGTTTATACATTGGACCCAAGCCATTATTAACAACTTGAATTAAATCATCCTCTATGACAAGATCGTTAAGTGTTTCCAACTGATCAAACATTCCTTTTATTCCTTGAGTACACTAAATAATAGATTCATTATGTTCTTTTGTTAGCTTAAAGAATTTTGCTTTGATGGTTCGTACTTGTGCCTTAAAACTTGAAGCATAAGTAATGGCTAATTTTTGCCATGACATATAAGAGTTGGAAACACCAACAACTTAGGGAATAAAGCTCTCACTGATAGAACCAATAATCCAGTTACGAACTTATTAATCTTGTTTATACCAGTCAAGACAAAGTAGATTTGGTTAATCAGTAATTTGTTAAGTTAGTGTCGTGCAAGTGCCATCAGCATATTTTGCTATATCATAACTATGTAAAACAGGTAGAAGTTGTGCCTTCCAAATGAGATAATTGGTATAATTTAATTTGATAAACAACTGATGTGTGATATTTGGACGAGCTGAAATATGAGAAGTAGTCGGTGAATAAAAAAAATAAAAGGAGGCACAAGCGTTCCCTCGATAGATATTGTAGCTTCTTAGGTTATTATACCATAAAAAGCTTCGATACCATATGAAAGATATTTAAAAAAGCAAATACATTTCATTCACGTTAAGCATAAGATACATATATAAAGTTTACAAAAGTTTATAAATTATAGGATAAATCTAAAAATGTCTATCTAAACTATAAGATAAGTTTGGATAATGACTATCTTGTAGGATAAGCATCAAGCTAGATATACAATACGTAACAAACCAGATAATAATGGTTACAATAAATATGAACTCTAATTATCCTTATCAATTATGGAATTAAAAAATATTTTGCTTTCCTTTTATTTTTTCTTCAACACCATAGTAAATCTCAGCCGTCATCCTTCAACCTCGAAATTATTTCAATCTCATCCTTCAACCTCCTCTTCTTATTGACAGATTTGAATATTAACAAGTTATAATTTATATGATCAATAGTATTAATATTCTTCAAACAAAAAAAGTTTCCAATAATATTTATGCAAAATCATTAACTTATTTAATGCAAATTTTAAATGCCCTTTCAACAATTTTAACCTAGTAAATCTTAAAAATAAAATAGACAAAAACAAATAATAATTAATCATGGAATCTATTTTATAGTATCTATGTTTGACTTTTAGAATATGTAATACAACAGATATTTTTCATTCTTTTTTAAATTAAAGTTCTAAGAAAATGTGAGTTTCTAATAACAATAACATTAATATTTTCAAATCTAATAAGGTCAGGAAAACTTTAGACAGCAATATTTTAACCATCATCATCATCATATAAAGCCTCAGATATAATGTTGAGAAAAAAATACTCAGTGGTATGCATATCCCATCGCAAGTCAGCTGGAATAGCTCAGTTGGTTAGAGCGTGTGGCTGTTAACCACAAGGTCGGAGGTTCAAGCCCTCCTTCTAGCGTATGAATTTTATATTTCCACTTTTGTAGCTTAGTTTCTTGCATATCGCCACGTAAGCAAAGCGTTTAAGCTTCCGTAATTTACTCACGAATTTAAAGTCACGTATGTTTCAGGGGACCTAAATTAGAAATTGAGAATGAGACAACTTCTACAGAAGTTGATGTTAAAATATCTTCTACCTTACGTTTTCTTTACTACTTTCATATTGTTGTTAAGAACTTAGTCTAACAAAGGATACATTGTTGCGAATTGCAAAGGTAAACAAATAATGCACATCAATCCATGGTCGTCTGATAATATTTGAGGTAGTACATTTTTAAAAAATTCTGACTTTTATTTTTAATTTAAAATTCGTGGTTGAAAGGTTTTAATTTAATAATTTAAAGTTTAAAATCATATAATTTAAATTAAGAAATCACTTTTTAATTTTTAATTAATGTAGCGATTGCACTAAATATTATGTAAATGTTTATATCTTAAATCGACTTATATAAATTTAAAAAATAGTAACTACATGAGATTTTAAAAAATTGAATACTTGATTTCTAAATTTCAAAATATAAACACTTCTAATTTTGTCATCTTTAATTTTTCCTTAAGTACGCTCTTTCTTTTGTCAATATTGTTATAAAATATAGAAATAATATGGTGTGCCACTAATTGTTAATACGCCACTAATTGTTAATACACCACTTAATTGTTAATGCACCAAATACACCACTTAATTGTTAGTACACTAAATGCACCACTTAATAGTTAGTGTACCACTTATATTATCATGATAGTATTTTATTAAAAATTTTATACAATAAATAGAAGGGTTAACTTGATGCCCTAAAAAAAAGGGTTAACTTGATGTAAGGGACACCAATTTATAAGAAGAATTCTCCTTTTTAAATTTTAGTTTCGATTTTATAACACGTTATCAGCACGAAGCTCTAATGTCTAAAATTCGGCTTATCAACTTCAAGCAATCATAAGGTTCTTCCGTTTACGTACATCAAACAAACGTAAGTTCTTCCATTTATTTTTCCATTTATCTACATTAATTCTATTTATGATATTATTAAAAAAAAATTATAGACGACTTTCTATAACTTCCCTAAAGTTTGACCGTCTCTTGAAATAATGAAAAGGTAATGTCACCTCTAAATACTTAAGTTATTGTATAGTATACATCACAATTAGAAAATAAAGAAATAAAATATATTCAAGACTATTATATTTATTATACTCTAATTAATTTTACTACATATATCTTATTATCAATTATGTGTTTTAAATAAATAATTAAATAATATATATTATAACATTTATAAATATAACGACTAGTTAACGGTAAAATAATAATAATAATAATGAAAATGATTCTTTTTCTATTAATAGATACCACTTCTACATAATTTACTTCATCCCTACACATTATTTCTTACCTCAAAATATAATTCAAATGTTGTCCGCTACATTATTTTTTTGTATAATTATTGTCATTATGTGTCTTTGTTTCATTCTTAGTGTAGAGCTAAATGATTCATATCGCAATTTTTGTCTCTTAGTAATAGCATTTTGTATGATCCCTTTGTTGCTTATTGGCTTAACATTTGAGCATGACATGTGATTTATTTAATGTAATATCTATTTGAATAACTGTATTAATTATTTCTCTCTATTGTATAATAGTTGCCAACATGTCCAATCTTGCCAAAATTGAGTTCGCTGCTCTTGATGTTGCGGGCAATAATTATATACCGTGGATGATTGATGTTGAAATGCATCTTGAATCAATAGATCTTTTAGATACCATTAAAGAAAATAATATAACATCAAAACAAAATAAAGCCAAAGCGATGATCTTCATTCGTCGTCATCTTGATGAGGGATTAAAAATAGAATACCTCACAATTAAAGATCCAAGTCATTTGTGGAAAAATTTACAAGAAAGATATGACCATCAAAAGGAAGTTTTACTTAGGACTCGTGATGAATGGAGCGCTTTACGCTTCCAAGATTTTAAAAAGGTCAATGAGTATAACTCAGCTATGTTTAGAATTGTCTCACAACTAAAATTTTGTGGGCAAGCAATCACTGAGGAAGATATGTTAGAAAAAATATACTCCACCTTCCACGCATCAAATGTAACATTGCAACAACAATATCGAGTCGTGGATTTAAAAATACTCGACCGATTTCATGCCTCCAGAATGAGAAGAATAATGAACTTTTGATAAAAAATCATCAATCCCGCCCTGCTGGCGCGGCAGCATTTCCATAAGCGAATATTGCAATTCAAAATGACAATGAAAGAAAACATCATCACGGGCCTAGTCGTGGTCGCGGTCATGGTCGTGGCCACGGTCGTAACTACATTCGTGGTCGTGGTCATGGACGTGGCCGAGAAAGTTATCCATATAACTCCTTTCAAAGAAATACGAGCGACCACAATAACAAGCACCATATTAATGATGTTCATGGAAGTTCTTATAGGACTTCAGGAGATTCTTGCCTTAGATGTGGTACAAAAGGACATTGGGCTAAAGTTTGTCGAGTTCCTGAACATCTATGTCAGTTATACAAAGCATCCTTAAAAAGGAAAGAAAAGGAAGTGAATTTTACTGAACAACGCCCTTTAGGTGATTCAACTGACCTTGGTGCTTTTGATTTTGATTTCATTGATAATCATAATCCTTCATATGACTCTACATATCTGAATGCTTCGGATTTTACTGATGATTTTGTGGATCAGGACATTGTTGGTGGCAATAGCAATGGAAATTAAAATAATGTACTTATGCTTATGTTATGTATTCTTATGTTTGTTGTGGTACTCAGTTTCAAGTAAAGTATTGTAACATTTTGCTTGTGTTATGTATTCTTATGCTTGTTGTGGTACTCAGTTTCAAGTAAAGTATTGTAACATTTTTTAAACATCTTTTTCTCTTTATTAAAGTTCTTGCGCAATTTTCTCATTAGATTATTTATTTTTATGTGAAGTTTTGATATGGATCGTTCTGAAAGAGGAGCGGAAAATAATGATAATTTATGTATACCGAGATAGTGGCACAACGCACACTATCACGAAGATAAGAGGTTCTTTTCGTAATTAAAACCAACAAAATAATTGTGAACACAATATCAGTCCTGCAGACTTGATTGAAGGAATTGGCAAGGCAAATTTCACATTACCAAATGGCACAAAGTTCTCAATACATGATGCCTTATTTGCTAAAGTCTAAAAAGAAATTTGTTGAGTTTTAATGATATATATTCTCATAAATATGATACTCGATCTGCAATCGAGGGAAATATGAAATATCGTATCTTCAACTCTGTAAATCGGAAAGATAAACATATTGGAAAAACTACCAATGCTCCCTACTGGATTACATTATACATATATAAATGTGATGGAATCTAATATAGTAGTGAAAGCAAAACACATTGATCCTTCAATGATATCTATTTGGCATGATCGTCTGGGCCATCCAGGATCAACAATGATGCGAAAAATAATTGAGAATACACATGGACATCCATTGAGTAACAAAATGATTACTCAACTAAATAAGAGTCATATACATCTTGTTCTCTTGGAAAACTAATCATAAGGCCATCACCAGCTAAAATAAAATTGGAATCACCTGCTTTTCTTGAACATATTCAAGGTGATATATGTGGACCAATTCATCCACCATGTGGACCATTTCGATATTTTATGGTATTGATAGATGCCTCCAGCAGATGGTCTCACGTTTGTCTACTATCAACTCGTAATATGGCATTTCTAAGATTTCTTGTACAAATTATTAAATTACGAGCACAATTTCCTGACTATACAAAAAAGAAAGTCAGACTCGATAATGCTGGTGAATTCACATCCCAAACTTTCAATGACTATTGTATGTCAACTGGGATTATGGTCGAGCATCATGTTGCTCATGTGCATACTCAAAATGGTTTAGCTGAATCTTTAATTAAACGCCTTCAGCTTATTGCTAGACTATTGATGATGAGAACAAAGCTTCCAATTTCTGTATGGGGTCATGCAATTTTACATGCTGAGGCATTAATTCGCATCCGACCAAGTGCATATCATAACTACTTCCCACTACAACTTGCATTTGGTCAAGAACCAAATATCTCCCATTTGAGAATTTTTCGTTGTGCAGTATATATGCCTATTGCACCACCACAACGTAGTAAAATGGGACCTCAAAGAAGATTGGGGATATATGTCGGCTATGAAAGTACATCTATTATTAGATATCTTAAACCTCAAACAGGTGATGTGTTTACAGCACGTTTTGATGATTGTCATTTTGATGAAAATACTTTCCCGACATTAGGGGGAGATAATAAACAACTGATGAAAGAAATTACATGGTGCGAACCATCATTATTGTATCTTGATCAACGCACAAAACAATGCGAAACAGAAGTGCAAAGAATTGTGCATTTGCAAAGAATTGCAAATCAATTTCCAGATGCTTTTACAGATACAAAAAGAGTGACTACATCATTTATACCAGTTGTAAATACTCATGCTCGGATTGAAATCCCAAAAGGACAATCTGAGAACATGGTCACTCATAAATCTACGACACGCATGAAACGTGGTAGACCAATCGGTTTCAAAGATAAAAATCCTCGAAAAAGAAAAGGAGCAAATGTGATTAATAACCCCAAGATAGATAAAAGTGTTCCTTTAGAAACACAAGATGAGGATAGTGTCCCAGAAGAGACACAAACTGACATTAATCAAGAAATCACAATTAATTATATTCACACAAAAGAATTATGGAACCGAAATGATATGAAAGAGATTGATGAAATATTTTCTTATGCTATAGCATGTGATATCATCAATGAAAATGAAGATCCCGAGCTAAGATCTATCATTGAATGTCAAAATAGACATGATTGGGTTCAATGGAAAGATGCTATTGAAGCTGAATTAAATTCTCTTAACAAACGTAATGTGTTTGGACCTATTGTCCTTACACCCCAAAGTGTAAAGCCTGTAGGTTACAAATGGATTTTTGTTCAAAAACGAAATGAGAAAAATGAGATTGTGAGATACAAAGCTCGACTTGTTGCACAAGGTTTTTCTCAAAGACCCGGAATTGACTATGAACAAACATACTCTCCTGTTATGGATACAATTACGTTTAGATATTTAATCAGCTTAACAGTTCTTCAGAAATTAGAAATGCATCTTATGGATGTTGTTACAGCTTACCTGTACAGATCACTTGATAGTGATATTTATATGAAAATCCCTGAAGGATTCAAAATGCCTGCAGCATTAAAATCACAACCAAAGGAAAAGTATTCGATCAAATTGCAAAGATCCTTATATGGACTAAAGCAATCTGGACGCATGTGGTACAATCGTCTAAGCGAGTATCTATCAAAGAAAGGATATGTAATAGTCCTATTTGCCCTTGCATTTTTATAAAGAAAACAACATCCGGATATGTGATTATCGTTGTCTATGTTGACGATTTGAATATCATTGGTACTGCTAAAGAAATCCAAGAAACAGTGGTATACTTAAAGAAGGAATTTGAAATGAAAGATCTTGGAAAAACTACATATTGTCTTAGTCTGCAAATTGAGCATAGACCAAGCGGAATATTTGTGCATCAATCGACAAATACAGAAAAGGTATTGAGGCGTTTCAATATGGATAAAGCAACTCCGTTAAGTACACCGATGGTTGGTAGATCACTTAATGTTGAGAAGGATCCATTTCGCCCTTGCGAAGAAAACGAAGAAGTTCTTGATTCTGAAACATCATATCTGAGTGCGATAGGAGCTCTCATGTATCTTGCTAATTGTACTAGACCTGATATAGCTTTTGCTATTAATCTACTAGCAAGATTTAGCTCATCTCCTACGAAAAGGCACTGGAATGGAATTAAACATCTATTTCGTTATCTTCGAGGTACAATTGATTTGGGATTATTTTACGCTAAAAATGCAAAACAAGCTTTGGTTGGTTATGCAGATGTAGGTTACTTATCAGATCCGCATAAAACCAGATCCCAAACTGGTTATGTATTTACGTATGGAGGCACTGCAATTTCTTGGCGTTCACAGAAACAAACACTTGTTGCTACTTCTTCAAATCATACTGAAATCATTGCACTTTATGAAGCAAGCCGAGAATGTGTATGGTTAAGGTCAATAACGCACCACATTTTAACAACTTGTGGCTTATCAACCAACAAAGAACCAACAATCATATATGAAGACAATGCAGTATGTATCGCTCAAATAAAGAAGGGTTATATCAAAAGTGATAGAACCAAACATAACCCTCCGAAATGTTTTCAATTCACCCAACATCTCGAAAAGAGCAAAGAAATCAACATCCAGTATATTCAATCAAGCGAAAATACTGCGGATCTTTTTCACAAAGGCACTTCCTACTACACCTTTCAGGAAGCATGTCCACGAGATTGAAATGCGACATCTAAGAAATTTATAAGGAAGAGCTCATTGTGTTAAATGAGGGGGAGCTTACGCAGTTGCACTCTTTTTTTCTTATCATGGTTTTTATCTTACTAGGTTTTTCCTGATAAGGTTTTTAACGAGGCAACACCAAATGCGTATCAAGACCAGATAAAAAATAATTATATGGCACACCAAGAGGAAGTGTTATAAAAGATAAAAATAATATGGTGTGCCACTAATTGTTAATACACCACTTAATTGTTAATGCACCAAATATACCACTTAATTGTTAGTGCACCAAATGCACCACTTAATAGTTAGTGTACCACTTCTATTATCATGATAGTATTTTATTAGAAATTTTGTACTATAAATAGAAGGGTTAACTTGATGTAAGGGACACCAATTTATAAGAAAAATTTTCCTTTTTAAATTTTAGTTTCGGTTTTATAATAAATATCACATTCAAAATCATCCCAAACAAGTATAAACAAACCACATGTCATTTCAATACGTGGACCAATTTGTCAATGAATTAGTCAAATCAATGGTCATTGTGAATATAGAGAGCAAAATCAAGAAATCAAAGAAGCAAAAGAAAAAAATAAATATTCAATAATAATTTGATTCTTTGTTTTCCATTAACTTTTAGGCAGGACTTAAAGTTAAAAATGCAAACAAGGAGTATTTCTGTGACATAGGCCATAATTCTAACGAATATAATTTTTATCACCTTAATTTTTGATAAAATAGAATTTTAGTGATATTAACATTTGTGAAAATAGAGTTTCAATTATCTTAAAATTATGGTAAAATAAAATTTAACTAGCTTCAGACATATATGAAAATAGAGTCTTATTGTACTTAAACTTCTTATATGTAACTCTTTAAGTAGGGGTGTTCATGGTAGGGTAACCTGACCCGTTCATAAATAACCTGAACCTGAACCTGAATGTCAGGTTCGGCAATTTCATGAATTTCGAACTCGAACTCGAACCTAAAGAACCTATAGGATCGGTTAACCTATTTTCAGGTTCGGTTCTCAAGATAACTAGAACCTATTTATATCAATATATATGACAAAAAATCATAAAAATAATTAATGAAAACAAATACAAATTATTCATAAAAGTATGCATAAAAAATCCATCAAAGATTAATCCAATATGTTAAACCCGAGCAAAGTAAAAATAAATCAAACAATGTCTTATAAAAAGATCCATACTAAAAAAAAAGATAAATTATTCAACAATTATTCTTCGAATAGGATGGTATGATGGTAGTTTAAGATATGAGAGGTTGAGAAGTTATTGTAGGATGAAAGATTGAATGAATTTTTTTTCTTTTTCGAATGAATAGAATGACCTTTAATTTTTCTTTGTTTTCATCAAGAAAAAAAAAACTTTTCAACTTCAATGGTTGATATTTGATAAAAGATTAATTGTGATTCAAGCGATCTTAGCTATAAATTTACTAGGTTTGTATTAAGATCGTTGGATTGAATTACCTTTTTTTAGAAGAATTGAATTTACAAGTGATCTTAGCAATTTTATCAATTATTCATATAAGAACAAACTACATTGTCATATCAATGATTCATATAAGAACAAACTACATTGCTATTCTCAATTTAAATATTAAAATGATTGCTATTCATTATATTAACAAAAATTGAACACAAAACCTTACGTAAGGATTTTATGGTAATGTCTCGTTTCTTAATAAACTTTCAATAGAGCTCTCTATTACTTTCCAATCGAAATGCTTAGATAAATAAAGTTATGTTTGTATTTGTACAAAACAATATTATTATATGCTTATTATTTATTAGCAACTATATTATATATTTCTTAATAAATGTGTTTTACATTTATTAATTTCTTTAATTAATCTCTAAATGATTATATTATTTTAGTCAATGAAGTTTTCTATTAATAGTTTAATACTTGATCAATAACTTTGACACATATTAATTGCTATTTGAAGTAAAAGTATTGAGTGTTATGCATTAGTTGTTACTTATAATAGCAATATTCGAGATTAATGTTTAATAACATAGAATTAAATTATTTTTTCCTTTTCTTCTTCTTTTACTCAAGAATAAATAATAAACACTAGTGAATTTATTATTATTATTATCCTCTTAAATTATATCTAAATATATGATAAATTTTTAGGTGTTTCAGTTCAGTTTAAACTAGAATCATGAAGTTAAAACTCGAACTGAACCATGAACCTGATTTTTCAGGTTCGGTTCGAACCGAACCTGAATTTAGGTTCGGTTAACCTTATTTACAGGTTCGGTTCATGCAGTTCAGGTCCGGTTTACAGGTTCGTGGATTTTTTTGAACACCCCTATCTTTAAGTACTTTGCTAAAGTTTGTATAAAATGCGATAATTTTAGTTATGTTTCTTCTTGTATCATCTTTCTTGTTGTAAAAAAAAAAAAGTAATCTCCTTGGCCGAACAATGTAAATTATTGTATTCTTTGCCTCTTTATTATCTGTGTGTGTGTGAAGAACTACAAACTTTAGTCTCCATTAGATCTTGAATGAAACGATACTTCAAATCAATATGTTTGGTTCTTGAATATTGAACTAGGTTTTTGGAGATGTTTATAGACCTCTTATTATCACATATGACAGTTAAAACATATTAAGTAACTTCATAATCTTCCAACATGTAACAATTATCCATCGATCTTTTTCCGCTTATTATACAATCTCCTTATTGCTTTAACATGTAACACCCCACTCTCGCAAGACACGTACCCAACATCTATGATGATTTACCGACTATTTTAGCATGCCACCCTTTTCATGATTTATAATTAAGTTAGTTGATGCCATGTGTAAGTTGGATTTATTTTTGCTCTAACATACCATTATCATATGATATGTACTTGAATGTCCTTAGATGTTCGGGTATATATTTTATGGTAGTGGGATGCTACATAACACCTTGCATTCATCACTGGTAAACTAGACTAACAATCTATCATCACAAAGCTGACTAATACTCAAAATGAGGCAGTCCATCCACACAAAGAGTACCTCTACTAATCATTGTTGTTTTCTTCCCATCATCAAATGTAACATGACCATCCATTCAACTTTGATAATTCACCAAATAGCTTCTTTCACCTATCATATGCCTTGAACACTCGCTGTCAAAGTACCATCTATTGTAAGAAGCAACGTGCATGGATTTAAGAGCCACAATTACTTGCGGTTTATTCTTCCTAACCCAAATTTGATTTGGTAGTCTCTGCTGCTGAACGTTCTTTCGAGAATGTCTAGGTTTTCTATTTTGAGCATTATAAAATAACATTAGCAACAACTTATAGCAATTTGGCCTTATGTAACCTTTTATGTTGGCCCCCGTTTTCGGAGCCCAACATCAGACATGAGATCATAAAGCTTGAGCATAGAGGAAGGTTTAGAACTTGGAACTTTAAAAGAAAAAACCTTCGAAAGTCGCCGTGGCGAACACAAGCGAGAAAATCCCTTGGACTCTTCAGGAATTTTACGCTGTGACAAGAGATTTAACTTTCACTTGCAATTTTATTTTCGCCACGGCGAACTCACCACGCCAACGAAAATGAAAAGCTTTGGGTTAATTACACCACAGCGAACTCTTGATTTTGCCGCTGTACAAACCCCTGTAACAAAACCCACAAAACTACCTACCATACTAAATGCAAATATAAATTCCTTCAACTACATCCATCAATTCAACCCCAAAACAAAATGATTATGAACCTAACCACAAATAAGTTCTCAAAATCTTAATCTCATTTTTAAAACAAAATACATTGCGAAGATAAGAAAATCATAGACATCCCAAATATATTTTATTTATAACAAAAGACAAATGTCTTACAAAGCTTTAATAGTATTTCAAGCCAGAATACATCAGTTGAGTTCGAGAACCAAAAATACAAAGTACATTTGAACTAGCAGAACTTGAAATGCGGCTAAAGCCTTGTGATTACAAAAATTAGCTTAAAAATCCAAAAATCTGCCTAATTGGAGTGATGCCTTGACTTGTTTAACTACTCGATCACTTGCTCTTCACCTGAGGATGAGATGGAATGGGAGGGGATGAGCTTAAAACTCGTGTGTAACAATTTTATAACCAACAACAAGCAAAACCATTAAAATACTTATCTTTCATTTTAACAAAATGCACTTTGAAATCACAAACACATATTTCTCAAATTCTCAACCAAATTCTCAATAATGCAAAACAGGTATGCATCAATCTTGTCAATATGTCATAAGCATATAAGTACATCAAAATGATTTGGAAGGTCCATAAACAAAATGAACTAACACATTTTCATATAATAGTCATGTGAAGTCGTGAACAGAACGAACTAGCACAATCTCACATAGTGATTTTGTGTAGTCGTAAACATGAGGGAGTCCATAAAGGAACTCCATACTACTAGCGAGCAGGCGGGAGAAGATTTTAGTCGAAGTGCATTTGACAACAGAATGGACCAAACCAAACCCACATAACATGTATTTCATAACCTTGTAAATTTATTGCCCAAAATGGCAAATTTTTGAAACTTGATCTTTTTCAAACATAGTATCTTTTCCAAAAATTATTTTCCTATTATTTTTCGTAAATCATCAACACAATAAGCTCATATAAAAAACATAACAATTTTGCAAATTATTCAAAGAGTTATAAAGTATATTCATGAAGTAGTTGAAATCATTTATTTACAACATTTGAAAGAAAACATTAATGGCCTATTACTTAATTATAAAACTCTAACCCACCTTGAAATCCTTGCTTATGAAGTTGGCTTAAGGATGTCTTTCTTCTCGCCTCTCTTGATCCCCTTGTAGATTTCCTTTAACAAAAACAAAAATATCAAATCAATAGAAATTCTAACTTGAGAACCCTAAGAAAATACATTCACTAAAATGGTTTTAGAGTACTTAACCCCATGCATTTCCCCAAACTTTATGAACCAAAACCCTTTTCCTATATCCAACTCTTTGGGTCAATTTTCCATCATCATTATGATCAAGTAAATGACAAAATTTGAAAACACTTTCTTCTATAAAAATGCTCCTTATTGTCTTAATCTTCTATTGACACCAAAATCATTTAATTTGGTTTCGTACTCTAAAAATTATACTAAAAACATTTTCGTGCTGGTCGTATACTAAAACAACATTTCATACTCAACTTCCATCCAAGTTTTTAATTCCTTATAGACTTAATCAAGACTCATTTCCATCAGAAAAATTATAACACTATGTCTCTAGTTTACACCAAATCACAAATCATCTCATTCAGATAATTATACAAAAAGTTGTGCTCAAAATATCAAAATATGTCTGTACAGGAAAAATGGACTTCGCCGTGGCGAAGTCAGAAGTTCGCTACAGCAAACTTGTCCAGAAACTGACTCCGAAAACATATTTTGCAACATTTTTCATCATTTCACCCCACCCCCCCACCTTTCATATATAATCCATCTTAACACTAAACCATCTCTTCTACTTCATTTACAACCTCATTTCAACCCAATGTCATTGACAAATATATCAAGATCTATCTTTGATCATTAACTCCAAAAGAAAACACTTGCCTTTATCATTCATCAACAACTTTCCACCCATATTCAACTTCATTTAAGTTTCATTGAACCAAACCCGTTAAATTTAAAGCATAACTTAAAGAATCTTAGTTTTTTAAGTTTCATTGAACCAAACCCGTTAAATTTAAAGCATAACTTAAAGAATCTTAGTTTTGAAAAGAAGAGGGACTAAAACAAACTTATACTCCAACACAGCCTTCTCTCCCTTTCTTCGACCAGATCTGGAAATTGCAAACCTCCCCTCCCAGCTCATTGCTACTGCCGCCATCGCCAATTGCTACCACCATCGTCGCCTGTTGCTGTCGCTGCCAACACCAATTATTGCCTCTATTGTTACTAATTGTTACTACCCGTCAACTTTGTCACATACTATTGCCGATGAGTGCTCCTCTTATGTTCCCTCTTGTGGTGTAACATATGCCTTAAAACTGATGATGTAAATGCTGTATCTTGTAAAAATTAAAATATATTAGTTGTTTACGTTAACTGAAAAACGTAGGACTATAGAAGGTGACTAGTGACTGGTGAGTAGGCTTATGAAAAAGTAAATTAAATTAATTTTTTTTAATGTAAGAGTAAGACATGGCATAAACATGTGTTTTCAGTCAGAGATGCATGTCAACACCTTTGAAGTTTAATTGCATATTTATCTAAAGCTAAGACTCTCTGAAGTTTAATAGCGTATATGCAGCATAGGAAAGCAATTCTAAAGACACAAGCTTCCCGCTTCAGGTTCTTCACAATTTCAATCCCATTTGACAATGAGTGGCCTTTCCTTTTCATTGCAATATAGTTCCATCAAGTTTTGAATTTGGACCAGACAGCCTGAGAGTAGGAACATTGAAAGAAGATAGGGGAATTAGTTTCACGAACCAATTGACATAATAGATAGAAGCTGCTCTGAATTCCATAGCACCTATGCCTTATTATAAAGCAACGATTATAATAATTTGTTGCTATATATAAACCTAATTGCAGCAGGAGTAGGAGTACCTCTAAACCTCAGGTCTGGTGATTCCTATTCTGGTGATTTTGTAGTACAGCTACATTACTCGCTTCTGTTTATTTATACAACCGAGCCTTGGTGGTCCTCGAGTTGACCATATTAGAAGGGCAAATAGTGAAATTTTGAACTATTTGTTTCACTTAGTAAGTAAATTGTTGTATATAGTCTATGCATAGAATCCTTGCAGAATGGGTGAAAATTAGTATCAGTGTCATTAAAAATTCTCCCAACTCCAGTCAACTGAAAGTAGCTGCATTCATAGGTGATAACTGGAAATATTTGCTACAACTAATTTAGAAATATCTATTCTGATGGATATCTGAAAACAGGGCATTTCAGATATGAGAAATGAAGGAAATGTCGTGACTTTTGCTTGCTTGATAAATAGACAGCTACCTTTTCAAACTCCTCCACTCATAATACTGTTGTGAAAACAAAAGACAGTACCTTAAACCAAAACTTAGTTCAGATCGTCCCTTTGCCTTTAGTAAGATGTTGGATTCTCTCAAGCAACACATATATATAGATATATTGTCACAATATGCTTCCTTTCGACAATTAGCCATTCGCATTGCGAACAAGGATATATGACTTTGATTTCAACGCTTTGCATCACAACTCCAACTTATGGGATAGAGAAGCTAGTCGCTAGGATTTTTATCTTTTAGCAACATCGAACATTGCGCTTGTTAATATTCTAAAGGTTATGTCGTAGGGAACTGAACAGTTTGGTATGGCAATTGAATTGGGAAGTGGGAGACAGGCACGATTATGCTTATCTATTTCTCACCATACCACGCTTGCAGTCCTACCACCACTCAGCTCCAACTCTGTTCACTTCGGGTTTTGCAAACGCTGGTCTTCCTGTCAGTGAAAGTAAACCAGTTTTGTACACTTGGGGGCACGTGAGATGCACGTTCAAACCCCAACCAACCTACAAAGATGCTAGCGCTCGCTCTCTGAATCTTCATCTAATCGCCCAATTGGCTCCATCACCAAATTCACATGCAAACTATATTTAGTTAACTTTTATCAAAGTCTGTCCCGATCCTTAAATAAAAGTTAAAACGAGGAGAGGAGACTAATAAAGTTAACACAAACATACTCGTAACAACTACACAAATACAATAATAAGTTTCACTTGGACCTCTCATCCAAATCCAACTCCAACTCCTTCCTTCAGACCACACGAGAGAATAATACTATCAAAATCCACCAACTCAGCTTACAAGTCAAACACCATGCTTTTTTCCTCTACATACATTCTCTTTTACATTATTGAACAGCTGCCTGTGTTCTCATCACTGAACATATGGGTAGCTGCAGAGTGATCACCACTGGGATTAGGTTGTTCGATGTAAGGATAAGGTGCAGGAGGTGCAGGAATATAATTATAATAATAGCCAGTGCTAGGTGGAATAAATGGAGACCTATGATACATTATTTGAGGTTGAGGTTGAGGTTGTTGCATGACATGCCTGCTTTGCATGTTCATGGTCATTGATGATGCTGGATGGTTATAGCCATTCAAGTTCATCAGCATGGATGATGGGTATTGACCTGTGGAATATACATTGCCAGGAAATCCTGCTGCAGAAGATGCTTGGTACCCATTACTTGGCTGAACTTGATATCCTCCTAGCCCATGGGAATTATTCCCCCCTAAGCCACCGGCACCATTACCAACAACACTTGCTCCATTTGCTGGAAAACCAGCTAGGCTCATCATAGTACCAATGTCATTTCCTCTTTTTCCCTCTCCACCGGCTAGTTGGCCATTGTTCATTTTCAATGCAGCCATTGTCTTCTCATCTATTCCACCCTGATTAAACTTCATTCCGACATTCTGATTTGGGTTTCCTTTCTTCCCAGCATTATTCCCATTCCCATTTCCATTTCCATTTCCAACATTGTTGTTCATTTTATTGCCATTGTTGGCAGTTGCAGCAGCGGCAACGGCAGCAATGGGTCCAACACTTTTCCTTGCATTGTTGTTGTTAGCATTAATGGCCTGTTGGCCAAGAAGACCAAGTTGGTTCGCCCTCAGGAACCTCATCTCATCCTCATCATCGTCATCTTCATCATCATCAAAATATTCATCATCTTCTTCCGAGCTAAAAACAGGGAACTTCTGCTGGTTCTTTAACGCTTCAAGGCCTTTGATCAACCCTTGCTTTTGACTTTTGCCGCTCTTGTCATCCTTGATGCAATTGCTCTTCTGGCTTTGGTTTTGGTTCGACTTTTGGGACCAAAGCTCTGCATGTTTACCAGCCCTGACTAGTTTCTTGATCAAAGTTGCAGAGTCCACACTTCCTGATACTGTAACCTTCTGTTGCTCGGCATCGATGTTTACTTGATAAACCCCTGGAACAGGACTTAAGAAAGTTAAAAACATAAGACGACAATTTAGACACAAGATAAAATACTAAGCCAAAAGGGTAACTTCACTGGAATTAAGGCCAGGCTCATTTCCAAATCTTGAACTCCGTACGTGGGCACCGATAGATAAAAAGTATTTGAGTCCTCTGACTTTATCAGTCACATTAAAGGGATTATTAATAAAAAGCTTGGATTGATAGTTGGTAAGCACCTAATTCGTTACGGCACAACCATATCCTCCCTCACCCCCTCCCCTTAAAATAAAAAGAAAAGGAAAATTTTATCTTGCAACGTAACATGATAAGTTCAAATAAGTATCGATAGAACTACAAGGAACGGTGACCAATTTAACTGACATGGACAACAGAACTCAGAATTCTGTGCTTGGAAAAGCAAACGAACTGAAATTTACAAGTTTTTAGAATCTCATTTGTAACTTTCTGCTACTGAAGGTAACATTATGCACTATACAACACTAACAGAATTCTTTGCGCTATTTTTAGAACCAGACACAATTGTACTAGAAAGAAGAGAAGATAACAAGTCTCATCCAAGGGATGAACAACAATGCAAACATAAAAAGCATGATAATGGAGTTAATACCTTCAATTCTTTGAAGCAGTTTCTTGACTTTCTGTTTACACCCATCACAATGTATGTTGACTCTGAGAACACAGGTCTGTAGACAAAAATAATGAGAAAGAAGGCAAGCAACAAGAACAAAAAGAAAGTTTCTCAAGGAAAAGACCAAAAACAAACTTTGCTCAAGTTACGGAAAAATAAATAAAAAGATAAAAGTGGTCTAAGAGAAAAGGCAGAAAGAATGTGGTTGAAAGAGAGGCAGAGAGGGACCTGGATCTTGAGTAGCTTAAAGTCTTCATCTTTAGTCATTTCTTCAGTAGCGATGTTTGGAATGAAAGAGCCTCACAAACACACACACAACTCAGCTAGAAAAGATGAGAGAAAAGTTAAAGCAAGACTATATATCTTAAGTCTTAACAACAAGGCAGTGGCTGAAGTAAAGGTAAAAAGGAGATATAACATGCGGGTTTCTAGTTATACAAACAAACTATAAAGAAAACATAGATTCTTCTTTCTTTTTTCTTTTGCTTTCAGATATCAAAACAAACAAAACAAATGCACATGGGTTTTTCTTTTACAAGTACTATTATATTATATATGAAACCAAAACCAAAACCAAATGCCAATGCTGAAGACAACTAGGGAGAGATAGAGAAGGTACAGTACAGAAGCAAATGGAGAATCACAAGTCAGAGAGAGTAAAAAGTGGGTGGTAAAGAAGAGAGAGAGGGAGAACCGAGGGGATGCCCTGCTTCTCTGAAATCTGAAATCTGAAATGATGTGATTTAACGTTAAATACTGAGTAGAGAAAAACAATAAAAGAAGAACAGCGACTTGACAGGCCGACTTCTATCCCTGCTCTGTTCGTCACATGTGTGTTCTTTTTCCTTTATTTATTTATACCGCTCCGTAATCGTATGTATGTGAATGTTTTTTCAAGAATACTTTGCTTTAAATGGGATTTTTGTTGATGCAGTCAGTTCATCGACTGCTGAAGATAAACTTAAAGGATTTTTGTTGATGTAGTCAGTTCATCGACTGCTGAAGATGAACTTAAATTGCTATCAAGCACAAATCTGACCCTTCTCCTACCAGCCGAAGCTGTGAAGAAGTCTTGGAATTCTTAAAAAAGAAGAAACTAATTAAATCCAAGCAAAAATTGAAGAATAGAAAAAGCATTTGGTAGTAAATTCATGAGGTTACATCTGAAGAATAATGCAGCATCTTTCGGCCTTGTTTGGTAAATAATTGGTAGGATTGAGAAATATCCTAACTCAATTGGTTGTTTTTTTGGAAATACTCTTATTTAAAGGAATAATAAGATATAATAAAATTGTCCTATGTTATTATTGTTTAAATTTTATAAAAATATTTAAAGAAATAATAAGAGATAATATTTATGTCTTTATAAATTTTTTAAATTATAATTAACACTAAACAGTTAATTGTATTATTTTATTTTTATATAAAAATTGATATTATTTGAGTCAAATTAAATAATATACCTTGCAGTAAGCTAATTACTGATACCGTTAATAAAGTCAGTTACAAGCTGATGCATTGCGTAGAATTGACAAACAGGACTTTCATGATTTGGTGCATGAAATATTTCTCTGGTTTTTGACCAAACTAACTTAAACATGCCAACGGTGTTAACAACTAGACTTGTGCGGTGACAACGATGGGGGATTAATTGATCCAAATTTTTTACTTAAGACTTTTTCCTTAAAGGAGATCTTGAGTTCTGAGTCATGCCAAAAAAGGAGAAATAGACATATTCTTATTGAAGATCTTCTAGTCTTCTGGGTAAAACTTTTTGATCGGATTAATTACGGACGTCTCGCTTGCGTGGCGGTGTGGGAGTTAAGCTCTTAGGAATCTAAGGTTGATAAAAATCGATCTTTGGCGGGGGGCCAGGTGATCAATCATCAGCTGAACAATCTAGAGTATGTGAAGACTCCTTGTGCGCAGAAGTATACAGACTACGTAAAAATATGAGGAATCTTGGAGTTCTAGATTTACATCCTCTAAACTCTTACGGTGAACTTCTAGGAGTTTAGGATTAGTCTGAATAAGTTAGAATATCTAATTGTAATAAAAAAAAACTAAACTTATGCGGTAACTTAGACTCACAAATAAATTAACAAGACTAGTGTTTCCCAGTGGGAAATTAAAAAAAAAAAGTTGAATCTCTTTAGAAATTGTGCAGGACATACAGAATTTATGTCGAACCAGACTAGACTAGTTGCATCTAATCTAATTTTTGATGACTGATGAAGCATTAGTTAGTACAGTGAATATCTTACGTGTTGATAGATTTGGTATATATGTGATTGTACACCATGAAAAGAGTGTTGTGTCAAAATTTTCATTGCGTCAATGATGAAAGATCTTGTCAAGTACTATAATCATTTCTTTGATTTGATTTGTATCATATCTCAGCTAATTCACGTCAATCTCTTTGGGTCAGGCCCACTTGAAGCCCGGTTCAACCAAAAATATATTAAACTTGTAATTAATAGTTAAAAATCATAAAGAATTAAGGAAAAGTTGTACTTACTGTCTTTAAAATCCTTACCCGATTTCGTTCTTAAAGGCCTGGGAAACACGTCCGATTGAGACCAGGTTGAAGAAGGCAAACAACAAAAGAAGGGGAGCTTTTGCAGTTATAAAATAGGCGAGGCAGGGGGGGGCTGGCGCACCTGAAAAGGACAGTGGGAAAAAAGACCAATTACAACGTAAAATGAACTCCACTTTTTTGACCTTTCACAATTCCCAAACAAAGTAAGTATTTTTTTAAAAATATTGTTTTGTGGGTATTGACCAAAATAGCACGCAATCACACAAAGGTCTTTAAAGTGTATAGAGTTTTAGAGTGAGTTAGGTCCATCATTACTTGCTTCCTGGCACCTGCAGATTCCTATGCATGCTGTCTCAGAACCAAGCCCCTCTTTCTGTCTCCTTTATCACCTTTACTTCTGCATCAAGTCTCTCTCACTCTCCGATACCTTTGTTTTTTTTTCACCTTCGTAATTACCTTAACTGCCACTCACCTTTTTGGTTTTTTCTTTCCAGAGGGTGAAAAATAAGAACAAAATTCTCTTTCCGCTGACGGAACTTATTGGCGTTGCCTTGGTACAATCAAGATGAGTCTGTCGGGGTTTTGGACCGGCCTGTGAGTCTCAGAAATTTCAATTTGTGAGTCCACCAGCCTTTTTGTGGATCCCACGTCCCAGACTCATTATTCTCTCTAATCTTTTCTTGGACCCATTTTAGATCGAGACCTGATCTTTTGGTTCAGGTACTCTGCTATTTATTTAGTTTAAATAAATAGCTGAGATATTCTGATACAGGATAAGACCAAAGCAGCTAGTTAGAGGATCTGAAGGCTTCTAAATCACCCTTCGTACATTCTTACACCTTTGATTCTTTGTGCTTGTGTTCCCAGTTAGAAACAACAGGAAAGAAAGAGATCCAAGGATAAGAAGAGCAATCTTGAGATATTTTCTTGACATTTGTTTGTTTTTAGATGTTTTCATAAATTTATTGTTTAATAAATAAACGACTTTCCCAATTCAAATTAAACCTTAAATAATTTGAGAGTTCACCAACTCTCTGGGATCTGTCTTTCTGCGGGAAGAGCATGCATTTCTTACCTTTATAAAGCATGCAATGACATCAACTCCTGTTTTCTAAATTCTATGATGAAACTCAGAGTTTAAGGGTACACTTGTTTGGGGTAAACGAGAAAAATAAATGGGAATAGAATGAAATCTTGTGCTTAGCATCAAACTATTATTGAAGGGGTAATATTTTCATTACCCAATTTTTAGCAATCCTCCATTCTCCTGCTATTTCGAAGAAATGAAAATCATTGATTTATTCTGCTGATATAAGGGCTTTATGTATGCTTTTAATTGGATCATTTATCTCGGATGAATGAACTTAGAGGTATGTGATTATTATTATTAAATTTACAGTTTCTCATAGTAATTTAAACAATCATAATAAATTACAGACTTACCAAATAATATTAATTTAAGGGTAATAAATACAAATAAAATTTTTAAAAAATCTACAAATTTTGAAATTGTGGAAAAATATCATAATATACTTGATTTTGAACATTTTATCATTATAAATAGTGTATAAAATATAATTAATTAAATTATATTTAAATTTTAATATGTAACAAATTTTTATTTTCTAAAATTTTTAACAAACCAATCATCATCAAAGGTAGTGGTAATCATTCATTCATCTTAACCAACCATTATAATTATAATGATCATATTCATTATTATTCCTCCATATATTCATTCTCGTTCTTATTCTTATTCCCGTTTACTCTTAGCGCCCCCAAATTTCTATAGAAATGGATCGTAGTCCGATGTAAAGTAGTTTAGATTGGTTTGGCGACGTTAAGCAATAATTAGTCCATTTCATTTATATTCCTGTTGGTACGAGTAAACACTTGCAGTAGCATAGGACACAAGTGATTGAACAAACCCTACCTACTACACAGCCAGCACCAGCTCTCTCCACCCACTTCAATTTTGTCGTTTTCCGATTACTTTCTCAACTTAGTTGCTGGAAGACTGTTGAGGTTGGGGAAATAAATAATAATAGATTTTTGTTTCTCAGAACTTAATATTGACGTATGACTCAAAGATTTGCATATACAATTGATGTTTACTGTGTTGTTAACTACTCTGTTTTTATTCTTTTCAGAGATCAATAATCACATTCTCGCCATATCCAAAGAGTTAAAATAAGGTCTCAACACGGGCTCTTGACAATCAAACAAAGGTTGGTTTCTCATTCCCAACCTCTTCCTTCTGGGGCTATTGATAGAGGGATATATTCAAGATATGGGAATGGGTTTTTTCATATTCATTTGCACCATCTTAATTATCGCATGTTTTTAAGGGATAATAATTTTAAGACTGTTTAACATTTTGAATTTTTTAAAAAAAAATTGGTGTCCAATTTTTAGAATTTTTAATTTAATTTTAATATTTTAAAACTCGACTTCATGCTCCAAGAGGACGACATTTTTTTGTTTTAATAGGTTGAGACATGCATGACAGCCCACTAAGCCGCTGCCGAATGCCAGGTGGTGGGAACTTGAGCTTGTGAGATTCGCCCAAACACACGTCTCAAGAAAGTGTTATGTGTTGATAATGGTATGGGATGACAGAGACTACGCATGATAAATGTTTCAAGCATTCTTTCGTGAATTGTGTGATAAGTGTCTTACCATGTTAATCCTGCAATAACCTTTGCATTTTCAAGCAAAATACATGCTTTAAACTTTGTTTCTACAGGTACATGTATAAATTGTCATATAAACCATACCATGCAGATACTAGAAATATGATAATCAGATAAGTTATTCAGTTCTTCAATTCTTGGGAGTGAAGAAAAAAAGAACAATTCAAATGCACTGCATTAAGGTTCTGGAACAAAAGGGAACTTTTGAGTCTAATTTCTCCTGGGCAAGGATAAGGTTGGAATCAAAATCATTTTTCTCCCAATTTTTTTTAAATCATGCTTTTGCTCTTAGTTGATAAGCAATGCCCAAATGAAATGATGATATGGATAATTACAAAATTTTTTCATTTTGGATTTTTTGAAAGTTAAGATGACTAAAATTTTATAAAATAATTAACGCATAAATCATAACACAATAAGAATCATAATTAGTACCTTATTTCGAAATTTGATCATACTCTTGTTGTATCTTTCGAACTGTTTTCGAAACTAGCTCATCTCAACCACTGCAACCATACAAATATTTGGCCTCTAACAGTATTCGCATACCAAGTTGAGAAAATTATGCAATTATTACTAAGAGAGTTAAACAAGGAGTGCTGGTTTCATTAGAACCTAAGCCTATTTATAACAAATAAGGATCAATATGAGATACAATATGAGTGAGATACAATATCTCATATTGATCCTTATTTGTTAAATATCTCATATTTAATTGTAAAGTTTTTTAAATTTTACATTCAAATCCAACTTGATTAAAATATCTTTACTTTCTTCAACTCATTATTTATGTGTGGTTCATTAGATTCTTAAATATATTGGCAATTGATACAAATTGTAACCCTAAATTATACTTACGAGTAGATAAATTAAACTACATTAATTTATCTTTAATTCTCTAATTAAATAATTTATATCTATAGATCAAGATTGACATCAAACAACATATTATGGCTACCTATGTAACGCCCCAAATTAGGGGTTAGCATATTAAGCAAATTTAATCCGATTTATGTTATGTCTCTTTGACATTGTGGCATGCATTCATGGCATTTTTCGGGTACATATTCTTTGGATTTGTTTCTGGAAAGTCTGAGATGTATTATATGTGTGTTAAACTTAGATTTTAAAACAATGCATATGTGTAATGTTTGATTTTGTTTGTTCTGTCTTGGGTGGCATCCATGTATCCTCCCAGGGGGTATTTGGGTGTTACAACCTAAATATTTAGGAATGTCAAAGTAATTTTAAATAGCTTTTATTGTGCATGATTTTCCTTAGAATTCAATATATCATTTCACTATACAATGTTCCTATTAGACATAGAGCATGAAATTAATGTCAACTTTATTTTGAGTTCAATCATATTGATTCTTTACCATTACGTATTGATTCAATTAATGACATTTGTAAACTATTTGCAAAATGTCATTCTACATTGACCAAGGATTTTTCGAATTAATACTAATCAAGAACAACCAAACATTATCCCTAATTACTTTAAGATAATGAATTACTTTAGGGTGATAAATTATATCTTGATCACTCAATTACTTTCATATAATTCATATTATATCCAATGACTCTTGACTAAATAACCCATAATTATAATAAGTTATAAGTAGTATCAAAACATAGTAATCTTTATACAAGATAACTTTGGAAATGTCAAGTTACTGAGGATAACTTATATTATCATCACAATGAAAATTTCTATAGATATACAAGTAATATTTCAAATAGATTTTTCATATGAGATCGATTCGATGAACTTGTTTTCTAATAAGCACTCATACGTTAGTTTAAGTATTCTCATACTTTAATGTATGAGACGATTTAATTCATAAGAAAAACATAACGTGTGTTAGTCTTTTTATGTTTTATTAATGTCTAGTCTTAATATAACAATGACTAAGAATAATTTAGGGATAACACTTAAATGCAATATGAATCTTATAATTATAATCTCATTATAATTTCATTTATAATTCATAATTATCCCATGGACTCTATCATATACATATAAATATGTACAAGATAAAAATGCCTTTAAATTATTTTGTCACTAAACTATAACCAATCGATTGATTATAGGCCACAAACCAACAATCTCCCACCTACACTAAGCCAACCGTTTAAGTATCTTATACTATATCACCATATGATGATCATGTTATTATCGGGACAATGGTTTAATAATAGAATTTTAAAAGATTATATGTAATGAGAATTTGTTTAAATCTTAAAATTTTCATCTTAATTAATTATCATCATAATTAAGAAAATTTTCCTAAAAGCATCTTTGGATATTTTATCGGACCTTAGCTAATTTTACATACATAACGACTCTAATATTTCACAATACATTAATGTCTTAATAAATGCAAAGAACTTTATGAATTTTATTAAAGAACTTATTAATCTAATTAATCATTTCTACTAAATGAAAATATATATGGCTTCATTAACAATTATTGCTTTATTGGAACCTTTCTATTCTCTATATAATATTGTTCCAAGTAAAATATACTTTAATCGGGATTTACTTCTAAAGTTAATATCGTTATCATCTTGAACTTAAATATCAACTCATACATAGAATAATAGATATCTTTAATACTTCACAAGTTTCAAATATCTCAAATACTAAATATCTTTAATACATTATCTATGTACTTGAACTTAGAACTAGTAAACAACTTCCATGCTATCTCTATAAATCTAATTCCTATAATTAAGTTATCTTTTATATCCAACAAGAGATGTTCTTGGACAATTGTATTTTCAACAAGTGAAAATTAAAATTATTGTTCTCTCGATTAATATGTCTCTACATACTCTCACTAAAGAGGACAACTATTCTTCTATTGACCTTCTTATAAAGGAAAACTATACTTCCACTAACCTTCTTATAGATATGATAAATTCAAAATCATTACCAAAACAAACTATTTAAATTCATCATGAAAGTGAATTTTTAATGTGTCATATCCTTTCAATTATACATTAAATTTATCAACAAAGGCATTAGTTCTAATTAGATGTATTATTATGAGATTTTAACTTTTAAAATTTCATCTTACTCCCACTACTTATCTTGAGAACCATTCTCTTATAAGTGTACATTGAATTAAACAATTTATTCAATGTATCTATAAGATTATATCTAATCTTTTGGATGTCTCATAAACTTTTAGTACCTATTTAGTTTTAGTAGATAATACATGCTTCATCTAAGCATCACATCCTAAAATCATTAAGTTTAACTCTTTTAAAGACAACGTTTCATGTCTAATATGAAATCTTACTAATTGATTCAATTGGAATAATAAAAGTAAGTCATTGTGCTAGGCATAGCTATGGGGAAAACATTATTACATTATACAATATCTCATATTGTATTTTCCTCCTTACGTAAATCCATATTTTATGTAATTTTGTTGTGAAGGTATTCACCAAAGAATCTCATTTCTTATAGATAACAAAAATTTAAAGAATTTTTGATTACATGCAAGCCTTACACAATATAAGAATGCATTTTAGATTAAGATGTTCTATGATTATCATTCTTATGGGAGATTATTTGATAATAAATAAATTGATTACTAGTGATTTGATAATAAATAAATTGATTACTAGTGGATTCACACTTTAAAGACTATACTAGTTGGCCTATATCTGTGTTAAATGGTGTAATTTTAAAAGATTACTTGCTAGAGACTATAGACATCAAAGCATATAGAGATAAGAGATATACCTTTTATTTATTGGGAGGAGATGAAGGGGCATAATATTAAAAGTTATGAGGGTACTTCTTGACAAGGATGGAATGAAATAGGGATTGTTGGCTATACATCAAATCTCCTTATGGTGTGTTTGACTTATAAAACAAGTGCCTTGGACAAATAAAATCTAGGTTTATTAATATTTGTACATTGATGGTTTTCATTTAACGACAAGCTATAGTGATTGATGGCCATTATAAGGGATCCAAATGATAATATATTTCTATTGACTTGGAATCTTATATAAGTTGAGAACAAAGAGAGCTAAAATTGGTTTTTAGGAAGCTTATTGGATGATATTGGCAGTGAATGGTCATAGGTGTTCACAAAAATTTTCTTATTGTAAATTTCATATTCCCCTTGTTTCGTATTGACCTTATATTTATCATATGATACAAGGTCTACAAGAATTGTTTGGGCATAAATACACATATTTGGACCATTGTTATTACTTTATGCATTTGTGGGTCAATTTACAAAGCAAGTATAAAGTGTTAGCCATTTAGAAAGACTAGATCTGGAGTATTGCTTCAAATTGTACACAACAAGGTTGTAAGCGATAAAAGTGTAACATTTCATTTCCATACTAAGGGTTAGAATCCTAGATTTGTATAATTAAGAAATAGCAATGAGAGATTAGAAAAAATAAATTTTATGTTCATACATAATGTTAGCATACACACATGTAAATTTGATTATTGCGCGCATTAAAATGATTAAACATGCATTTATTGACATTTTGGGTATAATTGATTTATAAATGTGATTATATTTGGAATTGTGAATTGTATATGTTAAGAATTGATTTGTAGAGTATATGTATTGACTCAAAATTTTAGTGAAAATTTGGAAAAATTTTAAAATTTTAGATATTTTCGGACTAGAAAAATGCCAAGTTGCAAAACAATTAATGAATGCTAGTATAAATAAGAATCGAATGACAATAAAAATAAAATTAGTGTTCACAAAAGTGAATACTCTTTGTTACATCAATAAATTATTTAATGGAAACATCATTTTAATTTGGGCTAAAAGTGCATTTTGAATCTTAACATTTGCAACAAAATATAGAATAGACCCTAACGTTTCAAAACGTTCAAATTAAACCCAACATTTTCTTATATTCAAAGTAGACTCCAAGTAAATGTTAAATTTAACGAGGTTAACTCTTTGTTAATTAAATAACATGTCAATGATAATGTAGCATTATTTTTATTTTAAATAAAATTGGGCCTCACTATCACATGACAAATGGGTCTCATAATTTAAAATATAAATATCGGCCCATAGCCACTGCCACGTGACAAGTGGGGCCTATTGAAATGTATAAATAGTGGCCCCTGCTGTCAAGCAATTATGGGATCTACTTTTTTATTAATTTAAATAATATAAAAATAATGTCATGTGATAGAGAGTTAACTCTCTCACATTTTTTGTCCATTTATGGTCTATTCTAAACATTGAAGACGTTAGAATTTAATCTGAACGTTTTAAAATATTAGAGTTCAAGTTATATTTTATTGTAAATGTTGAAGTTCAAAATATACTTTTGGCCTTTTAATTTATGTATTATAAGTATTTGAAAAAATTTAAGCTAAATAAAAGTTTTAAAGATTGTATACTAAATTAAAAAATTAGTAGTTTTTTTTTTTTTGTTCTCTATCATGTAGCAACTGTTTTATTTACATTCTCATATTTTTTATTAAAAAAAAAACAATAACTGAAACATGTGGAGTTAACCATAGTGATTTGATTGAGAAATTCCAGACAATACAATACAGATGTTTTTTCTTCAAAATGATCAGAGACCAGCGGCTTTCTTGCGGCATTAGGCCTCGCTAGTTTCTTCTCTCCGGTTAACCCAAAAAAAAAAATGTAGGACTAATTGCAGGCTTGCAGTCTGAGGCCTTCAATCTTAATGGAAGCTTTATTTTGCCTTTAACAAACAAAAGTAGACCCAAGGTCCAAATATGAAGCTTGGTCCTGATGAGGAGAAGAGTAGGATGGACTAATCGTTGGTCAAAATGGTAGTAATAAGGAGAATTAATGAAGTCGAAGCCTTGGACAATGGATCATTATTCTCTTTTTAACCTCTGCAACAACACCGCCCATCTGAAAAAGGAAAGATGGACTTTAATGAGTGGGAGAGGAATACATAAATAAATGTCAATTGATTGCTTTTTGCAGATTCTTTCTTCTGGTGGATTGTATAGCTTTACAACAAAAGCTCTATTTTTATGCCACTTTAGTGAAAGACACTACAACTTATCAAATTCTAAGGCAAACTGTACATTTCCTTTCGGCCAGCCACATGAATATAACGCATAATAATACGCCGGTGTTTTAAATCCATAACAAAATAAAGGCCATTCAAGGTTGTTGACAGAAAAGTGGATGTGTTGGTATCTAACAAAATTTAAAGGCCCACTAAGATGAAAATAATTTGAAACTTTTGAAGTAAAAAAATTATACTCGATTCTTCAATGTAGTAATTGCTCATTAATATTTTAGCATGATTCATTTTATATTAGAACCAAATCTCTTACAATGACACCAGAAAGTTATACTTGATGGATGGTTGACATTAGTTTTGTTTTTATAGTAACAATTTCAGATGTTTAATTACTGAGTTTTATATTCTATGATGTTGATTACACCAATAAATCGAGAAGGGTTCTTAATTCCGTGCTTCGGGAGGTATAATGTTAGGCTTCAGAATACTTCTGTATGATCTAGTGTTCATACACTCAATAACTTTAATAGGCCTATTATACTTGTCTCGTTGTAATAACTGGATATAGACACAAGGTCGAGAAATTATGAGGGGTCTTATCATAATGAAAAGAGCCCTTCTCGATTCATTTGTATAACACAACGTTGTAATAACTGGATATGGACACAAGGTCGATAAATTATGAGGGGTCTTATCACAATGAAAAGAGCCCTTCTCGATTCATTGGTACAACACAACATCACGTACCTTAATGATATATTTCTTGTGTGCTCAATATATATTATCATAATGATATAAATTATTATAATTAAATTTTTTATTTATTATATTAAAAACAATAGTTAACATGAATTCTATTTCATTTTATAATGATAACATTTACTTTAAAATTTATAAGAGGAACTATTAAATAATATACTCCAACTTGTAACTTAATTTACACTCAGTTCTTCGACATTATTAGTGATCCAAGTGAAATTTTGACTAAAGTTTTGGATAGCTTAGCGCTTAATAAAGTGCATCAAAGTTTCTCATCGAATATAAGAGCATAAAAAGTAAGCTTTGATTTTGTCAAATTTAAGCTACTTCAATTAGAGGATATAATGTCTCGCTCTCTTAATTTGGAGCATCTTTGGCGTCTTTTGCTTTCTGATGACTGATGTTCAGATGATGGAATTTATGGGCGGTGCTTAACGAATACATTAACTTATGCAAGTCTTCTTTCCTCTTTGTTGTCTGGGTCTCTTGTCATATTTTAACGCTCCATCTTCAAATATTAATGACAAGACATAAAAAAGATCTCTGTATTAACACAATTCACTGCCTTGTACAAATGTTAGAGAAAGCTAAGTTAATGGACAAAGCACATCTGAACCTGGAAGGGTGTCAACGGGCTATTACATTAGGGACTAAGGTCCTAGGGATAGTACAGGCTAGGCTCCTGACTCTTTCATGTCACACAAAAGCTAATTGGTTATCATGCATATAGCAACCTCTGATTGGTGAATGGATAAATCTTCACTCAAAGAAACTAAATAGGACAGAGTTAAAAAGTAAAAGGGGCCGTAGTGAAGATTCTTCCAGGGCTCTGCTGCCTGATAACTTTTACTTTTGACGGGTCAATGAGAGAAACTTTTGGTATACACGTGAAAAGATTTTTAATGTGTAACGATTTTGAACACAACAAGAGAGGAAATCTTCCCTGATATGATAATTCAATTTCAATCATGAAAATATCTTCAACTGTCCACTTGGACTACAATGGAAGAAAGTCAACTTGGACTACAATGGAAGAAATTCCTTCTTATCATCAGTAAAACATTCTCTTCAAGATGTTCTTCCCAGCCATCTCTCAAACAGTACGGCCCTTATCAGGATCAAGGCAAATAATGCTTTACTTTTCCACTTAAATGTCTCACAAAGCAAGGCTGCGATGCTCTGGAAATAATATTGGATTTTCTTTATATGTGCTTAATATATAACTTGGCAAAATGAGAAAGAAATTATTAGTATTGCATAGCCATACTGCATTCAAGGGAAGTAAGTAGATTCTTTTATTCGAACATGATTATGATTCAAAAAAAAATTTATGTGAAAAATCTAACTTACCCAGATCCTCAAAACGTCATGTGTGGTGATATAGCAGCCATCATCGATGGAAGGTATAAGGTTCTACTACTTGCAAAGCAACCATTAGTAACATAATTGCAAGGAAAACCTTAGGCGGATAACTTTTCCAACGTCAAGAAGTCAACGTGTAAGTGAAAGTTCTGTGACGTTGGGAATATCTAAACAAAAGATGTCTACTCAATGGAATTCTAGCTTAATGATTTGTGCAGGACTAAGCTGTAGTCATTGGTAAGTGCATACATCGCTACACGAAATCAGTTATTTTCCGATGAAATATTTTGTCGGTACGCAGTTAATTTCTGTCGGTAAATGATTTGTGCAGGACTAAGATGAAGTCGTTAGTATGTGCATACATCACTACAAGAAATCAACTATTTTCCGACCGTCGGTAAGTAGGCAATTTTTGTCGGTAAAGTGAATTACCGACGAAAATTAAAGACGGACAAAATCGTCGCTAAAAGGACCGTAGTTAAAATTACCAACGGTGATATTCTGTCGATAATTTACCAACAGTCGACAATATATTATCAACGGTCAATTTTACGTCGGTAAATATTAATGACGGAACAAAGTAACGTGAATTTCCGTCGGTAACATGTAGCAATGGAAAAATTGTTGTTGGTAAACCGAAGGTAATAAACAAGAAACGTCACCTTAGTTATCGACGGTGACAGTGTTACCAACGGTAAATAAATATAAAATTTTCGACGGTATTATTTCCTGTCGGTAATAACAGGTTAGAAATTTTTTTAATAAATTATAGTTTCATGATTTTGTGATAAATGCATAATGTTAAGAGTTACCAATTATCTGTTCATAATAAATTAATTTGTACACACACACACACAAATTGATTAATCAGAAAAATTAATTGATAATATAACGTTAAAATTATTTTAATTGATAATAAAAATATTACAGTTTGCATAACTTATGTTTGTAATTGAAAGCAAATGACAAGGACAAGCTAATGTCGTGTGATCATGGGTGTTCTGAACTGTTAAGCCTCCCCTTCAACTGTTTCATCTCCTGTCTAAACTGAGCCATCTGCTCTATCTACTCTCTCATCTTAGCTATCTGCTCCATTTCCGCTCTCATCTTAGCAATCCGCTTCATCTCCTCTCTCATCTTAGTTGTCTGCTCCATCTGCTCTCGCATTTTAGCCATCTATTCCATCTCCTCTCTCATCTTTGACACCTCCCCCATCTCCTCTCTCATCTTTGCCACCTCTCCCATCTCCTTTCTCATCTTAGCTATCTGCTCCATGTGCTCCATCCGTTGATTCACGTTAGCCTCTTTCAAATACCCTATCTGCTCTCTCAATGTGTTCACTGTGGTCCGAAGCCCGATTACTTCATTGCTTTGCGTTGGCCTAGCAGATACTCCTGTACTGAACAGGGAAGAGCGCGAATAACATGTGTTCGCATATGAACCTAACCTAAATATCCTTCCACGATGGTTCCTACCACCCACAACATCAAGATACGTCTGAGTCTCATCTACAGGTTGTTCCTCCTAAGATTGCCGTTGAATGTTTTATTATATTTGGTCATATTAGGAAGCAATGTTTATATTAGTAAGGGATTATGGTTAAGAAATTATAAAATTGTATTAATTTTACTTACATTCAACTCTCTACATCGGGTGTTGATGAATGTTACACCATCATGTTTGTTCGTGTGGGTGTGCAAAAATAGTTGGATAGGTGTAGGCTTGATGCCCAATGACTTTTCCTACATGTATAACCTAAATTGTCAGATGTGAACTAGAATTTATAAAAAGTTTGACAAAGTTTCCTCTATTTTTATGATATTTTCCCCTTGTTAAACAAAGAAAATAACTTAACACAACCATATATGACATCAGACATTTATATTATAATCATTATGTACAATAAAGCAAAGCAAAATATATACAAAATAAGTGTCAAGTTTAGAAACTTACAAGTCTATGTGTATGCTTGTAGTGGGTAATTGATCATTCCGTATGTATTGGAAGACTCTCACCCCCGGGCCTCCATGTCTGTTGGCGGAGTTACGCTCTGAGATGGACATTGCTGCAGGTGATGTCCAACACTCGGTCCAACGGCTTCAAATTTCTTCCGAAATATAACGCGATCTTGCACTAGCCTTGTGTATCGCATTAATTAAGTCACGATAACGTGTTCGAGCTTTCTTTTCCCTTACTTTATACATGCTGGTGTCGAAACAAGAATCTCAGTAAAATTCTTTCTGAAATAAGAAGGAAAAAATTATATAATGTAATAATATTTATGTAATTTGTGTATATAAATCAATATAACAAGAAAATATCTATTTTTTGTACATCAAACTCCTGAAAGTAAAATTGCTTTGTGGACTCATATGTATTCTTCCACACATAACCTTCTGGTTCAATCCTTTGCTTAAATGTGGAAGTCATATTTCTGGAACTCGGTCCAGACGGAACCAATCTAATATAACAAATTATGTTATACTATGTAAAAACTGATAAACCTAAGACTTAATAACAAGCAAATTGTGAGTGATGTGATTTCACTTACTGTTCATTGACAATTGTTATAAACTTTCTTTCATCAGGTCCCTCAGCTCCAGGCTGACGGACGTCTCCTCTATCCGATAAACAGGTATTGGATGATATATGAGTTGGGGAAGGGGATGGTGCAGCATGAGGAGCAGTAGGTGAAGCCTCATCTGCAATTGTCGGCCCTGGAGGTGGAGGAGGTGAGTCAGTGCGAATTGCAGACTGTGACAAACTACCTTCACAGTAAGTTGCTCCAAACATGGCTCTAAACCTCGGCCGCTTAACGTCACGCTGTCTCTTTGATCCCATTTGTTTACCTGAAATTCAATTTTTTCCAATTCTCTACAAGTATAATTAATACTTTGAAATCAATATTTTAAAAATATATGGAGAAGAAAATAAGACAATAGAGTTAAAGGTTAACAAATTGTTAACAACAATAAATCAAATTTAACAATAATAAAATTATGCATTGTTTAACAAAGTCTTACAGATACAACAATAAATCAACTTGAAAGCTTAGTGTAATAATGTACTGCATCAAAAAATCACATTGATATAATTAATTTGTTTGATTCCATGTGACATGGGAATTGGTAAAGGTAAATGAGTCCCCAATGTCTAGATTCCCGAGAAGGGTCCTAGCATGTTCAAATGCACCAATGGGAACAGTGATACTTCTTCCACCAAGTGTAGGCTTTTGAACACCTTCTTGCAATAGCTTTGAAGTTATAGCTATATTTGTAGAAGAAACAATACATGAGTTGCCGCTCTTAGTATGGAAGACTAATTCTCTAGATGAACTACTGACGGGAACATATTTACCTAAAACATAATCAGTTAAGAAGTTTTGAAACTGTGATATTAGAAAACCGTTAAACCAACAAAAACAAGATATTAATGCATACATGATTGTCCAGATGAAGTTTGAGGAATTGACAAATTTTCGACAAGACCCGATCTCCCTAATCCTTTATAGGCCGTTGTGACATTGCTCTCACCTCTATCTGCATACATGTCCTCTTAGAGTTTAAAGGAAGCTTAAACATATAGCATAGACAATCAAATAAGAATATGTATAATAACTTCAACAAAGGAAATGAGATATACATAATAAGGAAAGAGACGTTGTGTAGATCATACTAAACACCTTCAAGTAACAGATCGGCCATGGAAGGTAAATGATTCTTAGTGTATGATGCATCGATATTTCCTGCAGTTTTGATTCCTTGGGTTAGGACAATTTTGCCACAATCCTCCCAACGGAAAGAATTACTACCATCTGGAACCAATCGCCATGTTGACATTCCTTAAATAAGAATTTCAACGAAAGACTTTACATAATATATTGAAATGTAAATAATGTTGTTTTTTTAATTAAAATATTCAATTACAAACATAAATTATTCGCTATCAAAACTTAATTGTAAATTACAATCATCATCTTCTTCGGAAGAATAAGAATCAAACTCCGGCTCCTCTTCAGATCTCTGACCCTCGTCATCCTCTCCAGAAGAAATATCGACATATTCGTTAGATGGATCATTCAAAGGTTTATTATCGTCATACGTGACAGATGCATTGATAAAAGTGACATCTTCCTGAAACGCCTCACTTTTAGGACTATCCTCTCCTCTTTCATGTTGGGACCCGATCTCGAGACCAGACCCCAGTCGGAGAAACAGAAAACGAAACAAAAGGCGGAAACGAACTCCAATCAAAAGCATAGGCGAAAGGCGGACAAAATCGATGCGAAATACGAATCAAAATACAGAGCGAAACTAAAACGAAAGAATCCGATGCGGAAACAGATGGTTGAAAATCAAAAGCGCATCGAATCAAATTTCACAAACGGTTCAAAGGCGAAAGAATCGAAAGTGAATCGAATACGAAGTCAAATACAAACGATTTCAAACGGACTCAATCAAAAATAACATATTATACCTCATTGAAAAACTATAAACTTCCTCTACAACTTTCAGTAAGGCTACTTGATCCAATTCAAAACATATTAGTCCAGAATTTGCCTCAAAGTACAATACACAATCCTACACTTAATGGATATTTTTCAAAAGCAAAGCAAAATACACTTAATTTCAAATAATCAGAACTTTCAATCCCGATATCGAAAAATGTCATCCCTTATGGCAATAAAAAGCTTTTAACAGAAGCTACAACTTTCATGAATATCATTTTATCTAATTATGCCTAAATCATCCCAGAAAAATTTACAAAGTTTCAGCCCAAAAAGTCAACTCTTCATCTCCAAAAAGTCAAGCTTTCATAATCTTTTAGTGAAATTTAGAAATATTAAATGTATAAAATGAGTATTTTTGTATATGTATTGTGTTATAGATGTTTTGTGTTTTAAGAAAATTGATGAGAAAAGAATTGTTTGGTTTTGATGACTTTGATATTTGAGTAGATTTGCATGGGTTATGAAAGTTAAAGTGAATGAGTTGATTGAAATGCAAGATGAAAATCAAGAAATAAAGAGTGAAAGTGTGAGAAATTGTGAAATATGAAAGTTTGACTTTTTGGAGATGAAGAGTTGACTTTTTGAGCTGAAACTTTGTAAATTTTTTTGGGATGATTTAGGCAGAATTAGATAAAATGATATTCATGAAAGTTGTAGCTTCTATTAAAAGCTTTCTATTGCCATAAGGGATGACATTTTTCGATATCGGGATTGAAAGTTCTGATTATTCGAAATTAAGTGTATTTTGCTTTGCTTTTGAAAAATGTCCATTAAGTGTAGGATTGTGTATTGTGCTTTGAGGCAAATTTTGGACTGATATGTTTTGAATTGGATCAAGTAGCCTTACTGAAAGTTGTAGAGGAAGCTTATAGCTTTTCAATGAGGTATAATATGTTATTTTTGATTGAGTCCGTTTGAAATCGTTTGTATTTGACTTCGTATTCGATTCACTTTCGATTCTTTCTCCTTTGAACCGTTTGTGAAATTTGATTTGATGCGCTTTTGATTTTCTTCCGTCTGTTTCTGCATCGGATTCTTTCTTTTTGGTTTCACTCTGTTTTTTGATTCATTTTTTGCATCGATTTTGTCCGCCTTTCGTCTATGCTTTTGATTGGAGTTCGTTTCTCCCTTTTGTTTCGTTTTCTGTTTCTCTGGTTGGGGTCCGATTCCGAGATTGGGTTCCAACATTCCATGTGATTCATAAACACCTATAGGTTTAACTTTTCAAACCGCCAACTAATCTGTCTTATCTTGTCGTAAGCTTGAAAAAGGGACATAACAAACTTGTTTCGCTTGCACAGCCAAGACGAAAGGATCAAATTGGCTCAATCTTCTTCGTTAGTTGATTTCAACTAAATTGTATTGACGATGCACTTTTGTTCCAACATTTGGTGTCGGGTCATATCAGTCACATTCAAATATCACACATCGCTTCACTGGCAAAGCAAGGTACTCAACTTCTAGTATTTCAATAATTTTATCGTAGTAATCCATCAATTCTCCCTGTATTGAAACACCACTGTTTATTGTTGACATGCTATGTCCATAAGATTCTGTATGATATTTGTACCCATTTACGAAATACACTGGATATGATTTAACAGTTCGTAGAGGTCCCTTCGCAAGATCACAAATGAACTTGTTCTCTATTGGATTTTCTAAGGCCTACATAATTAATTTATCATAGCAAAGAGTATAATGTCATGAGAACACTTAAATATAGTTTTGAACTATAATTAAGAATATTTGTAAGTGAAAACTTACAAATCTCTCGAACCATCGAGAAAAGTGTTTTATAACTTCTTTATTTATATCATCCTGTGTGATGTCTGACATTATCTCACGTAACAATGTCTCTTATAATCTAAATACATAATGAAAATTTTTAGTAATGAATAACACACAATTTTAAATAAAGAAATAATCATGTTGAACTTACTGAACGAAAGGAAGAACCTCTTCACAGTTCAATAAAACGTAACCATGTGCAGCCTCAATTTCTTCCTCTGTTAACATTCTTCTTGTCGCACATCCATATGTTCGTCCAGAATATGTAAAAATAGACAAGTTTCCATCAGCACCACTCGTTCCTCCTTCATCGTCATTACGAGGAATTTTTCTTGTACTTGTGTGGACATGCAGCTCAAAATAATGTCCACAAAATGTACTTTCTCCACTAAATAAGCATTACATATGGAGCCTTCAACTCTGGCTTTGTTTTTATATTTTTTTCAAGTGATGCAAATACTTATATTAGAGAAAATGGTTATTACAATTTAGTAGATAAAACATGTAAAAATGGTTATTGCAATAATATTTGTCGAGTTACCTCTCAAATGGATAAATCCATTGATATTGAACTGGACCGGTTAGTTTTTCCTCGTGTGTTAAATGCACAGGTAGATGCTCCATACAGTCAAAGAAGCTTGGAGGAAAAATCCCTTCTAACTTGTACAAAATAACTGGAATTTCATTTTCTAGTTTTTCCATTTCATCAAACTTGATTTCAACTGATGTTAAGCTTTTGAAAAACAAGCTTAACTCTGTTATAGCTTCCCATACCTTAGAAGGTAGCAACTCCCGAAATGCAATTGAGATTAGCCTTTGCATAAATACATGACAATCATGACTTTTCATCCCAAATAATTTGTACTTCCTGAGATCCATACACCTAGCCAAGTTTAAAACATAATCATCAGGAAACTTTAGACTTTTCAACCATTCACATAAAAACTCCTTTTGTTTCTTGTTCAAAGTGTAACATGCTTTTGGATATTTACCGGTACGAAGATCTTTATGTAACTCATTACTTCTAAAAAAAAGTTGCAAATCAGCTCTAGATTTTGCATTGTCCTCCCTTCAATGTTCATAATGGTATTGAACAAGTTATCAAAAATGTTTTTCTCATTGTGCATCACATTTAGATTATGACGTATCAAATTCGTTTTCCAATATGGCAAATCCAAAAATATGCTTCGTTTTCGCCAACCAAAGTTCTGACTAATGCTTGTATTTACTTCATCGACCTCTAATTCTATTACTTTCAGCAAGCCTAATTTCTTAATCTCTTGCAAAATCTCTTCACCAGCTTTTATAGGAGGATGACGTGTGATGACCATCCTATTTTTTATGAACTTATGTTTATTATGCCTAAACGGATGATCTGAAGGAAGAAATTTTCTGTGATTGTCAAAAACATATTTTGTCTCCATTTGGAAGATAAAACGCATCAGAATCATTTCCATAATAAGGACAAGCTAATTTTTCATCTGTGTTCTATCCAAATAACATGGAAAAAACTGGAAAGTCACTAATGGTCCACATCAAAGTCACTCTCAACACAAAAGGGAGATATCATATGTTTGAACACCATATTCCCAAAGCTACTGCAATTCAGAGATCAATGGTTGTAAGAAAACATCTATTTTTTGCTTTGGATTTGTTGCCCCTGACATAATCACTGTCAAGAACATATATGCCTCTTTCATACACATCCAAGGAGTCAAATTATAAGGAGTAATTATAATTGGCCATGAAGAATATTGCTGCTCGGATTGACCAAAAGGTTGGAATCCATCCGTCGACAATCCCAACCGAACATTTTGACTTCCAATTGTAAAATCAAGATGGGTGTCATTGAAATATTTCCATGCCAGTGCATATGATGGATGACTCATTACTCCATCTTCCTATTCGTGTTCGGCATGCCATCTCATGTGAGTTGCAGTAACATCAGAAGTATAAAGTCTTTGAAGTCTTGGAGTGAGAGGGAAATAATACATCCGCTTCCATGGAACTAATTTCTATTTCATAAAATACTTTCTTGGCTTAAACCTAGGTTGACCACAAAATTTGCACTCTTCTAAGTTCACATCATCTCCCTAATACAACATGCATCCCAACCGACAACAATCAATCTTTTCCACAGGCAAACCAAAACCCCTAATAAGTTTCTTTATATTGTAAAAACTATCAATCATTGTATAATCAGCAGGCAATGATTCATTATGCTACTCCAGAATTTTATCAAAACTACGATCTAAAATATGTTCTTCACTTTTTATGTTCAATATTCGAGCAATTGATGACAATTGGGTCATTGTCTCACAATTTGGCCACAATTCTCGGTCAATTGACTGTAGTAAGTCAAAAAGATGTTTTGCTTATGGGTTATGTTCTTCTTCAACATTTTCCCTATTTGCCTCAAATGTATAACCGACCCCATCGTAAACCATTTGCCTGTACGAGTTTTCAGTTCCATCAACATAATTTCTTCTAAATCCAACCTCCCAGTCAAACTCATTTAAGTTGACAGACGATTGTGCTTCATTTCTCCTTGAGGTACTAGAAATCAATGGTTCCCCATGTCGTGTCTACTCAAAATAATTGGGGATAAACCCTTTTCTCAGCAAATGTAAATTAACTTCATCAATAGTAAGGAAGCATTTGTGTTTGCACTTTTTACATGGACATGTGATCTTTGACCCATCCATATATGCAGGTTGTGAAGATGCATAATGAATAAACGCATTAACTCCCTCAACAAATTTAGAATTAATGAAACCATCAGGGGTTAATCGTCTATATATCCAAGATCTATTACGGAAACTCATATATGAAGAACTGTTATTTTAAACTAGTGAATCCAAAGTTAGTCTGCTATGTTAGCCACATATAACAAAACATGTCAGATAAGCCTTGTGATTAAACATCAGGTGTCTCATTCTGAATCCTAGCTAGGCTCCTAGTATATTTAAACTGAATATCCAACATATATGTTTGTAATCATATATGTCATAAGATAATGATTGATCACAATTTGATATTTAATGGATATTAAATATCAAACAATTGCCAAATAAGTATTAATAAAAATATGAATATTTTTATGAATACCTATTTTAATCAATTTGTTGAACATATACAATTTCATAAAAACATGCATTCTAAAAATATGCACATAACAAGTAAAGAAAACCTCATCATTTAAAAGAGCATCAATCAAATTATGGATTCACATAATTAAGGTAATTGGAACAATTATATAAGTCAACCTCGTCATGTATAAATTAATACATAACCGAAGTTTATACTACAATCAAGTTTCACATCATGCAAGTCATATCGATAAAAGACGCAGAAAGTTTTGATGGGAAGTTCATACTGCAAACAAATAAATCAAGAGAAAAAAACTGTAGCAAAAACATAATAACTGACCTCAATCGAAACGCAGAGAGATGTTCCTGAAGTACGTCAAGGTAGAAGATGATGATAGAGCTAGAATGAAAACCAACAGCAAAATTGTTCATAGTTTAATTAGAAAGCGGGATATATGAAGACAGTTTCCATGAAATATTATACTCAATGAAGGTCATTAACTATACTCAAATAATTCAACCATCAGGTGTTGTAACGCCCCAAATTAGGGGTTAGAATATTAAAGGAATTTAGTACGAATTATGTTTGTTATTTGTTTATTAAATATTTGCTTAAATTGTGCATAAGTATTTTGGCATGCATTCATGGCATTTTCCGGGTAAATTGGTTTATTGAAACTTCGGATTGATTCGGACCATATTAATATAATTTTAGTAATTTTTGTATACTTCAAATATTTTTAGAAATTGATGGTGAATTAATTTTGAGTTGAAAATTTATTTTACGAGTCATTATTTTATGAAGAAATTTTGGTGAATTTTCAGAAATTGTATGGAACTTTTGGGTATTTGTTTGTTATAAGAATTCAAAATAATGTTTTTGGTTATTTAACAAGAATAATTTATTCATAAAATAATAATAAATAAATTAATGAACTACGGTTATAGTGGCATGTGACAGTTTGGGTTTGTGACATTTAGATAATAGTGAAGACACGTTTATAATAGTTGTCCTACATGCAAGCTTATACGCCAGTGGTAATGACGGGTGGAGTTATGGAAGAGTTAAAAGAGTCCTATTTGTTTTAGTCTTTATCGAATTTCCCTTCACTGTTTCTCCACCAACTAACGACTGAAGCATCAATTGAGTCACTCTTCGGATCTTTACGCAGTAAGTGCTTTTGTTAATGTTTAGTGTTTAGAATAAAGAGTTACATGCATGAATGGCTTGAAAATTGAGATATATGTATATGTCTATATGATCTGTTATGTTCCATTAGAAGACAACTGACTATGTTGTTTCTGTTGTTTTACATACTTGGTTTACATAAACTAAGACCTAGAAATATAGATATACACGAACGTGTGGAAGTTTCAGTAGTGAAAGAAAAGTGAAAAACAATACCGTAGTGTGAGAAAGTGAAGATGAGGATTTGAATTTATGATGTTGAAGTTTAGAATTATTTCCGAATTGTTTGTAAGTTTCAATGAGTATAAACAAGTATAATAGATGTCTAGAAGTGATTAAGTTGGAAAAAAACCAAGAAAAAGGGATAAAAATATGAATTTGGAAAGTATACCGTAGAGAGAGAGAGAAAGTTGGAATATTAGTTTTGTGATCTTGAGAGTATAAAGTTGTTTCTGATGATTCTGATAGGTTAGAAATGCTAAATAGGTTAGTTTTAAAGTGATGAAGTTAAAGAAAAATGGAAGAAAAGTCTGCTGTTTCGTATGGTTCGGTGAAGAAGACAATGAACAGTGCTATAAGTCGACTTGTTGTGGTGTATAAGTCGACTTAGATCAACGTTTTGCATGAAATGTCATCTCCGCTCTTCAATAAGTCCAGTTATGCAAGTGTAAGTCGACTTGTGGTGTTATATAAGTCGACTTGTGTAAGTATAAGTCGAATTGTGTGTATTTTAATGGATAAATCGACTTGTGTAAGCATAAGTCGACTTGTCGTGTTATGTAAGTCGACTTGTGTGCGATAAACTTCACTCTTTTGACCATATCTTTGTCATTCGACCTCCGAATGATCTGATTCTCGAAGCATTGGATTCGTAAGAAAATTCTCTACCTCTTTATGTGAAATTTGTAAATTTTTAGATTTAATTAACAATCAAGGATTTAATAATTTGAGTTAAGAATTTAGGGTTTGGTCCCGAAATTTGTCATGAATATGCATCCTACATATCCATCATACATTGGTGAATTTTTAATCATGCACAATAGTAATTTGTATCTGTGTTCCCTATTATAGAGGAACGACCACTGCTAGATATTGCCGAGACTTCGAGGCAATAAACAGTAAGGGCGATTTTGGTAAGTAATACAGGTAAATAATTTCAGTAAGTAATTTGGATAGTCAATTTTGTGAGTCAACCTAGATGATGTCTAGGATTGATTTATTGGAAGTACTAATTGCCTGCACATGAAATGTCTGAAATGACCTTGTTCTGTTTTAAAACTGTTAAGTCCTAGTTGTGGGTAAATAGGCATGCCTAGAAGGGTCTGCAGCTACTCCTGTTATTTGACACTTTGGTGTCTCCTGATATTGAGACATATGTCTCTCTTGCTGATACTAATTATGGTATCTCCTATATAAGTCCCGTTACCCGCTTCTGTAAATGGATTTACAGTCTTGATATGTGTTTGACAAAAACTGTATTATGATTCTGACGGGTTTATACCCTCTTGTGATAGTCAGTTCTGATAAGTAAGTGAATCTGTACTGAAATGTGTTATGTCTGATTTTCTGATAAATGTTTCTTACTGCATGCTTACGCTGAAGTTAAATTTTATATGATAATCCATTAAATTAGATTAGTTATTACTCACTAAGCTATATGCTTAGCACGGTGGATTTGCCCCGTGTAGGTTGAGCGAAGAGTTTAAAGGCGGGACAAGTCTCATCATACCGCCAAATGAGTCTATTCATAAAGTTTGAAAATGTATTTTGTTTCCTTTGTTTGGACTTGTAAATATTCTTTAGATTTCTGTTCTGAGATTTACAATATGTAATATATGTGTGTGGGTTTGAGTTACTAAATAAAATAAATATCAGTGTGATGTTTGGTTTTGTCTGTTCTGTCTTGGGTGGCATCCATGTATCCTCCCGGGGGGTATTTGGGTGTTACAGGTGTTATCCTCAATAATTTGCATAACTATAAGTCTCTTCCATAATAAGATCATAAGTTAAAACTAAAGAGCTCTTGTTTTAATTACAAAATCATAATTTACGAGGATCCTATTGAAATTTCGGCAACATATCTCCTATAAAATAGACATTCCCCTTTTGAAATAAGGATCCCTTGCAATAAAAATACACTTCTATATCAATAAGTAAACACAACGCAAATTGGGTCTCCATATTACATGTCTATTGTCAATGTAATATAATTTTATTAATTTCCTTCAACATTATCCCTTTGGTAAAAATTATAAACCACATCTAATACCATAATCCCAAAAAATGAGATTATCTTCAAATTTTAAGTTTGAAAAATCTGCAGATTAACACAATGCTTAAAATCATCATTATCATCACTTATTTTGTTAAAATTACGATATTCTTTATATTAACCCAAAATGGTGTTAAAATCCTCGAGAATGATCTAAAGAAGGGAGGTGCTTTGTTTAATGATTAATAGATATAACCAAGGTTTTGAAAACCGGACTAGACCTGGCGGTCCGACCAGAAATAGTTTGAACCGACCATGTGTCCGGTTCGGTTTTAGTTAATAACCCTTGAATATTAAAATCGGCCGGTTTATCAGAGAACCGACTGATTTTTTGACGAATCGGTTATTTGATAACTTGATTAAAACCTATAACATTATATATTACATCGTCTTCTCTCCTCTCTTCTCTCTTCTCAAAATGCCTCCATCGCACCGCTTCTCTTTTCTCTCTTCTCTCTTCTCAGATGCCTCCATCTCACCAAAATCAGCTCTCTTTTTTCCATCTTCTCCAGATCTGGCCGTCATCTTTCATTTAGGAGCTAAAATAGCTGTTGTCGGAGAAGCGGGAGTGTCATTCTTTTCTTGTGCGGCTTCGGAGTTGTGGAACTATTTGTTGGTGTTGGAGCGTCGAGAGTGAGGGACTTGTTTGAGAAGGCAAAGTCAAAAGCGCCGTGCATTGTGTTCATCGATGAGATCGATGCGGTAGGTAGGTAGAGAGGGGCTAAATACTAGATAGGCCGGATGTTGCTGGTAGAGTGAAGATACTTTAGGTGCTTGTTGGCTTCTTCCTATTAAAGGTATCAAATTGCGGATTGCATATTAGTTATAGGCTTATAGCTTTGAACTTCTGTTACCTCAAGTTTTGGTTTGCAGAACCTAATGAATGAGGCGGTCATTCTTACGACTTAGGTGTGACCTCAAAGAAATTAGTAAAGACGAGATATTTGACACCCTGGAGAGAATTATTGCTAGGCCAGAGCTCCAATTTTTATAGAGTTCGTTTTATTCAAGTTTCTGTTATGAGATAAGGATAAGAATAAGGCAGTGATAGTTTTATACTTTTATTCAAGTTTCATTGTTATGTGTTATTGTTTCAATATGTTAACAAATAAGGAGATAAGGATCACTAGTATTGATTAGTTAGTTTTCTGAAATAGGTAGAACTCCATTTCACTTCAATCTCTGATTTTGATAGTTCGGTTATATATACTCTATTTGGCATTGCTGTATACTTCTGTAGCCTTCATCTCCATTAATTCAAAGACACCTTATTGTTGGCTTCTGTAATCTTTTTTGTTGACTGAAGGTGGCTAAGAGCTTTTCTTAAGTGAGAGGCTAAGAGCTTTTTGTAAGTGAGTATCATTATGTTGTGTTTTTACTTTCTACTCTTGATTTGTTTATGTTATAACTTATGGTATTTGTTTTTGCTATGGATTTGTCTTCTGGGGGTGAGTTATTTTGTTTAGCATTCAGCTTTTGATTTGTTTCTTTGATTTAATTCTTTCGGGTGTGGTGGCAGTGAAAGGATAGGGATTGTATTTCAGGTGTGGTGGCAGTGAAAGGATAAGGATTGTATGGTCATGTTGATTGTATTTAATAATTGTTTAAGACATGGCAAAGCTAAAGATGAACATTGATATTCGGTATTCCTCTTATGATATCTTATAGCCCTTTTGATTGCATCAAAGTAAATTTTAGTTGGCTCTAACATTTATCTTGATAACAAACTAGTTGCATACATCAATTTGGTATTTTAATTGTCAAATATAATATAATCCGAATTAATTCTTTACAAGGTTGCATCAACCTTCTCCTCACCATCTTTGCTTGATAGTTTTATCTTTATAATACAAGGATAAGTCACTGGCTTAAGCTTATTTATGTTGAACTTTTCAAAGACAACTTCGGCATATTTTGAATAATTAATGAATATGAAATCTTTAACTTAATCTCTATGCCAAGAAAGTAATGCACTTTTTCAAGATTAAACATTTTAAATTCAACTTCAATTTTTTTTAATAAATTCATATATTTCGCCACCAGTAATTAACAATTCATCTACGTATAAGAACACAATCAACTTCATATATTTGTTTTCAAGTAACACAAAGAGAGTAGCTTCAATCAAATTTAGAAACTAATGTTGCCAATAACTTTATAATGTCATGCCTAGCAACTAGTACAAACATTTCAAAGTAATCAACTCCATGGTATTAAAGATACCCCTTTAGAATTGTAACAAAAGGTAATTTTCTAAACTATTTTTCAATTGATGTTCTTATATTTGTTTTCAAGAAACACAAATAGAGTACCTTCAATCAAATTTAGAAACTAATGTTGCCAATAACTTTATAATGTCATGCCTAGCAACTAATACAAACATTTCAAAGTAATCAACTCCATTTTATTAAAGATACCCCTTTAGAATTGTAACAACTGGTAATTTTCTAAACTAATTTTCAATTGGTGTTCTACCTTTTAGTGTTTTAGTAAGCAGCATATTTAACAAATATATTGAGATATTCACTCCTTATGTTCAAAACTTATTTGGTCATTCTTTTTTAGCCAATATACTCCTTACTATATCTATAACATATGTTGGTCTTTTTAAATCCATTATGCTGCTGTTGGTCTTCTTTATTACAATTGATAAATGAGAATTATTTAGGTTGTATACTTTTGCCCTGACAATAGTATACCCAATTATTTTTTTTACTTTTTAGGTTAAATCATAATGGAAAATATGGAATCATCCTCTACTCGTGGTAAGTCCGATCCAGCATGGAATTATTTTTCTTCCTCTTAAGTATCTGATGGGAATGTCCAATATAATTGTATGTTTTACGGTAGAATATTTAAAGGGGGAGGAATTTTTAGAATGAAAGAACATTTTGCTGGTGTTAAGGGTAATATTGCTGCTTGCAAAAAAATGTCACTTAATGTGCGTGATATGATTGGAAAATATTTGCAGCAACAAGTAAAAAAGAAAAAGGAAAATAAAGAGGCTCATGATATATCTTTTGGAGATGATGAAATACCACAAGCATTAGATAAAGGAAAAAGAAAAGCTACAATTGACGTAGATTCATATTTTTCTTCAAGAACTACTATTGGTTCTCAATCTAGTCTAAAAAGTTTGATGGTTGATAAGGATGTTGTTTTGAGTGTAAAAGAGCATGGGCTAGATGGTTCTATCATTCATGTATTCCTTTAAATGCTTTAAATTCACCATATTTTCAAGAAGCAATTGATGCTACAATAACAATAGGCCCAGGATTTAAGGTACCATCTTATTATGAGTTACGTGTGCCTTTGCTTCAAGATTTAAAAAGAAACGTCAGTTAATTGTGGATACATATAAATCTAGCTGGGAATCAACGGGATGCATTATTATGGCAGATGGTGGACTGATCAAAGACAAAGAACCTTGATTAATTTCTTGGTTTATTGTAATATGGGAACAAGTTTTATCTAGTCTGTTGATGCTTCTGATACGGTAAAAAGTGCTAATGCTTTATCTGAATTATTCTCTGAAATTGTCGAGTGGGTTGGACCAAAGAATGTTGTGCATTTTGTAACAGATAATGCAACTAATTATGTATCAGTTGGGCACTTATTACAGTCAAAGTATGGGCATATTTATTGGTCTCCATGTGCTGCTCATTGTATAAATCTTATTTTAAAAGATATTGGTAGTATGGATCATATTTCTAGTCTTGCTTCACGCGCATATAAGATCACAATTTTTGTGTATAATCATGTCACATTTTTGTCTTGGTTAAGAAAGCAAGAAGATTGGGTTGAGATCGTACGTCCCGCTGCTACCAGTTTTGCAACTACATTTATTACTTTGAAAAGTATTTATCAACATAAACACCAACTTCAAATTTTGGTGACAAGTAAACACTTTTCAAGTCATAAATTATCAAATAGTGAAAAAGGAAAAGAAGTTTGTGCTATTATTCTAGATAATAAATTTTGGGATACTTGCCTGATCATTGTGAAGATTGTGGCTCCGCTTATAAGGCTGTTAAGGATTGTTGACTCAGATGAGAAGCCATCTTTGGGGTATATATATGATGGTATGTATAGAGCTCACAAAACAATTACAGATCTTTTTAAAGGGAAGGAGAGATTATACAAGCCTTATATAGATATTATTGATTGACAATGGGATAAGCATCTTACTCAAAAGATCCACTTAGTAGCTTATTTTCTCAATCCTTATTGCTTATATAGTGGAGAAGTACGTACAAGTAATATCATGGGAGGTTTGTTTGATGTGATTGAATGCAAAGGTATTTTTTTCTAGTGAAGAGCAATCACAAGCGATAAATGAAATTAAATTGTATCGTGAAGGTTTAGAGAGTTTTGCTAGATCATCAGCAAAGAGAGAACTGACGATGAAAAAAATACAGCCAGGTAAGTTTTATACTTTTAAATTTTAATTCATTAATATATATTTTTATCATAACTATTAATTTAAAATGCAGATGAGTGGTGGAGATTATTCGGTGATAGTGCTCCAACATTGAAAAAACTCGCTATTAGGTTACTCAGTCAAGTAGCTTCTACATTAGGTTGTGAACGTAATTGGAGTGTTTTTGAACGTATTCATACAAAGAAATGAAATCATTTAGAACATCAAAGACTTAATGACCTTGTTTACGTTACTTATAATCTGCGAATGAAGAACATATATTTTATATTTTTGTTTTTATTTCAATAATTTTATTTTTGTTATTGACTTTATAATTGTTCTATTATGTGTTCAGAGCGCTTAATAAGAAGAGAACATATGATCCAATTGATATTGATTGTATTGAACATACTGATTTTTGGATCGAAGAAGAAGAACCATCACCTGATCTTGATTATAATGAACTTGAAAAGACCATTTATGAAGAAAATGCATTCGTCACAACAAATGAATTAAGAACATCTACTGATGGTCAGTTCATATCTTATTTTGATTATATTTAAGTTAAAATTATACTGTATTACAAGTTTACAATTGAGAATAATTTCATACGTTACTAATTTGTAATTTATTTTAATGCAGTAGAAGAAGTGGATGCAAATGCTTTGGATGAAAGCGTAGTTTACGAATCTTTAAATAGCGTTGGAGAATTTGGAGCTTTTGACGATGATGAGACGCAACCTCCTTCAGAAATACAATTTTGATTTTTATTGTTATTTTAAGTTTTATATTAGACTCATATTTATTTATTTTTAGTTCATTATATAATAATAAACATTGGTGTATTTTTCATTTCAATAAAATATTTTATTCTTATTTATTCTTATAAAATTTTCATCTTATTTATTATATTCTGGTTTGATAGCGGTTCACAACCGATTGAACCTCTAAATCTTAAACTTTTCCTTCGATCGATTCGATATCCGGTCCGGTTTTTAAAACATTGGATATAACCATATTTGCTTTTTGATAAAAGAATTGTTTGAGGCATTGACAAATGTTCTCTAGGAGTTGTGATTAGAAAGAAGACAATTTCTTACAAATGAATGTGTTGGTTCAATATAGATAAGACTAATATTGTAATTTAGTTAGGATCTTAAGCTACTAATATGTGGTGGTGGTGGTGGTGAGTAATATTATAAAATAACTACTAATTTTGGAATACCAAAGAAATGTAAGGATGCATATTGAAGGCTATACTTTTGGTTTTAAGAAGACATATTAATAAATGATTCAAAGAAGACAACAAGTCCCTAGATACTTGTTACTTTGAGGGGTTGTTCTATCCCCAAATGTTCTAATAAGGATCATATTTTGAGGGGTTTGTGATATACTAACGTTGATTGTATTAAACAAGATCAAATCAATTAAATAGTTAAATAGTCGACATAGTTATACCTATTTCATTTTCATAAATTCATAGCATTATATTATTTTCAACAATATATAACTTTAGTTTATAATTGGTTAAATAAGAAGATAAAGGCTTTAAAACCTTATAGATGATAAAAGTATCTACTTGATCAATTTAAGATGTCAAGTGAAAAAAAAACATAAATGCATAACTGTCTATTCTACAAACTCATTACTAAAATGGTCTTGCAGAGAAGACAAAAAAAAGTATGCTTGGAATAGTTAGGTATAAATTACCTATCACTGATTAAGATGATGCATTATCGATGATCAAATATGTACTTAAAAGAAAGTGAGACTTCAAAAACTAAAAGGTTATTTTAAAGTGTTAAAGATGACGGAAATTGAGTCAATTTTGAATTATTGTACAAGAGTGAAGCAATTTCATATGCAATTTATCTTTTAAATCATAGTCCTGTAAAGAGCTTGAAAAATGTTACTCTGTAAAAGGCAAACTAAGGTTAATACTATGACATGCCAAGAGGGTCTAATTAACCCAATAAGTATCAATACAAACACCAATAGTCATTCATACATATCACATTATCCATAACATTCATACTCCACAAAGATCCAATCATTATCATCAAAGACGATGCAATGTTGTATTCTATCAAATTCCCATATAACATATTCAATAAACTCTAACTATAAACATTTACCAACCAATCATAACTATAATTAGAGTTAAAAATGACAACTCAATCCAATGTAGCATATAGAAATTTGAGTAAGTAAATATAAAGGTATGAACAATTTATCATTTATTAGGTTGTATCTTAATGAAGTAACATAATGTACACAAATGACAAATTCAAAATTATTGAAGGAGAATGAACTCCCAATCCCTTTAAAACTTAACATTGAAATTTTAAACAAAATTGTTCGATTTTAATTTTATTAAATAATTACGATTCTTGTATCACGCATCAATATATAATATTTGTGATAAAAGTCATTATACAAAAAATCAATACAAAAATCAATTACTATACAATCAACCGTAAATATTGTACCAAAGTTAAAATTCAAAATTTAAGACATAATCAATATCTTAGTTCCAAACAATATGATATAGAATGTTAGTAATTATTTAAAGCTAAAATTATGATAATATCAGTATTTTAATTAATTAGTTTCAGAAATTATGTTTTAAAACCGATAAAGCCCTTAAATTGATTTCTTAATTTGTAAGAGTAAACAATTAACTAAAAAATAAATAGAAACAAAGTAAAAAAAAATCAACCCAACATTCACACATCATCGGAGAAAGGAAAGGGCGAAGAACAGGACACTACCTTCCGTTTGGAGTGTCAGAGAAGACCACACTGGCGACGCAGCAGGTCGACGGCGATAACTCACCTCATTTACAGCAATAGCGAGAACAAAGTGGCGGATGGAGGAGGAAGAAGATCGAACTCATGGCGCAGCGCGAGGTGGGTGGAAAAGAAAGGGTTTTGGTTGGTTTTAATTATAACCAAAACAACGTCGTTTTGGTTATCATTTAAATGTTAAATGATGACTAAAATGATGTCGTTTGCTTTAAAACGAAACGACGTCGTTTTAGTTTATCACCAAACGAAACCAAAACAACGTCGTTTTGGTAATGATTTAAACGTATAACTGATAACCCATACGACGCCGTTTCCTTTTAAACCATTCGACATTGTCGTCGTCTGCCTGAAACATTAAAAACTTCAACAAAACGACGTCGTATGGTTGAACAATTATACGACGTCGTTTTGGTTATCAATTCAACGTCTACAACTTTCACAAAACGACGTCGTATGGTTCCAAACCTATACGACGTCGTTTTGGTTATTTCAATCCTACAGCCTAATGACGTTTTTTTATTAGGATTAGAATCTGACGACTAAAACGAAATTTTACCAACATATTTACCGACTGAAGTATATGTTGGTAAACCTTTTTGCCTGATTTTTGCGACAGAATTTTTTTCCGTCGTCAAAGTAATATTTCCCAAACAGCATTGCCGACGTCCACACTAGGTCTGTCAGTAATTGTCCACGGTTTTACTTCCGTCGGTAAATGTCCGTCGCCAATTTACAATTTTCTTGTAGTGCATGAACTCCTCTCATGTGTTTAAGGCAGTCCCCTTATATTGATTAAATGCTGTTTTTCTCATCTGAGTTTTTATTCATTCCTATCACCTTCTGAGGTCTACCAATTACTCTCCAGGTGTTGAAGTCAATACATACAAGTACAACCACACCCTTTTGAAACAGCAAGATCTTGCTTCTGGGCATTACCGAGTAAGAGAAGGGACAAGAAAAATCATAATGTTATCCGCATAATTCAAAGACAACTCTAATCGAGTATTTTTAATGTTTTCTCAAACAAGGAAGATACAATAGAGGAAAGTTTACTTGGAACGTGAACGTCTTCAAAGGCTAACGTAGATAGTGGTTAATCATGTAATTAAGTCCTTTAAGTTAACAGGCATCCTCCAGTCATATGAGCAACCACACGTGTCAGATACCCGGATGGTTGAGACGACATTATTATATGATATATCTTTACTGTCAATGTCATCTTGCAAGATCACTAATATATAATATTCATCCAAAGTATTATCATATTATGGACCCAGTTCATCAAATAAACAGACATTCCATTTCCACTATCACCAACCTAATTCAATCTAACAATTCATCAAAATTATATATATAACAAAGCTTTTGGGTTTGTTCCTCAATTACTCTTGGTTATGGATTAATTAAAATATACCACCTTCTTTTTTTCTGCGTCTTTCGGCAAATAACAACAGAAGTATGAGCTCATATGATCCAAGCATATCAAGTGCAAATCTGACAAATCCAATACATATTTAGACGATGTTCAATAAAGTGGTGGCCAAGATCAAATTGAAAATGGATTGGAGAGTAGAATGTTGATCAATCAAATAAATGATGAAGATTGTCTCTCTTTTTGAAGAAACTTTACTCCCATAGTGCTAGCCCTTGTCCGACCTACCCACTATAGTTATTCTTCCCCTTCTGTGGGACAAGATTTCGTTGTATTCGTATGAATATTATATAGATTTTGTATCAACTTAATTATCTTTAGCACCGAAATTGCCTGTCCACTGAACACTAAATACATATTATTTAACACATGTTCTCCATATCGTTTTCACAATAAGGATATGGTTGAAATCAAGGGCTAATGACACCTTTCGCTGATTGTTACAAAAGGGTCTCTTATGCATCTCGTTGTCGCATTTCTACTAGTTCTTAGTTCGATAGTGCATAGACACGATGACGTTTTGTTGAGTTCTCAATCATTAGTACAGTCAGTCGGCAATTGCAAGTATGTGTCTCCGACGAGAAAAATGGAAGTCATAGTGATCATTTTACGTTTTTGTAAGTGATACAGTGTGCAAACTAACAATAATCACTATGAGTTTCCTTCTTTTTTTTTTTTTTCAATATAATCCCAAATTGGTACATGAGTTTTACATTTATGGATTTTACATCCCACATCTCACTGCTAATCTGGATTAAAATTTTGCTATCATATAAATCTTAAAAGTTAGTAAGTGATGTATTTTATTTTTAAAAATGGCATACTATCTGAATTACACAACTATTTAAGAATCTTTTTCGACTTTTTTCTATTTAAAATATTAGTTGGTGTTTGAAAAAATTCCTTGGATCAATAAACCTTCGTCAGTAGGTTACGTAGATAAATAAATGGATAAAACAATCACACAAGTGTACATCTCAAATCTTGCCTACATCCACGAACCCGAAATAATTGGAGATATTTCATTATAAAAAATAACAGGAAATTACAAAGTATCACTCTAGTATTTTCTCTCTATCCAATGAATCCCAAATGTAACTAATACAATTACAGATCTCTCAAAAAAGTGTTTCCCACACTCTCTTTCTCATCTATTTTCGATGCTCAAAAGGATGCAGAGGATGCATCTATTTATAATGCTAGCACATAAATCTTAGTCAAGAAAATAAGCTAACCATATGGCTTATTTTCAAGCACATCTACATGTAGCCCACAAGACTTGCCGAAATTTGATCACAATTTTTAACTAGTAATATTTGACCTTCTTTGTATTCATGAATGGTGAGCTACGTGAATAGACTTCCAAACACCAAGAATTCATATGTCACTTTTGAATAATTCAAGACATCCTTTTAACAAATCTCCACCTTGACTTGAATTTTCCCATATAGAAAACTTTCTCCAATCACCTCTACCATCTACTCTTAGATGCTAAATACCAACCAAGTCCAAGCAATGCTTGAACTTGACTACGAGAATGGTTTTGTCATCATGTCAGCAAGATTATCAGCGGTACTAATCTTCTTCACTGATATACTACCTTGAGACATAACTTTTCGAATGAAATGATACCTGACATCGATGTGTTTGGTCCTCTCATGGTACATTTGATTTTTGGTCAAATGTATGGCACTTTGACTATCATAATATATGACAGTCATGTGACAAACCAAGATCACCAACCAAACCTTTTAACCACAATGCTTCCTTCACAGCATCTGTCACTGCCATATATTCAGTATTTGTTGTTGATAAGGCAACAGAGGATTGCAATATAGCTTTCCAACTTATGGCACAACCTAAAAGTGTGAAGACATATCCTGTTAAAGATCTTCTTCGATCCAAATCACCAGCATAATCCGAATCCACAAAACCTACAACATGGTGACTAGTGTTGTTATTCCCATCATAAACCAAGTCAACCTCTGTAGTACCTCTAAGATAACGGAGAATCCATTTCACTGCTTTCCAGTGAGCTTTGCCAGGATTTCTCATAAATCTACTCAAAAGTCTATACTACATCCTCAAAATCAATACTCACGCGACATGAAAAGTGAAATATCGACTGAAAAATAGATGCAATTTTGGGTGAGTTTGCGAACTCAATGAGAAATCATCATCGATCATATGGCTATGAAAGCCCGTTTATCACAATTTCTCAAAAGCACGTAGCGATCAATTCTAATTTATCGAAGCATGCATTTCAATCCTAACCATTCCGTAATCATACAATTCACATTTGTAAGCAGTTCACACAGAGCATTTAACAATCGAAATTGAGGAACCAACTAGGTTACTCATGGTTGCTCGAAGCTAACTCTGGAAGATCCAACAACGTCTGGAAGTTGACGTTTAGTTGCTCCTCTATAACAAATAGCATACATGATATCAAAATTTGCACCATTAAGAGTGTTCAACAATGTACATGTATGAGATGTATTATGTACAATACATGTTTATGATAAATCTCGGGTATCGCTCTTTGATTCTTCTCAACACTATCCCATACCAAAATTCATTTAAGCATAACTAACACTTAGGTTTCTGCCTCTCTAGAACCATTGAAATCACAATTCGTTTGTCACTGGCTTACTTTCAGACTTTCTGAAATACCCTTTCGGGTTAACTGTTCACATTCGAATAGGAGGCAAAACTTGTGAAATTTGAGCTCACTCTCTTATAGAAAAGTGTTCCTCTATCTTGTATCTTTCCATCGCCCCTAATTGCACTCAATTCGGTTCAGTAATTTGGAAGATATGCCTCAACCGTTTCGGACTATTCCTCTCCAAAACAGTGTGTTATATCCAACTTCCATCCAGAATTTGAACACCTTAGAGACTGAATTGAGATTCAGCTTCTTCATATGATTTGTAGCCCTATTACTCTAGTTTTCTAAAATTCAAGAATCCCTTCAATTGGAATCCTATAGACCAAGATATCATCAAAATAATGAAATACGTTCAGTGAAATATTCAGTTCATGCTCCTTCCACCGATACCCTTACTTTGATTCAATCTATCATTTCTAATTTAATACGAAAAACCATAACTTTTTGTGGAGGGATAAATAAATGTTAGGAATCCAATGCTTCAAAAATCAGGTCATTTGGAGGTCTAGAGAAAAAGTTATGACCAAAAGACTCCAATCAGTTCTTGCTTTCGTCTGAGTTTTTCTATCGTCTCATTTTCATCGTCTGCTTCTCTATCGTCTCATTTCCATCGTCTGCTTTTCCTTCGTCTCATTTCCATCGTCTACTTTTCCTTCGTCTCATTTTCATCGTCTGCTTTTCCTATCGTCTCATTTCCATCGTCTTCTTTTCTATCGTCTCATTTCCATCGTCTGCTTTTCCTTCGTCTCATTTCCATCGTCTGCTTTTCCTATCGTCTCATTTTCGTCGTCTGCTTTTCTATCGTCTCATTTCCATCGTCTGCTTTTCCTTCAGAACATCTCCACTTATAACAATCATAACTTTTGACTCCGATATCTAAAATTTACAAACTTTATACCGTTGGAAAGATAAAAGAAAGCTCTACAACTTTTCATAAGGCAGCTTTACCAAAATCTATCTAAATCAGGTCCATATTTCCTCCCGAAGTTGGAACACGAATTTTTGCTCAACTCTCAACATCCTGCACCCAGTTCTCCACTTCGTGACAACTTTAGAGAATTGTAGAGATAGAAATGAAATTTGATGTCTTCATACAAATTGTATCCATATATTCCTAGTTTACTCCGAATCAAGAATCATCTCATTTGGACAACCACAGAAAATGTTATGGCTAAAATATTGAAGCATACTCAGTGAAAAATTTTCCAAATTTTCTAACTTTCAACACTATAACTGAATTTATTTCTCCCCAACTACCCAGTATTTATGAACAAACACATAAAGTACATTTTTCATGCAGATGACAGTAATTTAACAACTTTATTTTACAAATCCCTAACAGCAAGGGATTTCTCTAACACTTACCTGCTGAAAACCCCAAAATCTTCAAGCCCTAAACTCCACACGTTTTCATACTTTGCCGAGTGAAATGATCAGCTTCTGGTTTTTCCTTAGAGTAGATGACACAAAAGACAAAGTAAGTTTGGTGAAGGAAAGGAAGAACACAGAAGTCCCTTAGAAGATATTTTGATGGAAAACTCTGTGCTCGAAGAGAGAGAAGTTTTAGGAAGATGATAAAAAGGAAGGGGCTTGAACAAGACTTAGCCTGTCAATTCTCAAGGAATAGAACCTACTCTTAGCTAGAGTACAAGGCCTAAGTGACACTTGTCACTTACCCAATACCCAAGTTCCAACTTAGTTTCTTTTGAACTAACTCCCTTGACTGCCATCTTTACAACCCAACTATCTCCAAAACTTCATTTAATTTATTTCTTGTTCCCTTTTATCAATATACCTTTCTCAATACTCCACAACTTCACCAACATAACAAATACAAAACCATAGCATACATAATGCTTCGAATTATTCATGAATGCATGCATTATTTCATGGCACTATTTATGTGTAAATGTATGACATACATGTATGAACATGCATTACTAACTCTTATGAGCCACTCCATAACCATTCTATCCTAGAAATGGGATTCATAACATACATAATGCTTCCAATCGCATTGGCGTGGTGAGACAATCTGCTATGGTGATAAATCTGCAGATAATCTGAAATGAACCGCAAGCGGGTGTGCTTACTAACTTACAATTTTGCATCCTGAATCTTTCAAGTACCTTTTCAATGAACTTTTTTGGGACAAGTACAATTTTCCAGCACTTTGATCTCTGTGAATTTCCATGCCTAATATTTTCTTTCTAGCACCTAAATCCTTCATCTTGAACTCACCACTCAACTGTTTCTTCAAACTATTTATCTCAGACATGCTCTTAGCAACAATTAACATGTCATCAACATATGATAACAAATACACAAATGAATCATCATAAAGCTTCTTATGGTACACACAACTATCATAGTTACTCCTAGAATAACCATAATAATCATAAAGGTGTCAAACCTTTTATACCATTGTCTCGAAGATTGCTTCAAGCCATACAATGACTTTCTTAACAGGCATACATAATCCTCCTTTCCAGGAACTACGAACCCTTTTGGTTGATGCATATAAATCATTTCCTCCAATTCTCCATGTAGAAAAGCTGTTTTGACATCAAGTTGTTCAAGCTCTAAGTCAAACAATGTAACCATGACGAGCAGTACTCGGATGGAACTGTTTACAACAGGAGAGAACACTTCATTGAAGTCAATGCCTTCTCTTTGAGTAAAGCCTTTTGCAACCAATCTTGCTTTAAACCTTGCATCCTCAATCCCTGGGATTCCTTCCTTTCGCTTGTAGACCCATTTGCACCCTACAATCTTCTGACCTTTTGGTCGTTCGATAAGCTCCCATGTTTGATTCTTATGAAGAGACTCAATCTCCTCATTCATAGCAATCAACCATTGAGAAGATTCTTTATTGGGAATAGCCTCTTTATAGGAACATGGTTCTTGATCATCAAGATCCTCTGCAATAGTTAATGCATAATCAACTAGATCTGCATGACCATACCTTTTAGGAGGTCTAATTTTCCTTCTTTGTCTTCCAGTAGCAATGCTATATGGTTGTTCTTCAAGTACATCATCATCTGAAGGAACTTGTACCTTTTCCTCAATAGGCTCAGCTGAAACTTCTTCCTGCACTGCCTTTGGAGCTGTAATTTCTAGCTCCACCTGCTTGCTAATGCTGTCCCTGGTCCTTGTCCTCACCAGCAGACTCCTTTTTTTGATGGAGTAAAGCAAACTCATCAAAAGTCACATCTCTGCTAGTAATAAACTTGGGTGACTTTGTATCTGTACACTACAATCTGTATCCTTTCACCCCAGATGCATATCCTAGAAATATGCATTAATTTCCTTAATCCCAGCTTGTCTTCTTTTGCATGAGCATTACCAGGACAATCGAATACTCTTAATCGAGAGTAATCAGCTGGAGATCCTAACCATATCTCTTCAGGAGTCTTCAACTCTAATGCAGTTGATGGAGACCTATTCACCAGATAGCAAGCCATATTAGCAGCTTCAGCCCAAAATTCTTTTGCCAACCCATCCTGTGAGAGAATGCAACGAGCTCTTTCTAAGAGTGTCCTATTCATCCATTCTGAAACCCCATTTTGTTGTGGTGTATGTCTGACAGTGCAATGTCTCATAATTCCTTCATTTATGCAGAACTCTTCAAATTCACCTGAGTAGAATTTCAAACCATTATCGGTTTGTAAGTGCTTGATTTTCTTTCCAGCCTGCTTCTCAATCAACCATTTCCACTGCTTAAAGGTGATGAACACATCACTCTTTCTCTTTAAGAAATATGCCCAGACCTTTCTCGAGTAGTCATCAATGAATGTCAACATATACAGTGCTCCACCTTTGGATGAAATTGGAGCAGGACCCCAAAGATTAGAATGGATATAATCCAATGTGCCTTTGGTACTGTGAGCAGCTGTACTGAACTTCACTCTACTCTGTTTGCATAAACACAGTGCTTGCAGAAATCCAGTTTTCCTATCTTCTGTCTGCACAGCAAACCTCGTTTGCTCAGCTCCATCATACCCTTTCACTCATGTGACCCAATCTCATATGCCACAGCTTAGTAGAAGCACTATCTGAATCAACTACAAATGACACATTAGCACTACCAACAATAGTAGTACCTTGAAGATAATAAAGGCCATCAACCATTTTTCCCTTCATCATAACCAAAGCACCTCTGAAAACTTTTAAAACTCCACCTCGAGAAGACTCCTCATAGCCATGGGAATCTATTAGGCTTAAGGAAATGAGATTCCTTTTCATCTCTGGAACATGTCGACATTCCAGCGTCTGAACAATGCTATCGTGCATCTTAATCCTGATTGTACCTATACTAGCGACGCGAAGTCCTTTGTCATCTCCTAATAAAGTTGTTCCACCATAACTTTTATATGTGGTAAACCAGCTCTTATTAGGACATATGTAAAAGGTATAAGCAGAGTCAAGAATCCATTTTCACCTGATTCACTTGTAGACATTGTAAGAACACTTTCGACACCATCAGAATCTTCTGTTGCATTGGTAACTCAAATAAGTATTGTATCAAATTTTAGTTACAATATATTAAAATCAAATTTATTTAAAAAGATCACCGTGATAATTTGGTTTAAGTAGGTAGTTGATTAGAATTAAATTTGAAGGCCTAAGTAGTTGAATATGAAATCCATAATATAACCAATTTAATATGATCAAATATTACAATCCATATCAAATCACGTCAAACCTCTTAAGTTATATTGGAATAGTTTTTATAAATATGTGACTATTGTAAGTACTTAAAATCCTGGGTTAACTACCAAAAAGAGCCCAAACTTTTGTCAATTTTTAATTATAACCTGAACTTTAAAAAGTAACAATAAAATGTTTAAACTTTCAATTTTTTCAATTCTAGCCTAAACTTCAAAAAGTAGTAATAAAATGCTCAAACTTTTAATTTTTTTCAATTCTAGCCCTACGTTAGTATTTCGTTAAGTTTGTTGACATAATTTGCCACGTGTTTTAAAAATCTTAACTATTAATACACGTCATCCAAAATTAACACAATAAATGAAGATTAATGAAATGACATAATCACATAATTAAAAATGACGTGGTTGTTTAAAAATGACCTAAATCATATTACTTAGCCCCGACGACCTTATCCTTTGATTTCAGGTTTTCCCTTAGTTTTCAATTTGTTCTCTCGACACCTTCACCTTTCAATTTTCATATTACACTGCCCCGATGCCTTTACACCAAGAAAACAAACTAGAAATGAAGAGCTTATGAGTGTAGTATGCTCTAATACGAGAGTAATTTGGGGCTTTAGAAGAACAAATAGAAAAACAAAGGACTGAAGGCATTAGGAGAATAACATATAACATCAAGCTAGAATCGCTTAAGTTGCAGATATACATAGTTAAAGAGAGTTACACAGTAGTCACATACGGTCATTTATGTTATGAACATGGGCGTGTACACAATATATTCTCGCTCTTCACATCTTTCTACACTTGATTCTATAGACTTACATAGTTGATCCACGCAGCCATATAAGTAAAGAACACAGGTGTGTACTATCTTACATGGTCTTATCTATCCAAAAAAGCTTGATTCAACCTAATTATAGGAAAGACACATTATGATTTGACATCTACTTGAAAGGCATCCCAACCCAACAAGCTTACCAAAAAAATTATGCTTGCTTATAGGAACTACTTTAGTCAACATATCAACATCATTAATGTTCATATGAATCTTATTCAATATCAATTGTTGTTTCTTAATCATGGATCTCGACTAATAATATCTGACATATAAGTGTTTTGTGCAGGAATGATATATAATATTTTTGCTCAAGTCAATAACATTTTGACTATTACAAAATACTATATAGTCTTCTTGCTTCACCACCAACTCTCGAAATATTCTTTTCAACTAGAGAATCTCCTTAGCAGCTTCCATTGTAACTACATACTCTACTTCAATCATACATAAAAACACACTTTTGCTTAAATTGCCATGAAATGGCTCCCTGTAAACTTTAATAGAAAACCTGAAGAGCATTTTCTTTCATTAAGATCTCTAATCGTATTTGGATCCATATAACCTTTTAGAATTGGCTCATTATCACTAACACAAACTCCATTTTGACATACCTCTCAAGTATCTCAAAATTCATTTTACTACTTCTTAGTGAACCTTTCCTAAATTAAATAAGTATCTACATAGTAACCAAACAACTTGTGCAATATCTGGCCTTATACACACTATTAAATACATAAGAGATCCTACTACACATAAGTATGGAACAGAAGACATACCATCTTTCTCTTTCTCTGTTAAGGGACATGCATGCTTACTCAGCTTGAAGTGAGGTGCAGTGGTGCACTAACTAGTTTGACATGCTTTATATTGATCCTTCCTAATACCCGTTCAATATATCCTTCCTGTATCAATCAAAGTTTCCTACTTTTATTATCTTGACTTATTTCCATGCCTAAAATCTGCTTTGCATTTTCTAAATATTTTATATCAAAATATTTAGACAAATCCTCCTTCAATTTTTGCATTCTTCCAATATTTTGACCCACAATTAGAAAATCATCAACATATAGAAGAAGAATAATGAAGTTCTCACATTTGAATTTCTTGAAATACATACAAGGATAGACATAAGTTTGCTTGTCACTATAACCCAATATAAAGTTGTCAAACTTCTAATACCACTACTTTAGAGCTTATTTAACTCATATATGCTTTTCTTCAACTTGCAAACAAGATTCTCCTTGCATTTAGCTTTGAAACCTTCTAGTTGCTCCATGTATATGTCCTCTTTCAAAGCTTTATGCAAGAAGGTTGTTTTAACATCCAACTGCTCAAGTTTAAGATCCAAACAAGTAGTCAAACCCAATACTATTCGAATTGAGGTCATATTAACCATTATAAGAAGATTTTATCAAAATCTATATCCTTCTTTTGACTGGACCCTTTCACCACTAGCTTTACCTTATGCTTCACTGTCGTATCACCATATTTCTTTATATTGAAAATCTATTAATTTTCAATACTTTTTTCCTTTTGGAAGCTTCCCAATCTCACATATATCATTCTTTTCAGAGAGTTCATCTTTTTCTGCATGGTTGTGAGTTAGAGATCTTTTTCTTCACATGATGCAACCTCTTGAACATTCTCAAGCTCCCTTTTAGTAGTAACCAACATATATTCTGAACTCGAATATCTTATAAAATACCTTTTCTCCTTTATCGACCTTCGAAGCTATATATCATTAGTCGTTGGATCCAATTGCTCCCCCTGCTTATTATCCTTAATGATTCTACCTTTATTATTATTTGGGTGTGGTTCTTGTAGCTCATCTTTACTAGGTTGTATTTGATCACACGCTTCATCTTCTTCACCTGTACATTCCTCAATAGTGGTAGAAATTAGAGAATAATTAACAACATCATAAGATGAGTTGCTGTGAGTAACCTTATCTCCTCTTAGAAGATCAATACCTTTCTTGTGCTCTTAGAATACCAAATTCCTACTCTGACCACTTTAAGCTTCTCTAGGTGATAAAGTTTAAAGCCAAGCTCATCATCAATAGCCAACAAAGATACAAAGTATTGCCTTTGAGTTAAACTTCTATCTTTGTTCTTTAGGAATGTGTTTAAATACCTTGCAGTTAAACACTCTTAGATGATGATATGTGAATCTTTACTTGTCTATGCCCTCTCCAAAATCTCAAAATTCAAGCAAATTCATAAAGCTTGATTGATTAAATAAATTGCAATTTTGACTGCTTTACCCTAAAATGTCTTCATAAACTTAGACATTTTGAGCATATATCAAACCTTCTCCACAGTTGTTTTTGTTCATCCTCTTAATAAAACCATTATATTGTGGAGTCCTAGGTTTGGTTTTATTTGGTATAATGCTATGTGATATACAGTAATCTTCAAACTCATTGGAAGTATACTCACCTCCATTATCTATTTGCAGAAATTTCAGCTTCTTTTTAGCTTCCCTTTCTACTATGGTATTAAATTTTTGGAAAGTTTCAAAAATTTGAATCTTTGCTTTCAACATGTATACCCAAGTTTTCTTCAAAGCATCATCAATAAATGTAATAAAATATTTGTTATCTTCTAAAGACTCCTCCTGAATTGGGCCACAAACATTTGAATGCACCATCTCCAATATCTCCATCTTCCTTATAGATCGTCTCTTGAAAAAGACTCTATATTGCTTTCTTGTCAAGAAATGATCACAAGTATTAAGTGGTAGGATGATCTTGATTGGGATAAGGGATTTACCAACTAGTAACTTTAATAATTTCTAACTTATATGCCTCAGTTGTCAATGTCATAGATTTGGAGAAGCTTCCTCTTCAACTGTGTATACTTATTTACCATCACACACTTTTAAATGTGTCTTGTAAAATATGCAATATAACTCTCCTTTAGCAACTGTCATTGCTTCCTTATACAGTTTTCACTTCTTATCATCAAAAGTGTGCTAGAATCCTTCTTGATCTAAAACATTTATTGATAACAAATTTAGTCTTAAATCAAGGATGGGTTGTACATCTCTCAAGGTTAATAAGCCTCCAACGTTTATTTAGATTCAAATACCACCCATACCAACAATCTTAGTGGAACTTATTTTCTCATTTTTATGCTTCCAAAATCTTCGCTCTTGTATTGTGAGAAGTAACCCACTTTTGTAATACAATGATATGAAGCTCTCATATCAATTAACCACTCATAACTCGAATCATTGACATAAAGGCATTCACTTTTGTCAAAAACTAGGGACACCTTATCATTTGTGCTTATAGTAGTTACGATTGTATTTATCATCTCCATCTTTGTGATGATCTTGTTTTTGTCCTTATCCCTCTTTCATTTATAGTAGAACCTCTTAATGTGTCTTGACTTGTCGCAATAGTGGCATGTCTTCACCTCTTTGTTACCTCTAGACTTCGATCGATTCTTAGACTTGCTACATTCTTGGGGACCTCTCCTTTTGCTCCTTCCCTTGCTCTCTGCCATGAAAGCCTACATATTGCCAACTTTCATCTCTCTTCTTTTGATTTCTTCATTAAGCATACTTTCTTTGATTACATCCAAAGAAAGCACATCTTCAGAAGCTAAATTGCTAAATTTCACCACTAGTGTTTCTCAACTATCTGATAACAAACTCAATAAGAACAATGCTTAAAGCTCGTTATCAAGAATGATTTTCATTATTGTAAGCCTACTAATTATATGTTGGAAATCACTCAAATGCTCCGACATAGATTTTTCAGCTTTCAACTTTAAGTTTACTAGCCTTTTAATTAGAGAGGCCTTGTTATAGACAGTATTTCTTTTATAAAGACCTTTTAGCTTCTTCCATAAATCAAAAGGATCTGTTTCTTGAGATACATGTTTGAATATACTGATATCAATTCATTTTCGAATCGTGACCATAGTTTTTGCTTCATCTTTTCTTATTCTCTATCTGACATCTTCTTCGATTTTGAAGGAATATTGTCTTTTACACCTTTGTCCATACTAATAGGATCAAAGAGATCCTTGCAATACAATAGGTCCTCTATCATATGCCTCCAAATAGAGCAATCTGTTAACGTCAACTTGACCATAAAGCTATCTGCACCTTCCATCATGATGACTCTGATACCACTTATTGAGAGTCAATAACACAACTCTCTAAAAGATTAACCAAAGATCAACAACAAAACACTTTCCAACTTTAAATTGTAAATCAGTATGAGAATAAGAAACTTAATAATGAAGCAAACATCATAATTTATATAAAAATCCTCCAGTGTATATGAAAAAATTACAGGTAAAATCGATAAGCAAATCCATAAAATTCAAATAAGGATTTATAAAGTTTATCTCTAGTAGCTGACCTTTACTCAAAACAATATCTCACCCCACAACTACAAGTTGTTTCATTAAATTTCAAGACTGAAATCAAAGTTGATGTATCAATAAAAAACTCTTGGATAATCCAAAAACAATAAAAAAGGATGAGAATACTCTTCTACTTGCTCCGTCTATGTTTTTCCTCACTTTTTTAAAAATATTTTGACTTCACTTAATGATTAAACCTATGCCTTCTTCTTTTTTTGTATTTTAAAATAAGTTATTCTATACCATAAATAGTTATATACACGATCGTGTAAGTGATTGTATCTCTTCTAATATTACCTAAGTCGCAAATATATACTGTTACATAGAATTACACAATCATTACTGTTATGAACAAGGGCTTGTACAAGATCGTATATCAATACAAGAAAAGGAAGAATTAGCGACGAAAAATATACCATTGCAAATAACTAACAGAAAATTCATTTTCGTTGGTAAAATTGACGGAAAAATTTATTATTTAGCGATGATACTAATATCCGTCGCTAAATATAAAGGAAAGTAAGAATTAGCGACGGAAAATATATCGTTGCAAATTATCGACGAAAAATTCATTTTCGTAGGTAAAATTGATGAAAAAATTCATTAATTAACGGCGGTACTAATATCCGTCGCTAGATATGGATGGAAGCAAGAATTAGCGATGGAAATTATACCGTTGTAAATTACGGACAAAAATCCATTTCGTTGGTAAAATTGACAAAAAAATTTATTAATTAGCGGTGACTGATATCCGTCACTAAATATGGAGGGAAATTATTCCTACAAATTTTGCGATAGACTTTAGCGACGGAATAAGATTACTATCGGTAAAAGATTTAGCGACGATATAAGATATCTATCGTTAAAAAGGGGGGAATTATTGGTGGAATAATTTTTTTTTGAGTTTACCTACGAAAATTTTCGTCGGTAAATTCTTTTTAAATTTAAACTCACCCAACATCTCCCTCCCACCTACATCTTCTTCTTCTTCCTTCTTCCTGCGTCTCCTCTTCGGTTTTCTTGGAACCAATTTCTTTGTTGTGGACTCCTTTTCTGCTCGTTGGTGTTGTCTTCTCCGACCATTGTCATCGTGTCATTCGGTGGAAGTATTTTTGCAATTACTGTCATATGTTTTTCGTATATTGGATGAAAGTTAATTTGGGTATTTATTACTTTCATTTATTTGTATATTTTGTTATTGTAAAACAACTTTAAGGTATAAATGTTCGTGTAATGTTTGGATAAATTTATGATGCATGTAAGGTGTTTGATGAAATGTCTGTTCTTTAAAAAATGATTTCAGTTCTTTTTTAGTATGAATTTCATTATTTCAATTCTTTTACTTGAAATAAAGAAGTTCTCACCATGGTGGCTTCCAGAGAAACTAAACACTTTACAGGTCAATTTTAAAAAATAGTTTCAGCAAATTTACTGACGGAAAAAAATTTCATTGATAAAATATATTTTATTTACTGACAAAAAAAAAATCATAAGTAATTACCAATGGAATAACCAAATATGTTGGTAATTTTTTGACAAAAAATCTTTCCTTTCAATAAATTTACCGATCGAACAAAATAATCGTCGATAACCAACGATCGTTTTTTCAATGACCTTTTTAGTAATAAATTTTGTCACTAAATAAAATTACCGATAAAATGTGTATAAATTTTGTTGATAATTTTAGTTATTAAATTCTATTTTTCTTATAGCGTGTGATTCAACCTTCACATCCTTGAGCACATGGTTCTAGAGACTTACGGTGTCGATTTACACTATTGTATATGTAAAGAATACATGTGTGGAACAACCTACACGATCGTGTCTTTCTAGAAAAGCTTGATTCTACTGTGTCAATGATTACAAAGAGTCACAAAATAGGCTGAACACTCAACAGACAAGGTTCCATCAATAGTATTAGATTCTAGTTAAGATCTTGGAACATTAAACACCTAACGTTTCCGTTAGACTTGTAATTACACAATTTGGGTTTACGACCAGTTGGTAAAGGAATCGATACCTCGGGACCTTTTTCTCGTGCATCACTTTATTCTACTAATGGTTAATTAAACACACTAAGTAACATAATAAATGTATATTTATATTCTTGGATAAGTCAGTCAACTTGAACATCTCAGTTATTTCATCATTCTTTTTCAAAATCATTCAATTATTTAGCTACAAATACGGTAAAGTATATCTGTTTATACATAAATTATAGAGCTCTAATCGTGATAATCCAACCTTACGACTTAATGATTGAAGTGACTAATTAAGATTATTAAAGCCTGAACATCTGCACTTTTACCTGAATGCGGATTCCAGGTGAATCTTTATAATTTTTAGGCATAACAAACAAATTTTACTCGTATAAATTCCCAGATGATTAGAAATTCAAAACCTGCAATACATCTATGACGTAATGACGTCTATAAGGTTCATCTCATAATTATCTGCAACAAAAATACAAAAGGAGTGTCTAGGCAACCATACAAGTGACAAACAAAACTCCCGCAGGTGAGAAGGGACTACAAATATCTTACTAAATTCAACTATATTTATATAACAAGGTGTAAAAACGACAAACTACGTATATTTGGTCATCTTACTACAAAAATCTGCTACATGATGGAACATGCGTTTGGGTTTTCGTCGCTAAACATTGTCGTGAGCCTCTCGTCGGTCGCGTTTGGGCTAGGCAGAGCTTGAACAACGTTCCTAACATAACCTGCTGGTGCCTTCTTATCATAGGCACCAGCTACATAAGGGTAAGATACCAAGTTATATTCCACATAGGGCCAGAATTCTGCTCTTTTTCCTGTCCTCTTTATTTTGTTCAAGACCCTGTTTGGCTCTACGTATCCGCTAACTATTACTCGACTTTGTTTTCTGATGACCTCAACTGATCTCACACCTACAAAAAAGAGGAGGAGAATGAGAAAACAGGTCATGCATAGATAAGAATTAGCGTTTGAGGTATAGTTCATCTGATGTAACTGCGAATTGGCTTAATTTTAATGGAAGCTACCTGGTTCATTTACAACCTTAAGCTATGAAGATATGTTTGGTTTGTGGCATTTATTGTATAAGTTACGTATGTATATTAATGATTTCAACGCTACAGTAGGATATGAATGGTGTCCCTTTCTAACGAACAGGACTTGTAATAATAGTACTTCAGAGAATGATAAGTAACAAGAATTAACATGTCCCAGTTTGTATATTTATGTGTGTGTGTAAGTATGTATATGTCTATACACTAGTTCGTGATAAAAGATATTAAAAAATCTGTTCTTTCACTAAAAATTGGAACTTGAGTGAAGCACTTAAATTAATTATGTCAAAAGGAATAATTTTGTTTTGGCGTCAAGTTTGTGAAAGCTTTGCTCTTGATTTTGATTACATGAACTCATGAAGAACAGCCACAGAGTAAAGGGTATCTGAGACTGAAAGTAGCGAACCTCTGTCCTATAAATAAATGAAGTCAGAACTTTTACGAGTACTGCAAAGAGAGGACAGAGTGAACTCTTGCTAGGTCTCACGCAGTTTCCCATACGAGGAAGCTCAGGAGTTCAGTTATTGTTTTGACTACTATTTCTCGCTCTTATTTATTCTTACCTAGTTCTAGTTTTATATGCAATCTGTACGCATATCTTGCATGTTTTTTGGTTAACAAAGTCCAATCCACAGAGGGAAAAGAAAGCGCAGAAGGTGGAAAGAAAGGACCAATAGTCGAGTTAATAGGCAAACAAATTTATTTCAATCATGTCAAAGAATAAAAATTTCCATGGACTTTAGGCTTATTCAAAAAGAAAAACGGGTGAAGCATCTTTGTGTTGTGGAAGTTTTGTTGTTTCAGAAAAAAAAATTAACACACGCTATAATAAAAAGTAAGTAAAGGACGGACGGATTTAAGGTTGTACCTCTCATGGAGGACACAGCATTTTTTACTTTTCTTTCACAGCCATCACAGTCCATTTTCACTTTGATCTCAACTGTCTGAGAAAAGGAGAAGGAAAAGAAGTTGAGAGAAGCATTCACTAGTCAGGTAATTAGCACAGCAAACACAGATATATAGAAGTTACCTGCATTGGTTTTCTCTTCCTTATCTTTTTCCTTGTAACTACAAACAAGTCTGAGAGGAAATCCGAGAACGAGTCCAGAGCACCCATGTTTTTGTGTTGTGAAAGAGAAAGAGAGAGAGGTCTATATGCAGGAGATCAGTGTCTAAGGATGGTAGTATAATGAATCGAAGTTGGTGTATTTATAAAGAGTTAAAAATGTTATATTATATGCAAAATGAATGAATTAGATCGAAGAGGAACCGTGTTGGTGCAAGTTGCGTCCCTCTAAAATAATAAAACATAGACTAAGAAAGCGACTTATGCCCCCAAATCATGCGGTTCTATTTCTTCACCTATGCAAAGACAGCCACTTGATTATTGCTTGGTTGGATCCCAAGGTGAAAAAACAAAAGTTATTCACTTTAAATGATATATCATATTCGTAGTTCTATTGCTTGTTTTACAGGCTAATTAGAAGCTGCTGCTTTCTTTCGCCCCAAGAAAAGAAAATAGTTCTAGTTTTTAACTTTTTGTAATATTATGCATTTTGCGTGATGAATGAAGTATTTTTTAAGAACTCAAGTCCATTTGCTTATATTCCTAAGAGGTGTGAGCACTAAGACCCGTATAAACACGAAACACACCTACTTGGCAACCTTAGGATTTATTAGGGAATTTGAAGATTGGATTAAGCTTAAAGACCAAAAACAATAGTCATACAAGTGGAGTTAAGCTGAGGAAGACCTGTGGCAGAAATATGTTTGAGCAGCCGCTGGCCATCATTACTGAGGGGCTACCAGTTTGATGTTCATTGGCATGAAAAGCAACACCACAAAGGGTATGTGTACTTGCACATTTGATTATTATTATGAGACCTCTCCAATTATTGCAATCTTTCTATGAGCCCATAAAGGTGATAGATCCTACAACTAAAAGCATGATCTTCATATGGGTTCTCCATATACCTAACCTGACTATTTTTATTTTGCTGTACTGATAGGGATAGCTGGTTTTGAACAAAGATGAGTTCAAACTTCAATTACATACATAATTAATATGTGGAACCCACCTGCGTTTGGAAGGATGAAAATTTAGGATCTGCAGCCTGTGGCTTATTCGACTCGTTTAGCGCTAAGCTGTCAATGATTTCACTTTACTACGCGGTTCTTAGTTGTAGCCCTTTTATATATATATATATACTATGACTATGAGATCACATATTTAAATCATAAAAATAATTTTTAAAAAATATAATTGTAAAAATTATGTACAATATAACTTTTCTTAAAGAATAGTGGCCAAGTAAATAAAGAGTCCATGCCAAGTAACGGTTGACCAAATTCATCTCAATCCATTGCAAGATATTTTTAACCCTAGGGATTTCAAGGTATAGACTGCGTAAAAAAGTCCAAGGTTTGTAAATAGCAATATCATTTGATGGTGAAGGAACCTTAGAGTTTTGTCTTTACTCAGGGATATAATAAATGCTTTAAATTATACAATACTACTTTTCACTGTAGTGTATAAGTTATGTTGACATATCTGTATAGGGTTTTCAATATATAGTCAAACAAGGAGATTTTTAAAAATAAAATGCTTGTGTGGATCAACCCATCATTTATATTTTCAAAATGAAGTAGAATAATTATAAATATTTAAAAATAATATAACACACACACACACACACACATATATATATATAATTAATGTTTTTAACAATACAGTCTACAGTAAAATACCCTTTTGAAATCAATGTTCTAATGTATAAAGCTTTTAACCTTCATCATAATAATAAATTTAAAAATATGACAGAATCATGATTATAATATTATATTAAGAAATATTTATACCATTGAGATATAAAATTCATAATATTTATGTAATAAAGTTTTCAAATTTTAATATTAATATCAAAATAAATATTATAGATATAGAGTTTATATTAAAATTATATAAAATGAGTTCAAAGAACTTATATTGTAAAATATATTAAGTATTTGGATTTAAATTTTTATAATATTTATGCAATCATTGTTATTAGGTTTGAGTTTTATTTAGATTCTTATTGATAGTTTATTTATTGATAAAAAATTATAACTTTTCTTCTAAATATTAGGACATTGATTTAAAATATGACGATATGGAATTGTATTAATTAAACTTATTAAATCAAACTTAATATATAATTATTCTTTTGTTGAGTTAGTGATTTTTTATTAATATTGGCAAATACTAATATTAGCATAATGATAGTACTATTCTAGTGTTTATAAAAGTACTTTAAAATACTTGGCATATGATAAAATTAATTCAACATAGTTATAGAGAACATTATAAGTAATTTAAAATTCTTTCTAGACATCTATCTTTTGTGTATGCCATAGATAATATGAAAATATTTCAATTTTTATATTTGTGGATGCATCCTTATCTATAGTGCTTTCATTATTTTCTGACTATTAATGTTGAGTAAAGTTGTAAATTTGTAATTCAATATTGTCCTAGTTATATATACATCAACAACATTTAGGTGAACTTTGAACAAGTCTTTTCTTGATTCATGAGGGATAGGATAGGATCAAACCCCTATGAATTTTAGGTGATCAATGGAACCAACAGTCTCCATGATTAGCTAAGTGTAACCTTTCCTGTATGCCAATCTCATGTGAAGTCTCCTCAATATGGTGTCCACTTGAGAGCTGCTCGATCGGGTAGTTGAATTGGCACAATTTCTTTAGCCTCCATTATTAATCTTTACATGTCATTTTCTAAATTATACATTTCGGTTGCAGGTTCAATGTTGTCACCAACATAGTTTGAAATTTTACCGTCTAGTCTTCCCTGAAATCATGAAATATGATTTTCATCTCTTTTGTCTTTTGTTATGGCATGTAGATCTAGTAAATTTTTCAACCGGACAATTGTTCACCAGAAAATCGGCCAACCCCTCCAGAAAATTGGAAACGAGATAGGATACCTATCAATAATTGATGGACTTCGTCTACTAGAAATTTCGTTTGAAAAGGACTTGCTCATAATTCTCAGGCCTCACAGCAAATATGCTAACCTATAAATTAAGATGACCATGCATATATAGATTTTTTCCCTGACAACTATCCAATGAAGAACTGCAAGCTTCGATAATCCACTTCTTATCGCTAAGCACATTATTCGACCAAATCATTATTTTGGCTGACCAAATTAAAGGCTTCTATTAACACTTACAACTCAGATCTATAGGTAAAAAGTTATTCAATGATTAGCAGGTTCTATTATATTTTTTAATATACGTAAAATATAAGGTCCACTAATAATAATTTAGCTTAGTCAAAATGATTAAAATTAGTCACTTAGATAGTTGACCTTTATTACTTATAAACTCTTTAATATTTTTATGTTTAGTCAATATGAGATGCTCTAACACTCCCTCTCAAGTCTGAATCGAGATTGAATATCCAGGTTATCGGCTGAAATAAATACGATGATAACTAAACTTGGCATAGGGAGATGGACATCCAAACGGATAATTGAAAAATTAATAATCCGGATCAAACCTACCGATACCACATTAGATTTTTTAATATGGACAAAATGTAAAGTTCACTAACAATAATCGGACTTAATCAACTATTGTCAAAATGACTATAACTTATCATTTGGATAGTTGACGCTACTAATATAAAACCTTTAACATTTTCATATTTAGTCAATATGAATATCCTAACGAGTTCTTCAATGATCATTTACGGCCATAGCTAATGCCTTTCCACCAAGTATAGTTTAGTAACTTCAAACTTTGGAGTCGATTTTTTAGCAGGATTTATTAAGTAGCTATAGAACTAAGTCTCACATGTTGGTCGATCGCTTTCTGATTCTGATTGCCTTCACATATTGCTGGAGCTTTGGTCCCTAAAGCTTCATTTTTTCAATGTTGGGGCCACGATTCCTCAGTCATGGAGAGTTGATAAGGAATTATTGTAGGGTTCACGATAATGTGCATTACAAGTCTTTTGAGAAAATTGGAAGTTTTCGTTAGAATTCCCTGATCAGCCGAGGAGTTTCCGATCGACTAGTATTGTTTGATAATTGTAGGGAAACTCCAGGTGGGCAGCGTTTGTTGGATGTTTGGTAAACGTCCTTGGACTACAATTCCCGTTTTTACGATCGTCCTCGTTTATACATGCATAAGAGTGCAAGCAAAAGGTATAATAAGGAAATTTATACGTGGAAACTTTGAACGGCACGAGAGTTTTTACCTTAGTTACCCCTCATCACCAATCTTATATAGCCAGCTAGAATCGATGAGATCATATCCTTAGATCAATGTATCTTCTACACATCATATTGATTCATAATTGATTCACTTGTATAATACGATAACAATTTGAGTTAGACTTGGAGTATCATATGCAACCAAAAATGCAATCATGCCCCAATACAACAGTTCTTGAAATTCCCCTAATAGCTATTGACAATAACTATTAACATCTACTTAGTCATAATTCCACCAACAATTGTGATAAAGAATAACATTAAAAATAATAACACACCTACAAATTGATGTGACAAACACATAGTCAACATTATGTACTCATAAAAATATTTGTAAGTGCGAACTTCGATGTTTGTAAATGCTGCCTTTATCTAAACTGTCCCCACTCGCTAATTATTTGGCAGTCAAACGTCAAACCAAATTGTGGCTAGAGATACTCCGCAAATTTTTATCAAGGTATGGTTTTTCAAGGCTTTCAATTTTAGACGAGAGATAATTAATCTTATACGGTATTGCATGAATGGAATGCCTTTCAAGTTTATAGCTGCATGCTTTATACGGCAAGATACATGATATTGCCATCCCCATCATTGTGTACATCTTCTTATTTAAGGCAACTCTACAATGCTTTAAACACGACATTAAAGCCTGCCTAATATCAAGGGCAAGGGAGGGACCATTCTAATGAAATTTTCTTGCATTTGTGGGAAAATTATGTTTTTCTTAATCTTTTCTGGGTAGTTGGATTACTTGTTAAGGTTATGATACAACTCTAAGATTTGACACCTACTAGTTAACTTGTGGTTGTCATCTTTTTAAGTAGACCTACGTGGCATCCTTTGAGAGAATTACTATCCTGATAGATAAGATAAGAGTAAGCTCACATCATTGCAGCGGAGATGCCCAGCCCATTTTAGGTATTTCAATTTTAGGGTTTACTTCAGGATTGCCACATCTTATGTAATACTAGTATTAAATTACAGAATTCTAGACGTACTTAACTAGGTTGATACAACTAGTAATTACCGCAACTTAGATTCTTCTAGAAACGAAAAAGATATTGGATTAGAGCCAATTCTAGCATCCAACCTTTAATTTTAACTAAATATTAACACAATTTCAAAAGTTTGTATTTAAAGGACTGAATATGATATTGAAGCCCATTTAATTCTCTTGTGGTAAAGATGTAATATGCTATCAGGTAGCCTTTTCTATGTGACATATATACAGTCTAATGAACGCCAGATATGAAAGAACTGGTTGTTTAGTCTTAAAAAGACCATTCGGGGTCAAATTTGCAGATCCTTTTATTCTTCCATATGTTCCTCGCTTGAAAGGAAGAAAGTAAATGACCATCTATTTTCATCTTTTCTTTGAAAAACTTGATCAGTTAATTGCGAGTAGGGGTAAGTTGGAAGCGGGTGAATTTTCGCAATCTTGACAGGCCTACTGCAAACATTGCTCTACGTCTTTACTCATCGGATGATTCACATAATTTTGTGTACAACTACTACAAAATAATTTTGAACATGAGAATGGTTTTCTCATCTGAAAAGCTTCAGGTTTAAGAAATCGAAAGAGCATAAGTGATGCACGATAGCTCATCATATGGGCGACCTAAGTTTTCTGGGGGGAGTTCCACTTGTCCCTTGTCGCAGTTCTGACAGAAATCTTACACCTGAAGATGTTGTGTCCTGAAGCGTTTCCTCGTCCGTGGCCACTCTCATGTGAAATTCATCAACGCGTCTTCATGATATTATCGTATTTACTGTTAGACTCCTAAGTTTAAACCGTAGAATCGTACAAGTATTAGCGAGCTTTGATTAATACTTGGCATATAAGTTGGCACGAGATCTTGGTAATGTAATTTCGGTTTATTTTCACTGACAAATAAAAACGATTTGTTACTTGTGAGTTTACAGGCATTACAAGATCAATCACATTATTGCAATCTACTTAGAGGTATTTAATAGACTTTTCTCCTTCAAGATCAAGCACTTAAATCTTTTTAGTTCTCGTTCAGGATTGAATATAAACTTGTAAACATTTTTTACATATCTTTCATCTAACTTCTGCAATCAGGATGAGATACTTGCTTCTATATCAGGTCTCAATATGCAAAAAGTGTTATTAAAATACTTAAACGTCCTTATAGTAGACAAGAGAATTAGCGTTAAGGATTGCCAACCTTAGTATGAAGCAATTAAAAGAAGAATCTCTCATCCTGTCTTGTATTGGAAGGCTCCAACTCATAAATTCAATCTTAAATATCTTGTATGTTCAGAGGTGTTCTCACGTCTTCTTACCTCAAAGATCGATTAAATACTTTGAAAGAACTCTAAATAACTTTATATGAATTGGATTAGCTGATAACCTCCCGGGAGCTAATATACAATTCAAAATAAAGAGTGGAGACTTAAGGTTTCCTCGATGAGAAACATCGTTAAATTGCTTATAGAAGTTGTTTACGGATTCTCAATCTATTTGGGTTAAATAGTGCACACATATAATATCAAGAATTAAAGCTCGAACCTTTGGAAGCAAACGCGAGTCAATACAACTATTTATGCAGTCCACTCTTTAAAGGATCAGATATTAATTTTCATACACAGCATTCCCTCAGGTGTGAGTTGTGACTTTAGGAGCTTTCCAATATGTAATGCCCTTTAATTTAAGATCTGTTCTATGTATGTTGTCTCCAGCCTAGTCTCTTTATAAGTCTGCTGTATACTTTTGGTTTAGGTGCTTTCTATACCTTTCAAAGTTTGTTATTATGAATTTTTAATTTTTTCCCAAAAATTATAAAGGGTGGTAAAAAGCCATCGAGCATGATTGTGTATTATATTAGTTATGACATTATTTTTTAATATATGGTTACATAACTTGAATCCTATGATATTCAGTTTTACTCTTGATTTTGTATTTTCATTTTTGAATTTAATAAAAAAATCTATTTGATTCAGTTTTTATTTATTTTCTATTTCTATAATTAATGAAAATTATAAAAAGTGGCTCTAATTATACAAATTTAATTTTATTATTAGTGGAATAGTATTGGCCGGGTCGATCGTGCTTGGCCCGAACCCAGTCATAACGACCCATGGGCCGATCGATCATCTTTCAAGGATCAGCCTCATACCTGTTGGTTACGCCAAGCTCAGTCCACATATCCGTGGCCCCATTCGTAGGTGGAAGTCTCTCATGCATACGTAAAGGCTTAAACCTAGTATCTACTCCATATATAAGGTATAACTCTGCCATAATAGAGGTACGTGACCATGAACCCTAATCTCCTCCGTTCACAGCGATAAAAACCACACCAATAAGAACTGACTTGGGCGTCGGAGGGTCTTATTGGGAAACAACCCCAGACGTGTCTTTCTTATTTTGCAGGAACCTTCAAGCTAGAGTTCTCAAGAAAAGCAGCAAGCTCCATGGATCCGAATGGTAACATGCAGCCTCGTCAGAATCAGGCAAAACCAATTGGCGCCCACCGTAGGGCCCGACATCAGGGCACCACGCCCAAACACACTGATCGGTCAAAGGCAAAGAATTAACTCGATATAGCCATCGTCGCGGCTCTGGCGTTATAACGGATGGGTTTTAGCTACCGCAACCCCGCCGCCAAGACATCATGTTTTCAAAGACGCGTTTTCTTGGACCGAATGATCAACCGCAACCTTAAGCTTGGAACAAGAAGAACAGAACGTAGCCTTGGAAGATAACGCTGGAATCAACATGCCCCCGAATCTCCAGCACCAATCACATGCAGATCCTCTTGCGCCTGTGCACACCTCCCTTACCCGAAAACAGATCGAGGAAGCGGCTGATCTGTTGATTCGCCAGATTTTACAATCTCAACAGGCACAACAGCAGTCGTCCGCACGGCCGACTAGTATAATGACCGATCGCCACCCTGCTGAAGCCCTAGAAAAAATCGTGGACGATCGGATCAATGCAGTCATGAGCTTTCGCCCGGATCGCCCAACAACTCAGTACAGCTCTCCCTTTACTCCGGCGATCTTGGATAGCCTCCCGGCGCCCGGCACCAAAATACCAACGCCTGAAAAATATACTGGAAAGATCGATCCCTTGGACTACCTACAGCACTTCCAGTCGATGATGAATCTACACTGCGCTCCAGACGCCATTCAGTGTAAGGCTTTCTGTACGGCCTTTCAAGAGGGAGCTCGACGATGGTTCAATAGCTTACCTCCGATTTGTATCACATGCTTTGAGGACTTTAGGTCGCTATTCCTCAACCAATTCACTACAAGTAAGCGGTCGCAGAAGACGACCTTGGAGGTGATGCAATTGACCCAAGGACGGAATGAAAGCTTGCGGGAATTCATCACTCGGTTTAATAATGAAGCGGTCGAGGTCCCCGATCTCACTTGCTCGTCCATGTTGGCAGCGCTTATGAATAACACGAGGGATGAGGAGTTCAAAAAGTCATTGGCCCTCGATCAGCCCCGATCTATTCAAGAAATAAGAAACAGGGCGGATAAGTACATTCAGCTCGAAGAAGTTCTGAAAAATACAAAGCGTAGGATAGATGATCGCTTGCCAAATGACAGAACGAATGGTTCGCATAAGCGGCAGAAAGGCCAGTCGAACTGGAGAAAACCAACCGATCGACAGGGATATCGACAGGAGTTCACCCCGCCAATGCAGACGATATCGCGAAGTCTTGGAGGTCGTGAGAGCGACGGGAACCCTCCGAGAACCAGTAAGTCAAGAGTTCCTACAAGAGTAGGGACCCGGATTTGTATTGTCGCTTCCACAGAGACATTGGTCATGACACGAAAGATTGCTGGCATTTGAAAATAGAAATCGAATTCCTTATCCAAAAGGGGAGGCTGGGTTGATTTGTAAAGCACGGACAAAATGCCAATCGAGATAACGAGAATAAGATCGGTAGGCCCGATAACAGGCGACAGCCCTGGAGGCGAAACGATAGAAATGATGGAGGGAGGCAGAATGCGAATACTGACGATCGACGCGAAGTAAGGGGACGATCCAGGGCAAGAGACGATGAGAACACTGGGCAACAAGATGACCGACCGGTGAGAGTCATTAACATAATATTTGGTAGAAATGTAGCAGGGGGATCCACTGCTAAAGGAAGAAAGAGGTATGTCAGGAAGGTCGGCGAGGATTTATCGGCCAAAAGAAAGAAGCAGAACAATGGGATGATATCGTTCGACGAGTCTGACCTTGACAGTGTAAGTTGTCCTCATGACGACGCGCTCGTTGTAAATCTGAATATGGACGACAACGAGGTGAAGCGGGTAATGATTGATACAGGAAGCTCGGTCAACCTGTTGTATTATGATGCCTTCAAATAGATGGAGGTACCGGAGGATCGACTACTACCTATAGAAGGACCTATCAAAGGGGTAATTGGAGCATCAGCCTACCCGTTTGCTCGGGTCTATTTGAAAGTGAAGTTTGGGCAAAAGCCGCGTCAAATAGAGAAGGACGTTGAGTTCTTAGTTGTAAAGTTTCAAGGGGCGTACAATGCGATAATTGGACAAGCCACTCAAAACGTTCTTAGAGCGGTCGCCTTCACTTACTACCAAGCGATGAAATTCCCAACGCCCCATGGAATCGGTATTGTCAGGGGTCAGCAGAGAATCGCTAGGGAGTGTTACCTAGCGGAAACAAAAACACTAGACAGGGCGGTAGTCTTGACGAGCTCTCTTGACGTGAGAGCCGATGAGGAGACGGAGAGAATGAACTCAGTGAAGGAAACGCAACGGGTCATACTGGATGAAGCCGACCGTTCCAAATTCACAAATCTAGGTTCCGAGCTCCAGAAAGACCTAGTTAAAGAAATCACGGACTGCTTGGTAGAAAACAGATCGGTCTTCGCTTGGGTACCGAGTGACATGCCTGGAATATCCTGATCGGTCGCATCGCACTCTCCTGGTATCCGAAAAGATTGCAAGCCGGTTAGACAAAAGAAGCGATGACACGACAAGGAACAACAGGAGGTAATCGAGAAAGAAATAGATAAATTACTCAAAGCCGGGTTCATTCGAGAGATCAAGTACCCCGAATGGCTCGCCAATGTAGTGTTGGTGAAGAAGAAGAACGAAAAGTGGAGAATGTGTATTGACTTCACTGATCTAAACAAAGCGTGCCCAAAAGACAGTTTCCCCTTGCACAAGATCGACCAGTTAGTAGACTCCACCTCTGGACATGAACTTCTCAGCTTTTTGGACGCTTTCTCGGGCTACCATCAGATTCAAATGAGCCTCGAAGACGAAGAGAAGACCGCTTTTATAACTGACCAGGGCACGTACTACTACTAAAAAATGCCTTTCGGCTTGAAGAATACGGGGGCCACCTACCAGCGGCTCGTCGTGGAAGTTTTTAAGAAACAGATCGGTCGATCAGTCGAGGCCTATGTGGATGATATGGTGGTCAAGAGTAAGACGGTCGCCGAGCACGTGAGAGATCTAAAAGAAATCTTCCAGACCCTTGACAAATTTCAGATGAAGCTGAACCCGGAGAAATGCATTTTTGGTGTGGCATCCGAAAAATTCCTGGAGTTTATAATTACTCAGCGGGGGATTGAAGCTAATCTAGAAAAGATTGAAGCTATCGTCCAAATGTCTTCGCCGCGATGTTTGAAAGATGTTCAGATATTAACTGGACGTATAGTTTCTTTAAGCAGATTTGTCTCCAGAATGGGGGACAAGTGTCTCCCATTTTTTAAAATCTTGAGGAAAGCAAATATGACTCAGTTCCAATGGCCGGAAGAGTGCGAAAGAGCCTTCCAACACTTGAAGCAATATCTAACAAGCCCACCGATTTTGTAGAGCTCTGTTGAAGGGAAAATTCTGATTATCTATCTGGCGGTCACAGAGGAGGCAGTCAGCGCGGTTCTGGTTCGATCGGATGGCAAGGAGCAATTTCCGATCTACTACGTCAGCAAAGTATTGAGCGGGCCAGAAACACGGTACGCGCCCATAGAAAAGTTAGCTCTTTCCTTGATAACTGCGGCGTGGAAACTCAGGCCACATTTTCAAAGTCATACCATTGAGGTGTAGACCGACCAGCCTCTCAGGCAATGCCTCCAAAAGCCTGAGACCTCCGGGCGATTAATAAAATGGACGGTAGAGCTGGGAGAGTTCGATATACATTATAAACCTTGGACTACGATCAAGGCTCAAGTGTTGGCGGACTTCGTTGCAGAAATGAGTCGACCCAACAAGTCAGACGAGCAACACCCTGCTAGGAGCTTATTTGTTGATGGGTCGTCCAACGCTGAGGGGTGCGGAGCAGGAGTGGTGTTGATTAGCCCACATATGGAAGAAAAGGTGAAATACGCTCTTCGGCTAGAATTTAAGGCCTCCAATAACGAAGCAGAATACGAGGCTCTGATAGCCGGCCTCCAATTGGCTAAGGAGATGGAGGTAAAACATCTGAAGTGTAGGAAAATCCCAGGGTGTCCATCACATGGACACAGTGCGGAATTTAAAATTTTGAGTCCCGGGACATTCCCAAAAACCAGGATCCATGTGTATGTACAAACAATCAAACCATAACGACTAAAGGAGACCGTCTCTAATCAGTATTCACGCAGAGGTCGGAAACCTAACCGGACAAACTCTTTTGACCGGAAATAGCTAGACTAAGGAAAAGACTGCTAGATCTTACCTTAGCCTTGAGAGCTACTGAAATTCACGATGAACAAGCCTTCGAGAAGAGAGAATCGTGAGTTGAGATGAGAGAGAAGTCTTTGAAAACCAATTTTCACCTTTTCTCTAAAACCAACCTTCTTTTAACTCTTAAGCTTTCAAGCTTATAAACCCACGCATTCATCATCTGATAGCATTAGTTTCTAACAATTAAAAACAATTAAAAGACTAACCAATAAGAGCATTTCACGTGGATGCCTTAAAATGCTAAATGAATGATGATTTTGACTATTCTTCTCCCTTTCTCCTTCTTACACGTGAATCACCATATATTTATATATATATTAATTAATTAATTATTTAATTAATTAATATATATAATTGTCAAGTGGTCCATCAAACTGGGTCGGTCCCATACCCTACCGGCCCCCACGGTGAAAAATCGCCGAGACCCTTTTCAAGAATGTCGATGTCGCGATCTCATCGGGACATATCCCAATCTTATCGGGATCCATTTAATCCTATTGCTCTCCGGATATCGGATCTCCGTCCAAACTATTTTACTGATTCTCGAGTCACTCTTATGCGTGTGACCCATTAGGTTCCGGTTATGTTGGCCACTTAGATTAACACTTAACCGAGCAAGTCATGAGCGGTATCTAGCAACACATCATGACCCCAATCGACCGGAAAGTAATTGGTTTGACTAATGAAACCATATCACGAACCCTTCCATAGACAATTACCGTGCAATTCGTCCTTTCACCATGCTATACCCCACTTGGTTTGAGTATGGGCAATGTGTCAACTCTTACTAGACCGACGATCAAATCTAGTCCAAGTGTAATCAGTTCTCGCCCTAGACTCATTACTTTATATGTCCATGAAGACCCTCTTCATGACATATGTATGCTGCTCCGCCAGAGACTTCAAAGTAATGATCCCGATAAGAGGCCATGGGTATCTCTTCGCTATCTCGAAGTGGTGAATCCTATATTGGCTACTCAATTACCTTCGAATACCTCGTCGCACTCCAATCACCACCCTATGAGCGACCTCCGAAAGGCAACAAGGAATGGAGTCAAAGTACGTAATCAAGGTGCCAAGATATCCTCGAGTACCTCAAGTCTAAGGATACTTGCACCATCTATGATGAGATTATCAACGACATTTGTATAGGACATCCATGTGATGATCTCATAGCAGTCATCCAATGTACTTACTACCACTAGTAAGCATCCACATGTCAAATCTAAATATCTCAATATTTAAAGTTTTCGAGATCCACCGCTGATCCAATCAAGGAGTTTGACATGTGTTAGTCTATCCGGATTAACGATGTCCAGCCTCGTTAATCCTATGACTAGGATAATTTAGATATCTTGACATAATTGCACATGATAGGAATCTCAGTAGTATGATCGCATCATAATTTCCTTCATACTATGTCATATATCAGGGACTTCATTAATTTGATTAAAGATCATTATCAATTCATAATAAAATGAACATCAAATAAATGAAATATGCCTTGCTTTATTTATTCATAAAGTCTGTACATGACTATGAACAAAATGCGCTAAAGGGGATTGCCTTTAGGGCACTACTCTTACAATCTCCCACTTGACCTAAAGCCAATCGCTTTGGTATCTAATACCATAAGCGAGTACATGAGAATCAAAATTCTTACGTGGCAATGGCTTTGTCAACGGATCGACAATATTCTCGCTCTATGGAATTCTCTATCGTGACATCACCCCGAGCAATGATCTCCGAATCAAATGGTATCGGTGAGTACGTGTTTGGACCGTTGATGAGACCTTGGCTCCTTTGCTCACAAGAATAGCCCCAAAGGTTGTCACAATATAATCAGTATGGGTCCATCACGCCTAGGAACCACACTAAGTTCGAAATGAACTTCGATCCAAAGCTGCTTCCTTTCTTTGCGTCTCGATGCGGCAATGTACTCTCCTCGATCGTTGAATCGCCAGCCGCCTCCTGTTTGGAACTCTTCCAACCGCTCGCTCCGCCGCTTAGTGTGAAAACATAACCTGATTGGGATCTGAGTCGCCCTTATCAGATTGAAAATCTGCATCAGATGCTCGCCACTTGAGATTTCCATCTCCATATATCAAGAAAACATCCTTAGTTCTTCGCAAGTACTTTAGATATTCTCGATACCACCCAAAGGACCTCACCAGATCCGATTGGTATCTCTCAGTAACACTTAGAGCATATGATACATCGAGTCTCGTACATAGCATTGCGTGACATGATAGATCCTACCGCAGAGGCATACGGATCATATTCATGCGATCCTCTCATCCTGTGTCTTAGGACACATGGACTTCGAGAGTGTTATCCCATATACAATGGGAAGAAACCCTCTCTTGGATTGCTCCATGCTAAACCTCTTTAGCACCTTGTCTATGTACGTTGACTGTGAAAGACCAAGTAACCTCTTCGATCTATCTCTATAAATCTTTATCCTAAGGATATAAGTTGCTTCTCCAAGGTCTTTCATGGCAAATTGTTTCGACAACCAAATTTTTACAGATCAAGAAGATAGAGACATCGCTTCCTAGTAAAATATGTCATCTACATATAACACAAGGAATACGATCAGCTCCATTAACCTTCTTATACACACAATGTTCATCCGGATTTTGTGAGAAACCAAACTCTTTGATTGTCTCATCAAAACGGATATTCCAACTCCTGGATGCTTGCTTCAATCCATAAATGGATTTCTGAAGCTTGCATACCTTTTCTCCATCAGCGGAAATGAAGCCGTCAGGTTGTGTCATATACACATCCTCAGCCAGATTTCCATTCAGGAAAGCTGTCTTCACATCCATTTGCCATATCTCATAATCATAATGAGCGGCAATGGCTAGGAGTATCCTAATGGATTTAAGCATTGCTACTGGACTGAAGGTCTCATCATAGTCAATTCCTTGTCTTTGACGAAAACCTTTAGCCACAAGCCTTGCTTTATAGGTAATCACATTACCATCCATGTCGGTTTTCTTCTTGAAAACCCATTTGCACCCTATAGGTTTTATCCCTTCAGGTGCATCAACCAAAGTCCATACCTGGTTTTCATACATGGAATCCATTTCGATTTCATGGCACGAAGCCATTTTTCGGACTCAACTCTTCGTAACCTCTTCATAGTGGTAGGCTCATCATCCTCTATGAAAGCAATACGTCATTCTGTTTCACTTACGAAATCCATATCTCGGGAACAGAGCGTATCCTACTTGACCTACACAATTTCGTGTGTAGTAGAAGGTTGAACTGTTACCTCATCCGTATGAGTTACGATTTGAGTTCAGCGATTGATCAGGCGTCTGTCTCGAGCATCTTGAACTTCTTCAAGTTCAATTTTGCTCCCACCGTCCTCTTTAAAAGAAACTCTTTTCTAAAAGACAAAGATGTCTTGAAACAAACACCTTTTGTTCCTCAAAGAAGGTAGAATTGATATCCCTTGTTTCGTTAGGATATCCTATTAACAAACACTTGTCGATTTTGCTTGCTTATCTCGATCGCTGGCCCACTTTACATAAGGTGACAACCCCATACTTTCAAATGAGAAAGATAAGGTTTCTTGTTAGTCCACATCTCATATGGAGTAACATCAATCGACTTTGATGGAACTCGCTTAACAAGTAAACAAATGTCTCAAGGACATACCCCAAAAGGATTTTGGAAATTGTGCAAAGCCCATCATAGATCGTACTACGTCCAACAAGGTTCAATTTCTCCTTTCGCCACACCATTATGTTTGTGGTGTAAGGAGGAGTCCACCGAGATAAAATCCCATTATCTCGAGATAATCCAAAACTCTTGGTCTAAGTATTCACCACCACGATCGGATCGTAATGTTTTGATACTTTTACCAAGTTGTTTTTCTACTTCATTTCTGAATTGTTTGAACTTTTCAAACGCTTCAGATTTGTATCTCATTAGATACAGATACCCATATCGAGAATAATCATCGATAAAGGTAATGAAGTAACAACAACCATTTCGCATGGATGGACATCGACCACATACATCCGAATGTATTAGATCTAATAATCCAAATGCCGCTCACCCTTTCCCTTAAAAGGTAACTTAGTCATCTTGCCTAACAAACAAGATTCACATGTGTCATATGATTCATAATCAAATGACCCTAAACTTCCACTCTTGTGGAGCTTAGCGATGCGTCTCTCATTTATATGGCCAAGGCGACAATGCCATAAGTAAGTTGATTTTAAATTATCTCTTTATGTCTTTTTGCGCCATTGACATTCATAATTGGATGTGACATATCTAATATGTATATTCCATTGCATAATGTACCAGCATACCATAAAGTATTCCATTTGAGCTAATAGAACAACCATTGTTACCAAAAGACAAATGGAAACCAAATCTATTTAAACAAGAAATGCATAATATGTTCTTTGTTAATACGGGTACAAAATAACAATCATCAAGTTAAGTACAAACCCACGGGAGTGTCAAAACATAAGTCCCTACGGCTAATGCAAAGAACTCTTGCTCCATTGCCAACACGCAGTCCATTTCTCCTTTATGAGTCGCCATCGTCCTCGAGGCCTCGTGATATCATTACATATGTGAGCCACAACCGTATCTAATACCCATATGTTATGATCGAAGCAGATAACCTCAATGACAAACATACCGAAGAAGTCGAGGATCGATGCCTTCTTCGCTCGATTCTTCCAGATAGACTTTGCAATTACGCCCCAATGACCGGCCTTACCACAATGGAAGAAGGTACCTTTTAGTGCGATCTCTTTGGTCTTCTTCTTGCCTTTCGCTGCACTTCCTTTCGCTTCGAGCCTTTTTTCTTCTTCGCTTCCTTTTCGAGCCGAGGAAGAAGAATCCACCAATAGCAACGCCCATATCTTGTTTGACAAATTGTTTCATTGCCTTAAGCAGATTGATCACTCGGGAATTGTGGTGGATATTTGGTTCATTCGATAGTTCAACACAAACCGTGAATAACTATCCGACAAGCCAACAAGAATTAAGTCTATACTTAACTCGTAATCCATCACAAAACCTAAGACGGCCAACCTCTCAATATAGCCATTCATCTTCAATGCATATTGCACCGCAGATGAACCAGAGTCATCTTCGTTGTAAAGAGCAACCTTGAGGTCTCGAACCGCTCGGACCGCACTTGCTCATCAAACAACTCTCTAAGATGAAACACTATCGTGTGAGCATCCATAGACTCGTCGCCGCTTCGCGGCTCGTGTGACATCGATGCAAGCATAATGCAGTGGCTATGTCACCGTCTTTTAGATGCTTACGATATGCCTTCCGATCATCATCAAGCTCCTTCAGAAGTGGATCCTAAGCGGAAAATCAAGGATATATCCTAGATCCTCGATCCGAGAACAATTCTCGATTACGCAGCCCAATCAAGAAAATTTGGTCCATTAATTTGTTTGAGTCCATTAGAGCGCCAAGATTCACACCGGTCGACATCTTCAACCAACCTAAAAGTAGAGAGAAAGAAAGTTAGAATAGAATTAAATGTATGACCATAAGGACTTATATGACATACATATGGCTCCCACTAGTTTCAACAGAATCCATAACCCTCATCATGAATCCAAGAAACAAAATGGCACATTGACCTAGTGGGTCGATATCCGACATTACTAAGAATGACCTTGGGTTTGCCCAACAAGCCACCTTAGGTCAATCGGTAGGTATCGGACATACCAATTGCATCTCAAATGCAACTATCGCCCAGTGCTATCAACAGTTGATGTATGCACATACATTGGGTTATCAACACTTGATGAGTGTACATCTGATGTACACTACCCAATTTCGCCTCTGTCCACGTTGACCTTGAGTTTGCCCAACAAATCAACGCTTCTAGGAAAACCGACCCATTAATCCGAAAATCTCATTTTCATGGTTCGAACATATCCGTATAGGGCGAGCTTGAGTTTGCCCAACAACTCAACCCTATAAGAACTCTGGTTCTTACCATATTAATGGAAGGCGTTAGTTTTCATATTTAAATTGAGGGATTTAGGTCTCATCTTTCTAATCTCATCCAAGGATCATAGTCACCATGACTATATGGTCTGATTTAGGGCATGGCATCAATCACATTGAATCTATACCGAAAATCACCCATCATCTCGCCAGATGTTATAAGTCGACTTGTATATGTATAAGTCGAGTTATAGCTCTGTATAAGTCGACTTATGCATGTGTAAGTCGATTTGTTCATTCATGTACTGCAACAAGTCGACTTGTATCATTGTGCAAGTCGACTTATTCGCTCATAGCTTACCAAACAAGTCGAAGTTATGAACATATAAGTCGATTTGTTCATCAGGCATTTGGAATTGCTATCTAATCGCTAATTCTCAATCCAAGCATTCCCAATTCACAACACCAATATAACAAGTATAGAAACCTTTATATTAATGTGCTAATGAAACATTTTCATCAAATCATGCATGCCTTATAGTCAAACTATATAGGAAAACTTGAAACCGATTAATCCACCATTAATCACTAGATTTCCACATAATTCAAGGACACCAAATAATCATACTAAATAGCTCTAGATAGTCTACACATTATCAAGATTACTCCGACACTTGTCACAAAAATTGCGACGGCCAAAATAAGCAAGATAATGGAATAAGCTAATAAGACGCCATAAAGTGACCTATTCGACATCCAAAATTATTGGAAATCCAATTTCAAGAATCTCATTTTGGGATGCATTCCACATCAATATAACACATTTTTAATCACTATAAAAATGATTCATGGCATTGGAGCAGAAAATAACACAAGCAATCATTTCAAACAAAACAGCCCCAGCATGTTTCTCAAAACTGCCAAGCTCTGCCTTTTGCTCAAAATGATAATTGAAACAATTTCAATAAATACTGAGAAAATTACAGAGGTGAAAAAATGTTCCCAAAATGCTCCATGAATTTTTCCAGGATTTATTTCCCACAAAAACTCATTGAACCTCAGCAATCTAGTTGAACCAGAATCTGTGTTCTCCAACACAGACATTCCCATCAGCACACAAGAAATTCGGAAATAAATGGTAAATCACCTTGAAAATATTTTTCCATCCACAGAGACATTCACAAACATCTTAGGGACATGTCGGTGAAAACCAATCCGAAAAACAATGTTTCCAGAATTTATTCTCGAATTTACAAGTATACCTGTTTCAGAAACGTTCAACAAGACAGCATCCGAAACTTAGGGAATTAAATTAGCAAAACCATATCAATCGACATCGATAAATTTTTTCCTTTCATAGACACATTCAGCAACATCTTACGAGCAAGTCTATGGCAGAAAATTTTGAAAACCCTAAGTCTATACTGATTTCGAAATTCACAGAAGCAACATGCTACACAGCTCAATTCACAATGGAATTCCGACCTAGTTATCATTTCGACTGAATATACAACACAAGCGTCTCTGATACCACTGTAGGAAAATCCCGGGGTGTCCATCACATGGACACAGTGCGGAATTTAAAATTTTGAGTCCCGGGACATTCCCGAAAGCCAGGATCCATGTGTATGTACAAACAATCAAACCATAACGACCAAAGGAGACCGTCTCTAACAGATCCACGCAGAGGTCGGAAAACCTAACCGGACAAACTCTTTGACCCGAAATAGCTAGACTAAGGAAAAGACTGCTAGATCTTACCTTAGCCTTGAGAGCTACAGAATTCACGATGAACAAGCCTTGGAGAAGAGAGAATCGTGAGTTGAGATGAGAGAGAAGTCTTTGAAAACCAATTTTCACCTTTTCTCTAAAACCAACCTTCTTTAACTCTTAAGCTTTCAAGCTTATAAACCCACGCATTCATCATCTGATAGCATTAGTTTCTAACAATTAAAACAATTAAAAGACTAACCAATAAGAGCATTTCACGTGGATGCCTTAAAATGCTAAATGAATGATGATTTTGACTATTCTTCTCCTTTCTCCTTCTTACACGTGAATCACCATATATTTATATATATATTAATTAATTAATTATTTAATTAATTAATATATATAATTGCTGAAGTGGTCCAGTCAAACCGGGTCGGTCCTCATATCCTACGGCCCCGCCGGTGAAAAATCGCCGAGACCCTTTTCAAAGAATGTCGATGTCGCGATCTCATCGGGACATATCCCAATCTTATCGGGATCCATTTAATCCTATTGCTTCCAGATATCGGATCTCGTCCAAACTATTTTCTGATTCTCCGAGTCACTCTTATGCGTGTGACCCATTAGGTTCCGGTTATGTTGGCCACTTAGATTAACACTTAATCTGAGCAAGTCATGAGCGGTATCTAGCAACACATCACGACCTCCAATCGACCGGAAAGTAATTGGTTTGACTAATGAAACCATATCATGAACCCTTCCATAGACAATTACTGGTGCAATTAGTCCTTTCACCATGCTATACCCCACTTGGTTTGAGTATGGGCAATGTGTCAACTCTTACTAGACCGATCGATCAAATCTAGTCCAAGTGTAATCAGTTCTCGCCCTAGACTCATTACTTTATATGTCCACGAAGACCCTCTTCATGACATATGTATGCTCCGGCGCCAGAGACTTCAAAGTAATGATCCCGATAAGAGGCTATGGGTATCTCTTCTCGCTATCTCGTATGGTGAATCCTATATTGGCTACTCAATTACCTTCGAATACCTCAAGTCGCACTCCAATCACCACCCTATGAGCGACCTCCGAAAGGCAACAAGGAATGGAGTCAAAGTACGTAATCAAGACTCAAGATATCCTCGAGTACCTCAAGTCTAAGGATACTGCACCATTGCTATGATGAGATTATCACCGACATTTGTATAGGACATCCATGTGATGATCTCATAGCAGGTCATCCAATGTACTTACTACCCCTAGTAAGCATCCACATGTCAAATCTAAATATCTCAATATTTACGTTTTTCGAGATCCACCGCTGATCCAATCAAGGAGTTTGACATGTGTTAGTCTATCCGGATTAACGATGTCCAGCCTCGTTAATCCTATGACTAGGATAATTTAGATATCGACATAATTGCACATGATAGGAATCTCGTAGTATGATCGCATCATAATTTCCTTCATGCTATGTCATATATCGGGACTTCATTAATTTGATTAAAGATCATTATCAATTCATAATAAAATGAACATCAAATAAATGAAATATGCCTTGCTTTATTTATTCATAAAGTCGTATATGACTATGAACAAAATGCGCTAAAAGGATTGCCTTTAGGCACTACTCTTATATGAAGGTATATAGCGATAGCCAAGTAGTGGTCGGTCAAGTCACTGGACAATATGAAGCCAAGGGGAGCAACATGATCAAGTACCTGGAGCTGGTAAAGCAGGAGTTAAGTAATTTCGAGCAGTACTCGATCAGTAGGATAGAGCGAGCTTAAAATGCTAAGGTAGATGAGCTTTCCAAGATGGCTTTCGATCGAGACGCCAAAAATAACGTTCTGGTCGAACAACTGGGTTGCCCTAGCATTCAGAAAGCCAAGGAAGTGCTTGACGTAAATACTGATCAATCAAGCTAGATGGAACCTGTAGTGCCCCCTTACCATAGGGTACGCACCGGGACGCCCGTGGGTCGTACCGACGCATATCCCACAGCAAGGAAGTGCTACCTCTCGCAACTATCACTAAATACTCGCATGGCATCAAAATAATTAAACCGCTCTTTCATTGCATAATATCAATCCAAAATATAGACCAATCTATCAGTCCCCTAAAGTCTCAATACAATAAACCAAAAAGGAAACTGATAAAGACGTCTATACTAGGTCATCCTCAAAAGTCGCTCCAGCTGACCAACCTGTGTGTCATCGCTTCACTAGTCCAAAAACTCGCACAGCAGGAAAACGCCTATCTCGGGAGCTAGAAACCTACTAACGCTGCCCTAAAAAAATATTAGCAATATTGGGTGAGTTTGCGAACTCAATGAGAAACCATCATCGATGGTTCACCCAACTCATGCATATACACATAATATATCGCATAGTATAATTTAACGCATATTAGAACATTGACACAATTCACACATTTATACAATAAAATAACCCAGGCATGTCACTTCACAATTTTCACATATCACACGCATTCTCAATTTCACTACGCAGTCAGATGCATAATGTATGCAAATTCTCATTTTATGATGTTGTTGTGACTGAGCGTTAACACTTTCCCATTCGGGCACTTTTCACAATTATCACATTTTCAGCAAGTAGGAGGGCCCTCTGGGTATGCACTACTGCTCACTCACATTAGGGATAGGAGAGCCCTCTGGGTATGCACTATTTCCCTTTTCATCGATATTTGAGCTTAAAGCTCGTCACTAATTGCTCCAAATACAACTGCTTATTTACCGCTTATAATCATGCTAGGCATGCACTAACACTCAGACAAATACTAACACATATATTATCACTTCACTCGCTAATCACAATCGTAACACTTACTCATAATTCTATACACCGATTCACAATCACAAGTATTCACAATCTCAAAGACATTTATCTCACATTTATATCATTCACATTAACAATTAATTCACACACTCACAAAGACATATTACCACACAAAGATCGAGGAACCAACTAGGTTACTCACCGTAACTTTCGAGCCATCGCTGAAGTCCCAAAGAATATCCGTGGATCGTCGATCCAACGACGCCTATAAAAATTCAAATGCATCTCATCACTAAATGCTCAATCAAATAAATTCACCGATGCACATGTCTCACATTTAAAATTATATGATGCATGATCATGATTTTCCAGCTTTGATCCCAATCCGCTATCTCTCGATTCACAACCAAAATTCACTATTCACTAGGTCAATAATATCCATCAATTTCGCAAATCTCTCATTTAAACTCTAAATTATGCTCCAATAGTCACAACACAACTCTTAGGTCACTTTAGAACTAGAATCAGCTCTCTTTCTATGACCGAGAACTCGTTAAATTAAATTTCAACTCTTGTTATTAACCTCACTTGAAAACCTCTTTTCTAGATCACAACGAATCTGGAATCATCTCAATTGGAGATCTATACTAAAAGATATGCTCAAAGGACTAAACCATTTCACTTGAATTTTCGCCCCCTCGCATGACGATGACCATTCGTCATGACGCAGGGACGCCGCGCGAACATTCCTCATACCGCCACGACGTCAACCTATCACTCGCCAAGGCATCAATTAACTTGTTTCGCCATGTAACACACCTTTTCTCGTCGCAGCGTGGCCCCATGCAGACGTCGCGACGTGCAACCATTTCATCTTCTCCGATCGTCATTTTTCGCCATTAATACTCCATTAAACACTCTTAACTACCCTATCGAACTCATTTAATACCATAAATGCCATAAACAACCATAAATACAACATTAAACACAATAAAACTTACCAAATCACAGAATCGCACGGTAACCCTAGAATCTCCGAAAACTTCTTAAGCTCTTTCACTCACGATAAACTCCTCAATCCAAGCCAATCAACACAACTCCAAGCTTCTAGCAACTCTCCAACCACAAGGAGAAAGGAAGCAAGCAAACTCTCCCAAGGAAGAAGATCACACCGTCGACGGGGAGAGAAGAGAAAGAAGGAGAAATTTTCTAACTCCCAAAACAAAACCTAACTCTTATATATATAGGGTTTAATTTAAACCTATAGATCACAGTCCTCGAATTCACTTGATTTCAATCTCTAATTTCGATGGCTTATCACAATAATTATTAAACTCACAAATCTAACTTTCCCAAGCCATTTACCACTCACTTTCGGAACCGGAATCACAATCATCAGTCTCTAAGCTAATTTCACGGTCCGAACTCATAACTCTAAAAATTCCAGAAAAATTCTCATAATTCCCCAAAAATATAAAACACTCAATCTCATACTTGATTTTCAGTTCTCAATTCTCTAATACTCAATTCTCACTCTAACTCAATTATACAACTCAAATTATCCCCAATTTCACTTTAAAATCGAATCTAACTCAATTATCTCAAAATTCACAATTCAACTCATAATCACAATTTAAATGCTGGAATAATCATGAATGCATGTCACTATGTATGCATGTGCAAAATGATCTATCTCAGAGGCCACAAAGCACTCGATCACTAAATATGCAATCACAACTCTACCAGACTATATGCTCATCGATCGGTAACGGATGTTACAGAACCAATCAAATGATACCTCCTGGAGGGAACACAACTGGAAGAAACGTTGGAGGCCAAGAAACTGAGAACAAAGGCGGACGAATATGCGGTCATTAATAGCACCCTATATAAGCAATCTTATGATTGGCCACTGCTGCGATGCTTGAGCGAAGAAGAGACAGAACAAGCAATGGCCGAAGTCCACGAAGGAATGTGTGGAAACCACGTAGGAGGCAGAATGTTGGCTCACAAACTGATTAGACAAGGGTATTACTGGCCGACAATGAGAAAGGACTGCTAGGAAAAGGTCGACCGGTGTGAGGCTTGCCAGAAAAACGATAGCCTGTCTCACCAACCGACCGAGAGGATGAAAATCGTGAGTCATCCTATCCCTTTTGCTCAATAGGGAATGGATATATGGGCCTTTCCTCTCGGTCCCGGATGTAAGAAGTTCTCGATAGTGGCGGTGGAATACTTCACCAAATGGGTAAGAAGCGGTCGCTACAATTACCGAATGTAAGGTGGAGAATTTCGTAAGAAAAAATATATTAAGCCGCTTCGGGATGCCTATGGTGTTGGTTACATAACGGTCGGCAGCTCGACAACGATAAGTTCAAAGATTTCTGCGACCGACTAAAGATAAGGCTACAGTTGGCCTCAGTAGCTCACCCCCAAAGCAACGGTCTCACGGAAAACACTAACAAAAAGATAATGAGTGCTCTCAAGAAGCGTCTAAATGGATGAAAGACTTGGGTAGAAGAGCTAAACAGTATTGTGGGCATACTGAACCACACCAAATGGAGCCATGGGAAACGCCTGCTCAGATGACTTTCAGGCGTAAGCCCTAGTTCCAAAGAGAAGTCAGTGTTGCACAATCAGAGAGTGTCGAGCTATGAAGAGGGGCGGAATAATGAAGCCCGCCGAGCAGAACTCGTGTTTCTCAGTGAAGACAAGGATAGGGCAGCCGCTTGTTCGAAAGTCGTCAGGTAAAAAGCAACGAAGTTCTACAACAGAAGAGTAAAGCCGAGCGACGTAAAGGTCAGGGGATACGTCCTACGAAAAGTCGAGGCGGCTGGGAAACACCCTAGAAAGCTCAGACAGGCGTGGGAAGGGCGTTATCAGGTGATCAAGCAAGCCGGACATGGCTCCTACATCTTACGCGATGCGAACGGGAAGATTCTATCGAGGCCCTGGAACTCTCGAAACTTGAAGGCGTTCTACCAGTAGATAAGTTTTATTTTAATTAATCTTTGTTTATTACTGTTTTTGTACACAACTTGTGGGTACCTTTTTCCTGGCCCTGCCAGTCAGGTTTTTTAACGGCCCACACCTTCATTATCATCAATAAAGGGGTTCTCAGTTTTCTCGGCAAGAAGGAATCTCATTAAATTTGGCAAAGAGTAGAAAATCCCAACGACACCGCTCGGTCGGGTCGCCAAGATAAGATCCTTGGGACTACAATTCGGCCTCGACTATAGATCGACCAGGTTGCTAAGACAAGATCCTTGGAACCATCGATCGACTTCGACATCGCTCGGCCGGGTCGCCAAGACAAGATCCTTGGGACCACAGCTCGGCCTCCACTATAGATCCACCAGGTTGCCAAGACAAGATCCTTGGAACCATCGATCGACTTCAACATCGCTCGGTCGGGTCGCCAAAACAAGATCCTTGGGACCACAGCTCGGCCTCGACCATAGATCGACCAGGTTGCCAAGAAGAGATCCTTGGAACCATCGATCGACTTCGACATCGACATCGCTTCGCCGGTCGCCAAGACAAGATCCTGGGACCACAAACGGCCTACCGACTATAGATCGACCAGGTTGCCAAGACAAGATCCTTGGAACCATCGATCGACTTCAACATCGCTCGGTCGGGTCGCCAAGACAAGTTCTTTGGGACCACAGCTCGGCCTCGACTATAGATCGACCAGGTTGCCAAGACAAGATCTTTGGAATCATCGATCGACTTCGACATCACTCTAAGAGTTCGCCAAGACAAGATCCTGGGACCACAAATGGTCACAACTATAGATCGATTATAGATCGACCTCAACGCTGTTCGCCATGAGCGATTTTACCAAATCCTACTATCGATCGAAAATAAAGAAAACAAACGCAAAAAACGACTTCGAAATAATGAAGGACAAAAATAAGAATCTCATTTCTTTAAATCCATCCTGGTCACAAGCCCGACTAGGTGAGCTTTAAAAATTAGCAAAAGGAGAGCTATGAACAGACGGGGATGGGGTATGAACAACCGAGGGAGCAGGAGGAGCCTCGGAGGTCGGTGGATGCACAGGAGAAGCCTCAGAAGTGGATGTAATAATCAGGCAGGAGCAGGCCCGAGGAGCAATCAAGGAATATCCTCGTGAGAAAGCTCTTCCGACTCCTCCGAGCTAAGGTCCAGCTCCTCATCCGGATTATAGTCCGCCTCCTCGCCCACCCTCATCTCGCTCCAAAGAAAGGCCGAGAGCAATGGGAGCAATGACTCAAGCATAATCCTCGAACGAAGGACACTCCACCCCGTCAGAATATGAACCTCATGAAACCTCTTAGACCGAAAGTGGTCAACTCGCAGTGAACTCTAAACACTCTCCGCTCAGAACCGCTCTTCCATCGCTTATCGCCTGACGCTCGCTTCGAGGAGCATCGCAACTCCTCAAAGATATCCCTGCTCAGATTTACCCTCCACCGCATGACAATCCGGAGGTACTTTTCTTTAAGCTCTCTCCGACTCCACTTCCCATGCAAGACCTCACTCCTCGCCAGCCGCCCTCGCCGCAATCGCTTTATTTTCTCCTCCTCCTCCGCAACGAGTCAAGCTTCCAAAGCGTTTCTCTCCTCCTCTCCCGTAGCGAGCTGAGCTTTGAAAACACTTCTCTCCTCCTCCCAAAAATTCCTCTCCTCTTCCAAAGAAGAGGGCTGAGCCCCGAGAACATTCTTCTCTTCCTTAGCCACAGAGAGCTCGGCCTTTAAAGTGTTCACCTGCTCGAGGAGGTCATGCACCTCCCGGTCCAGCGACTGAATAGTCCCATCGAGCAGTTCGATACATCGATACATCGAGGAGACGAAAGCCAGCTCCCTAGCACAGGTACGAATGGCACGGGCCGATAGCTCCTGATGGGTCAGCGAGTCAAAGCGCTCCTCGTCCACAGGGGGAATGATCTTCTCGGCAAGATGAAGAGTCACATCGAGATCAGCGAGCGATGCAGTCTTATCCAGATTGATCGCTGGCTCCCATTTATCAACGCTCGCTACTCGCTTCGTCCCCTTGCCCTTATCCGACCGGGCAGTAAGCTCTCCCACTTTCTCCTTCTCCTTGCCTCGGTCCGAAGGACGAGAAGCCTGACCAGCAACCCGGAAGGTCCTTTTGCTCTTAAGAGGTGGCTCCACCTCCTTTTCCTCCTCCCCTTCCGAGCCCGCTCGGCCCGCGCACGCTGGTACGATTGGCAGCGACGCCGACACGACAGGACGGTCCTCAATGGACAGAGGGGCTAGCAACACCGCATGGCCTGGCTCCACTGGCAGAGCGGCACCTTCACCGGTCTCCGCCTCCTTCCTCTTTTTCTTCCTTTCGGCCTGCTTTTTGGATTTAGGGGGAAGAGAGGACCCGGGAAAATCTTCTATTCTATCCTCACCATGGCTGCACAGCAATAAAACAGGTCAGAAAGCGAAACCAATACTAAAAAATATAGCAAATAATTGAACCACGAAGGATCAACCAGGCGGGGCGTTTTCCTCTCCTAACCCGCTAATTTGTGGCGGGGGTCGATTAGGAAGGAATCGACCGAGGCCCCCCCGCGATATCTTAGAATGAGTCGAGCGAAGTCATATCGGTCGAGCTCCTTTATACGACTGACCACCTCCCACTCCTCTCTACTAAGAGATACGCTCGACGTGTCATTCCACCGCTCGGCTAAAGGATACCTCCACTGCTGGGACTCGAAGGAGGATCCTGGGGATTTCACAAAGAAATACTCCGTTCGCTAAGCGAAGATTTTCGAAGCTATTCCAGTCGGGTGATATTTGGCATCTCTGTACAGCAGAGAAGGGATCCCGGCCCAGAGCTCGGACTCTGGTTCATCCTAAAAAAGTGACGCATGATGCCAATCGAAGGAGGGCAACCGAACTGATGGCAAAGCAAAGCCAAACCATTGATAAACCTCCAGCCGTTCGGAGGAATTTGGCTCGACATCAGCTGATAGGCAGCGCACACCTCGTCAATAATCAGGGCTTACGGGAGCCTCATACCGCCCACCGAGAAAAACTATCGAGACAAAGAAAGTACTCACAAAGTCTTTGTGGATTTGTTCGTGATTGAGGGCCAGCCTGGGTCCCCAGGACAAAGGGATGTTGTTCCTAATAACCGACCGATTCAACTCCCCCACGGTCATCGTCGAAGCATTTCTCGGTGGCTCCTCCACAACCAACCCATCTTTCCGCTCTCTCGTTAAGATTTCTTCAATATCTCCTACCATACTTCTAGAACTGGCCGTCGACATGCTCACTAAGAAAAACCTTTGAAAAACTTTAGAGGATGAGACGAGGGAAGAGGACGACTTATTTAGTGATTTGAGGTTGGAAAATCGAACGACGGTTGAAAGAAATTTCCGAACCGTAAACAGAAAGATGCAAATGAAAACAAGGTGAAAGCCGAGGACAAAGCAAATGTAAAGAAAACCCAAAGTCCGTTGATCCCGAGTACTTATATAAGACCAAATCGAATGGGCGATCCAACCTGCGTCTTAAGACGTGGAGAAAATCCAAGTCGATCTCGCACACGGGTGAATCTGAAGTCAAGCAAATTAGGTTACCGAGAACTTGAGCGACGCAGAAGTGAAAGGACGACGTGGATACCGTGACAACGGCTACAAAGACGATTCGTTTGATTCGAAGATCCGCCGACGCGTCGTCAATAATAATTAAATAAAGCACCCTCACGCGTTCAGCACAGATGTCCGCCTGCACTCTCCTGGTGCGAGCTGCCACGCAATAGGTGTCAATGACGACCGATCGGGATACACAGCCGACCGATCCTAATACAAGCATTCACGCATTATGCATTAATGTCCAATCCATTAGACCTAACACGAAGTTGTTCCATGACGAGCCACAACATTGATAACCGACCGATCGGACCTACTCCGAGCTATCGACACAGATGAGCTACAAGACTCAGATACTCCTTCGACCCTTCTCTTTGTTCGCACTCGAGAGTAGAGGGGCTTATGGCTAGGTCGGTCGTCTTGGCCCGAACCAACCATAACGACACGTGGCCGATCGGTCATCTTTCAAGGATCACCTCATACCGTTGGTTACGCCAGCCCACCACACATCCGCGGGCCCCATTCGTAGGTGGAATTCTCCTATGACACGTAAAGGCTTAAACCAAAGATCTACTCCATATATAAGGTATAACTCATCATAATAGAGTGCGTGACCATGAACCCTAATCTCCTCCGCTCACAAAGAATAAAAACCAAACCAACAAGAATCGACTTGGGTGTCGAAGGGCTTAAGGAAACAACCCCGATGTGCCTTTCTTATTTTGCAGAACCTTCAAGCTAGTTCTCGAGAAAAGCAAAGAAGCTCCATGGATCCGAATGGTAACATACGCAAATTCGTCGTAATCAAAGTAACCAAGTATTATGTAAATTATTTAATACTAGTTATTAATATAAAATAATCATAAATATAATACAATAAATATTCTAATTTATTTTAAATTATTTTAAATTTAATTTAATATATTTTAAAATAAAATTAGTTTCAAATTGAATTTTTACCGATAACTCGTTCTTGATAATTTTAAAACCATTCAGATATCTAAAAATGAAAATTAATAAAAATAAGTTTCAATTTTAATTAATTATATTTTAAATAAATAATTATTATTTTGAAAAACTAATTTTTGTTCAAACTTCTTATCTATTTAATTATTCATTCTCAATAAAAACACTATAGTTTATGTTAAATATTAATGAAAAGTACATAACATATTTAGATATTTTAATTTAATTAATAAAATTAATTTATATTTAGTGTTTTGTCATTAGTAGTAATAAAAGTGTAAAAAAATTAATTTAAAATTATAGAAAATTAAATGTGGAACGAACCCAATTGTAGGTCTCCACAATCTTGGCTTAAAGGTTTCCAATCTTTTTCAAATCATTACACGCATATTTGGGCACAATTCGCAAGTGCTCTACTTGTTCTACGATTCGACCACGAAGATCTTACAAGATATGTGTGATATTAGATATCGGCAAGAGAAGTCCTTTAACATTCCATCGTTTCAAGCAAAATTATATAGCGTTAGAGTGAAACAGACAGGAATTCACACTTGGGAAAGCAAAGTAGAATTTCTGCAGATCAACAAGGATTGACATGCATGAATAGGATCCATGTAAACCCTCTGCAGAATGATACATATTGAGCCATATCAGAAAGTTCAGATCCTGAATCATGTTGAGACCCAAGAAGTAGCATATCAGCGCATTCATTCATTGAAACCAGACTTGGTTGAGCCACACAAGGAAGTGAACCCCATCAAACAAGCCATGTCAGGGTCATAAAATCGCTAGATTCTATGAGCTTGCAGTGGCAGTCTATCACAAATGATGTTTAAATGGATGATTTTACTAAGCATCTTAATTGGAATCAACTAAGTAAAGGAGTTCTCCTTAGGTTATAAATCTTCTTTGCCAAAAGCAAAGCAGTATCTTTTTTGCCATTGTCTACAAGAGCTTGTTTTAGATTGCTAAACATCAGTCCAGGAGGACGAATTCCCACATCCAGCATCTCCTGAAAATACTCGCAAGCCTCGTCTAATTTATTATCAAGGCACAAATTGTTGATCAGCGTGCAGAACATATGCATCCCAGGAAGGACACCCTTGGCCTTCATCTGGTTCCAAACTTTTACCGCCATATTCACTCTATCTTCATTGCAAAACATCCTCACTATAATCTCGTAGGTACTCAACGTTGGTTCACAACCCTCAATGTGGCTCATTTTCTGAAAGGCAGAATAAGCCTCTGTAGTTCTGCCAGCCTTTATCAGATGATGAAGAATTATGTCATAAGTTCTTGAATTCGGACCAATGCCACATTTTCTCATCTCCTCAATCATCTTATACGCATCATCCATCTTATTTGACCAACAGTAAGCACTAACAACAGCATTGTATGTAGGCACTCCCATTGCAAATCCACTAGCCTTTGATCTCTCAAAAAATTCAAGGGCATCATTCAACCTTTTCTCAGAACCTAATCCATTAATCAAAGTGCAGAAAATATAAGCATTTGGCTTGCAGTTACTTGCTTCCATCTCATGAAACAATTTCTTCGCATCATCGTACTTTCTGGCCTTGCAATATGCATTGACAAGAATACCATAAGTCACAACATCTGGCTCAAATCCTTCATCTTTCATTTCCCTGAAGACCTCGTTCAACTTTGATATGTCTCTCTCTTGACCCCACCCTTCCAACAATATTGTGTAGGATTTTACATCAGGAACAAACCTTCTCTTCTTCATTCTATCAAACACCTCTTGTGCCTTCTCAGCCTGCCTAGATTTACATAAGATATCAATTAATCGATTACAATCGGACGACTCTATCTTCAAACCAAACACTTCCATCTTCTCAAACGCGTTTATTGCTTCCTTAACTTTCCTTGCCCTCGCATATCTTCTCGAAATCAACGCAAAAGTCGTTTTTGTTAATAACCCTTTACGCTTCATGTCATCAACTAATGTCCATATAAGATTGAACTGCTTGATCTTGGCCAGAGATTCAATCAAGCCGTCGTAGCTATCGGTGCTATACTTGAACCCTTGTTGCTTCTCCGCCCATTTGAAGAATGACAATGCAAGAACACCTGCATTGCTTAGTCTCTTCAATACCTGAGACACCAAAGTTGGAGAGACTTCAACGGACGCCTGATCGAGCAATGTCTCAATGCCATGTTTGGAATTTGTCGATAATAAGCTGCAGATTTTCTCTGTGTCTTCAATGATTTTACGGGTACAAAGTTCAGGATTTTGGTTATGAGCATCGCTAAGGACTTGGGATCCCACTGAATGGACATGGAATGATCTTTGAAAGCTAACATGAGGAAATGATAGAGACCCACTTGCATTAAGAAGCCAAGTTTGCGTTTTGATAACTTCTTGGGAAATGGCGAGTGTTCTGATGAGAATAGATGGAGTATTGAGAGTAGAACATTTGAGGAATATGAGGTTTTGGGGTGTTTTTGATAGGCTCGCGAGCAGAGAGAAACCCATCTCGAAGAGAATTGGACTTCCCAAAACAGTAAACTTTCAACGTTCGTTGTTTTTTTTTTCCGGCGCCAAGAGGGGAAAAAAAATGTGCGTAGAAGCATATATCCCCATATATACTTTTGGAGTTGAGAATATTGAGTTGGTAGGGGCCATTTTTAGTTTTAAGTGTGGTCATGGGTTTAAACTATTCTCATGTGCAAATTTATTTAAAACTTAAGATTGTAGCTTTATCTTTACAAAGTTAATCTATTTAATTTGAAATAAAATTAGTTTGAATGTAAATAAATTTAAAATATCTTCCTATAATCGACACTCTTTTAAAATATTTCGTAGAAAAAATAAAAGCACTTACAAATATGTGTATAAGAAAAGGATAAAAGGAATAATCAGTTTGGATTGGGCCTCATATAAGTTACTGTGCTTCTAATTTCGAAGCAGACAGACTACAAATTCCTAGTATCAAGTGACCTAGTGAGTGTCCTAAGCAAAATACTCTAATTGAAAATGTTAAACAGTGCCGTAAAAAAGTTTGCAATATTACTAAGAAGCATCTTGAAAAGGTCACGGAGATCTTTCACTATGGAATTTTCATTTACTAAAACTGGCTTTCTGTATGAACGTCTGGACACACAGTGAAACTGTAACTGAACTCCTGGAAGCTCTGGAGAGACAAAGAGTTCTCTTTTGATACTTAAGAAACATTCTTATACTTGATTGCTTTATGAGGCTTGTTTCTAAACCACTGGTATCAATGGATTATATGATCTGATCTCAAACACATCTACATGACCAAATTCTCAGAGGGGACCACTAACTTTCTCACCACCCGCCCATCCAACATGTCTACAGAAAAGGAAAATACAACAAATAAGAATTTAATGAATGAGATTCCGTTACAACATTGGAAGAGTGGTAAACAAGAGGATGAGTGGTTGAGCACACAGCAGCATGCCATTAGCAGGGCCAAGAAGAAGAGTGCATGATTGGATGGAACATGAGAACACCAGCTCAACTCTCCTGTTATCTTCTAGCTGTACCTCGTCTGAAAATTGGGTGAAGAGCATTGCGTCCATCTGTCCACTGATCAACAAAATTTAGACGCAAAAAGATTGCAACAAGCCTCATGCTATGCTAAACAATCATTTAACTAATGTGTTTTCATTTGCACTGATTATTTTGTGAACTCCACTCATCAAGCAGATTTGATATGGTTTCTCCAAATTTCTTTGCCTGAAGGCCAGGCTTCACAGTATTGACGTCACCCCACTGAGAACAAGGGTCCACCCACCAGCTCCTTTGCCCAGCGCACCAAGCACCTGGGACAGCTCTGTTACGTCCACGCTGAAGAATCTCCTCATCAACCATGTCCAGCACCGGGTCATCCTTCTCGAACTGTCTTGCAAAAGCAGCTCCGCTTTGAACCATCAAGTCATAATCAGAAATGTTGAGAAAGAGTGGCTCCATCTTTGGAGGATTATCCCAGACCATATATCTTAGATCATTGTTTACTGTCGTGTTCTTATACTCTGGTGCATTGCAGATCACAGAGTGGAAATAGCTTTCTTCAGATAAAACCGCATTGTTGAAGTACATTAGAAGGGCACGGGGAAGGTTATCCCAACCAAGAATACAGAACTCAAGAAATGAACGGCTCAAGATGACCCAAGGAGAACCTAGAACCAAAAGAGACAAATTTGTATCTATACTTGCATAATAGCAAAGGATAATCACAACTCATTAACCTTAAACGTGCATAGATATCATAAGCTGGGATTGGACTTTGCCTGTGAAGACTTTGAAAGCATCAGGAGTCGGCCGCTTCTCCGTAGCATGGAAAATTTGGCTCCTTCTGGCGAGATAGAGAGCTGGGTCGACTACAATAGGATGGAACCTTTGAGATCTACAACAAAGTCAAACCAATGGGTAGATGTTGATTGACATCAAGATATATTTGTAATAAAAATTTAGTGGAGGGGGTCACATACTCTTTCCAACCGAGGTCACCAGTATGATCTATGAAATTGAGGTCTCTGCTGACAGAGGAGAATACATGGGACAAATCTGGAAGCAGCAAGCAGAAGCAAATCATGAAATATATTCATGAGAAATGCAAAACGACTAACAATCAAGCGTTACAGATTGTACAATGCATGAATTTGGTAATAGAAAAGTCATGTTGATGAAATGCACAGGACATGGAGAAGAGATCAAAGGCCATTCCAATATAAAAGTACGAATTAATATGCAAAATAATTACCAAAAAATTGTCACTAGTTTATCAGAGTTAGTATCCTTAGTTTTCCCATCTCTTGCATTCATTCATCCAAGATATAGAATGAAAGGACCCTTAGTATAATTGGTTAAGAAATCCCCAACTAAGCCTAAATAAAATATAGTTCTAACCTAAATGAAATCCTATCTCAAAAGTGACAATGGATAAATTTTAGCTAACAAGAACCAACAGATTTGCATGGCAATGCCAATGTAATTTCTTTCTCTACACAATAACTTATAAAGTTCGGCATCATACATTGAAAGCAAAAAATTCATTCCTCAGTCAAATTCAAATGAAGTGTAAAAATATATCACAGAACAGTTTGTTTTAAATGCACTCTCATATTGAGAAAAGCTTAACAATAAAGAAAAAAAAATGTTTAGAGCATCTCTCCACATTGCCAAACAATACGGCCACATTTCAATATGTACAGCCTCATGGTCTCAGATAATGTCTTAGTAAATGAGTATGCACTTATCTATGAATGCACAACTATCCACACTTACACAAAGAAGTTCCCATTTCCCAGTACTCTAATGCCCTCTTTCAAGCAGGAAATGCATGAATCTGTCTCACCAAAGGCATGTTCAACATGATCATGGAAAAACTTTGCACAGCATACATCAACAATCCTGTGCTTAAAAGAACCTAACCTATCCACAATTGATGTTGAAGAGCCCTACTAATAATTGATGGAAGCTTTAAATGGCTAAGAATTCCTAATGTTTCTTCTAAGTTGAAAAAAGCATCTGTTAGCACACTATTTACTCTTTTCTATATGCTTTTAATGTGTGATAATTTGGAATTCCCTGCAGATCTTTAGACCAATTCTAGAAGAATCAAAGCTAAAACTCACAGAAACAAAGTATTTAAACTTTGCAGATAACTGCAGAAGAAATAAGTCTTTTGCAACTGAATGCGCCTACTTTAGTATCTTCAGCCATATGCACCATGCATTTAAGACTTTGCAATATCAAAAATCCAGTTAATGCGTTATCATCAACTACCATATACCTCATAACTGTGCCCATAACAACATTTCTGGGTATGGTATGAATCAGTAGGGCATAGAACCAACCACCCAGAAATTAAAAGACAGATTTTTACTTCAAAAGAACCTAACAATCATATAATATCAAAATGATATAGATCAAGGTTTCTTTTTGCCCTATGATATAGATCACAAATTATTCGTATACTTTTACTCAGAAATTGAGTGCATATATTTCATGACCCGACTTGTTTAGCAAGTAAAGCTTAAAAAAGAGGTGGTATAAGACGCAGCAAGAGAAGAACAACTCAATGTACTGTCTCATAAAACAATAAGCCTTACGCATCAGCAATGGGAAACATGAAAAGGAAAAAAGAAAAATATATTTAGAAAAAGAAGCAGCTTGGAGCATTTTATAGTATCAGTGTTGCCAAACACCATTAAACTCCTTTCAGGTAAAGCAATTAGATCAAATCATCATATCACGATTTCCATTTCTAATCAAGAACGAAAATTATAACAAAAACAGTCAACAACTAAATAATCAAGCAGACGTAGAACAAATCAATGGATGACACCCAGACTATTCAAATTGAGAACTAGATTAAAGTCTTGCACAAAAAACAGAAATCCCTATTCTCAGGTAAGTTTTCGGTATAAGATAGATTGCATACTTCACTGGCATCCAAACAATAGAAATACTACAACTTAAACTCCAAGACTGCGAACAAAATATAGATTCTCTACTCAATCAAACTCTACTTTTTAAATAACACGAAACGAGAAAATAATCAGGAAAATTTACAAACTTAAATCTCATACAATTAAAACAACCTACCATCTTGAGTCAGCAGAGGATAATCCGTCGCACTCAATACCACAAACCAATTCCATCCTGGGTCTAACTTCAACAAAATAGCAACGGCACGCAAAATTGACGCAATGTTAGATGACCCCATGTAATTAATCCGACTAGGCTTTCCAATAACATCGACATTAGCAAAAGTACTGATTGCAGGCACTTGATTAACAGCCCGAATAAGTTTGCTTCTTTCATCGTCCGATGCATCAATATTCAAATGCAGTAAGTAACGGTTCCTCGGATGATAAACTGCGAGCAATAGCCTGCGCATCCGATCGGCGTCGCCACGGCCACCGGAGATGTAGTAGGCGAAAGAAGGCGGATAGTGAGCGCCATGACGAATCACAGATGGGAAAGGTTTTGGAGAACCGAAGCTAGAGATCGAGTAGACTAAGAGAAATAGCAGAGAGAGAAAAGTTGCGGAGAACAGAGTAAAAAGCCATTTTTTCTCTGCTCCCATATTAGTGATAACACTAATACACAAGCTATTTTCTTGCTTTCTTCTTGGGAATAATCAACTTGGCAATTGAGCATAAGGTGCTTACAAACTAAACACCCAGTTCCGAAAGAACACAACGAGATGGGTATACATCAAAATGAAAACCTTCTCACCACGCCTGTCTGGGTCGCAATCAAAATTTAAGGTTTCCTTCGATTTTGAGGCAAAATGAACAGATGGGTATTTGTCATCTAATGCCTTTCAGGTTCAATTCTGCGTTTGAGAGTAATTGACGACAAGGATGTTGAGATCTTGAAGATTTGAGATTTGGCATGCTCAACAACGTCTCTGTCAACGTGCAAAACCAACCCAGATCAGAAACTAAAATTCCTTTCCTACTCTGCGAAACGTCTCACTACTCAACTTCCCTTGTATCTTTGTCTCTACACTCAACCGACAGTTGCTAAAACAAGAGTTAGGGTTAGGACTATAAGTCCAGATTCGCTTTCGCTGCTTCCATCAACACCAAAAATAGAAAAAGTTGAGAGCTTAGTGAATTCTGGGACTTTTAAGAAAAACCATTGTTTTAATTTTATTCGATCTGCGAACAGTTGCTAGTTACACTGTTTACGTGTGTCACCGCCTGCAAAAATGGACAGTTTCCATCCATCACTTCCTGGCGCGTTAATTCATTCGCCAATGCTGTAAAATGGTTCGTTTGAGTTGTAATCCACGCGCTAATGAGAATGTGTGCGCCAATATTGTTCCACCGACCGATCTTGTCCTCTATCTGTGTGCAAAAATGTCTCAGTCGCTGGGAATCAGTTTTTGTTATTACTAATTACATGTGTTTTTCATTTTCTATTAAGAGCCACTAAATTTACTAGTTCCAATACAAGAGAGCTGTCTGAAACTTGTACGTTTTGGAGTGGACATAGAAGTTTTGTACTTCTACGAGACATTTAAATTAGTTCGTTCGAAACGGTGACGTGACGTGATGTGAAGTGATAGCATCGTGGGCCACGACAATCTTTTGAACACAACGATAACTAGTACATGTAAAATTTGGTTGACACGAGTAGTTTGGAGATGTCCAATAATAGTCCTTGCTCGTAACTAATACAAAGAATGTTTTCGAACCTTTTGAAGAATGATTTTTAAATTATCCATGATATATTTTAGAAGAATTTTAATTATAAAAAATATTTTGAGTTATTTATTTTTGATTAATCATAGCTTAAATCGGATAAGTTTTTATAAAACAAAATTATAATCTTAAATTTTAAATAAATACATACATAAGGACGGTTTAAACCTGCAATTTTATTTAAACTAAAAAAGTTTCTTAATTTTTGAAGAACGATTGTTACAAACAACTAACGTGTAATTTAGTTAGCAGGTAAGATTGGGTGGTAATATGGCAATGTGGCTTAAAACTTGAAGAGCGTGTACTGTAAGTTATTGTTGGCAGGTATTGGCAGGTATTTGATTAGGTGGTAATATGGCTAAGATTTAACAACATAGCCATATGATAGGGTACAGTTACAAAATACGGTGTAGTTTCTGGAAATTGTAACGTTAATGGCCCAACAGATGAAGGGGTTTGTTCTTGTCCAATTTGTAGCTCTCAAGTTTTCCGTTAGATTTAGTACCAAGTTTCACCTTCTTGTCAACTTATTTTTAGTTATATGCAAGAAAGGGTTTTGTTGTTTTGTGCAAGGAAATGAAGATGCTACAATATTTTGTTCAACGGCAACATAAAGAAAACCATAATTTATGATTTAATGTAAACATCAACAAGTGGGAGAATTGATCTAAGGAACAAACTCTATTCTAAATATTTGACTGGATGAAGATGACACCAATATCATATGGTGGACTCTATATCAGTGCCCTGATCTTTTTCCTAAAATTTATATTATCAAGTTTGATTCATTTTTGAATATTTAAAAGAGTAAAACTTTTCAGAATAGCATTTTGCTTGAATTATAAATCTCAATATTCTCCTTAATATTTATGTTACTTTCCTCGTGAATTTAATCTAAAAATACACTAACAAATTTAACATTTTCTTCTCTCTTAACTCTATGATAATTCTTTTATAAAACCCTACCTCCTTTTCCACTAATGTTACAAATATCATACAGAGTTTAGTATTGAATTAGGTTCTAAGACTGATCAGTATCAATATTGCTTAAGTATATTGTCATGTTATATAATTGTACTGTATACTTTTAGCCATGTTTATAAAAAGTATAATAATAAATAATAATCACAAATTTAATTAAAATTTAATTAAATAATTATTAATAAATTTAATTAAATTTAAAATATATTTTTTAAAATATATATTTCAAATAAATATTGATTTAATAATTAAAATATATAAAATAAACATTAGTTTATAAATAATTATTTTAAATTATTTATTTTAAAAATAAAATATTTTTATTAATATTTTATTAATAAATATTATATAAAATATTAAAATAAATTTAAATAAAATAATTTTTATTTAATTTATAATTATTATTAGTAATAAAATATTTATTATTATTTTAAAAAAATTAAAATTTACAATAATCATAAAAGTTGAAATAAATAAAATATCTAATTAAAACCTTTAAAAAAGGGGAAGGAGAGATAAGAAAGAGGGAGGAAAATTTTAATTTTTTGAAAATTTTACAAAAAGTTGCCCTATTTTTAAAATTTTCGGTAATAGTTGATATTTAGATTTTGAATAATTTTGCTTTAATTTTCAATCGACAATTTTCACATTTATATTTTTCTTTATTTAACGATTTCATTTTTATTCGATTTGTAAGATTATAATTAAAACACAAGTCAAAATTAAATTACATTCTATAAAATATTATTACATACCAAACACTATAATAAAAATCTACTCAATTTTTTATTAGAATTTTTATAAGTATTTAAACATATAAATATCTTTACATTCTATGAATTTATTTTTCAATAATTATATTCCAAATTGATTTTACTTTTCCTCAATAATACGAGCCCTTTAATTATTATTCTAATATTTGGATTGTCAGATATCAGCCTTAACCGTTAGATTATGGACAAAAATAAAGACCATATCAACCTGCAAGGTAGTTCCTCTTCTCATATGACGAATTAATTCGATACAATCTTAAGATTTTGTAATCAAGTTATTCACGACGAGCTCACTTCAACCTTAGATAAACCCTGCATATGTTTTACACATCTTCAACTGAATCCAAAACCATGGCTTCAAAATCCACCAACAAAAATTACAGTTAGTATCTGCATTTCATGTTTTTGCCATCGAAGAAACACATATAAAATGTCAATTGAAATGCCCTCTACTTACAACACGCTGGCTCATTTACTTCCTAATGACAGAAACGTACTACTTTAATGATTTAATCCATTGGTATTTTCCCTGTTTTTGATTTCTAATGTAGAGTTCTCCAGTGTTGGTTAAACACTCAAACTGAGGTGACAGAGTCGTCATCACTGCCTTCACTATCACTGCTGCTGCTACTTCCACTACCACTTCCACTTCCACTTCCACTACTGCCACTTTCACTGCTACTGCTTGAACTAGAAGTCTGTTCATTCTCAACCTGCGCTTTCAGAGCTTCAGCGGCATTATGTCCCTTGTCCACCTCATCACCACAGTCATCCACGTCAGCAATCTCATCATCTGTCTCATTTTGACGCGGTACATTGATGTCGAATCCATTATCAACCCCTTGATCGGCTGTATTCCCATTATCAGGTGAAACAGCACCGAAGATATCCTCTATACTAAAATCTTGGTGTTCTTCAACTTCATCATTCTTGGGGCTTGGTGAAGAATTGGATAAATGTGGTGGATCAGCTGAATGCTCTCTACTCCCCTTATTGGAAATTTCTGAACCTGTCCCATGGTAACAAATGCCATGATGCATGAAAATATGAAGCAGAAAGACGTCAATTACTGCAAGTTAAGTATTAGCCATGACTCATAAGAAAGGTTTACAACAAAGAAGTTCAGAATTCTTTTAAACACATATCGGAGGACAGATAACTCAAACCCTTGTCCAGAACACTTTCCTGCTTCAATTATCTAAATTATCAGAATCATCACCAAAGGAAGAGGACATTTCTTTACATGGTATATTACACTTGATAAGAGAGCAGAAAATTTGGTTTCCAGGGAAAAAAATTGAGTCATTTGAGGAGGCAGGGGTTCTCTCAACCTAACCGATTGACAACAAATAGAAGAGATGAAAAAGAATTATTCAGAATAATAATCAAGTCAGCCAAGAATTGAGCTAAAGAAAACAAAAGGAAGAATTTTGTATGGGGTTTAGGACAAATCCAATTAAACTGTTTTCTTAGCTTAGAATGCAAATATCTCATTTCAAGCATCCTATACGTCACCAAATTAATCACTTGAAATTTGGTATTCTGTTTTCTTTATATAAAGTTAATTAAGTGCATAGATTAGGCTGATGTATGAAAGACACACAGCTGTATACACATTTCATACATCAGATAGTTATATATCTGACACTCCATAACAGATGGGTCCTATACACACTGTGACCCCATAAGGAACAAATGCAAAGTTAACCAATGCCATGTAGTTTAACTGCCAATAGCTTTTGAAGATGTATCTGAAGTAGAGTAAAAAACCAAAGAGTGAAGAAGAGAGCACTAATTTCCAGTATATCATTAACCATATCAATAGGATCTTCACCAGACCATTATAAGTGAAAGTTTGATGTTTCTAATTCCTGTTTACTTCAGCAAGCTGTAATTTGACAAATTGGAAAAGCATAGACACGAATGCCAACAGCAATTGAAATACCTTGAATCTGGGGCTCACCACAATCTATGCGTTCCACTTCAACCTGAACAAGTGCAAAGTACGAGAAACATCAAAACACACAAAATCATAGTGAAAGAACAAAAAATTGCATGATAGCCTCATAAAAACCTATTCAGAAACTTAGGCCAAAAAAAAAAAAAAAGGAAAGCATAAGAGGGTTGACTAAGGGGCCAAAAAATTAATCCTCCATGGAAGGAATGTCGAACCAGATAGGCCTGACGATATAAGGATTACTCAAAAACTAAAATTTTCTTTATTTATTACTTCTGGACAACCTAAGTCATCCATAATAATTGAAAACATACTGTGTTGGCATTTCTGTATATTTAGAATTTACAAGGAGCGTCGTAATGAAAATTGGCTAGTCTTGAGTGGTTAACTGGCTATATTTTTCTTTTTTTTTCCCATTATTTCCTGATTTTATCCTTCTCCCTCTCAATCAAGAATAGCAGCAACACCAAAATGACAATATTCCAAGGTCAGGAGACACGTACAGGGAAGTCTCAAGAATTGAAAATGATTAATAGTCCATAAATTATCACAGTTTTAGAGTATAAATTAGAGAAGAAATTTAAGACTGCAAATGCATAGGAATCTGCTGCACAATTTTCCTTATTGCAACCATAGAAGCCCAACAATATCGTGATATAATAAGTTCTTCCATACCAGAAGTACTAATCATTATTGTTTTCTCCAACTAGTCTTCCAGAACGATAACAATTATCACTCAAGCAACAATTGACAAATTTCAAGTCTCAATGCTCATAAAATGGCCTCCGGTTGGAGCAATATTACAGAATCACAATTAACTAATTGATATAATTCACATCCAAGTTCACCAAAGAAACAGATAGAATAATAGGTTCTAAGCTAATTTTATCATCTTCACCAAGCAGCAAATTTACTTCAAATCACTTAGTCTCCTAATAAAAATTGTACTCATAAACAGCAAATATTCGACGTCGAGCATAACAAACAAGTTAAAGACTGAAACTTTGTATTCAAAGAATCAAACTGTAAACAAAATCAAAATACTGCAACTAAGAACTTACAGGCACAGCAGGAAACGAGCTTCTCCCAACATTCACGGACTTCACGCCTTTCCCAGCGGGAGATAACCGGGGATCGGGCGGCGGCGGTGCTATCGAAGCAGATTCACCGGGCATCCGAAGGTGGCGAAGCTGCTTGACGGCGCGGTGAAGGCGCTCTAAGCGACAGGTCTGGCCGTCAAAAAACAAAACAGCGTCATTGTCCTTGTAATCTTCACTGCTTCCTTCAAAAGTAACTTTGGGTTTCCCAGACTGATTGTTTTGGAACTCCACAGAAACCCTATTCTCCTTATTCTTGTGCAGCGATCCTGGCTTCGTCTTGTCAATCGACGCTGGTTTAAATTCATCTGATACAAAAAAACAGTAATAAAAACCTAATCACAATTCCAATTCCAGTTCAGTAAAGACTAAGGTCAGAAAAGGTATATTTATTTATTGAACTTACAGCGTAAAGTGCAGTACTTGCTAGAGGCAGAGTCCTTGAAGGAGGGGCCTAAGGTAAGATTGTACCACCGATCGGATTGCGGTGCCATCCCTGGCTCTTCCCTGGAGTTATTGGCCATTTCACCGTCTGATTTTGATCAATCACAAGATCCAACGCCAACGATCCAGTTTTCTGGTAAAGGGTTCTCGAAGAAGAAGAGAGCAGATGTTCCCGTGTGTGATTGCGTCATTAGGCGGGACGTAGGGACGCAATAATTTCGTGCCAGTTGTTCGATATATTTGTTTCAACGCTAACGTCGACTGTGCCAAGGACACCGCCCATCTCCCTCTCTACGGAGCTGTTTGGATGAGCTTATATGATTGGAACTTTTGTCGGTATAACTTTTCTTTTTGTTAAGAAGTCAATGGACTGTTTAGTTGTTATTTTTTAAAAAATTTTAAAAAATCATACGATTGATTATTTATTAACATAAAAATATACTTTTAATTTTAACTATATTTTATTTTATAATGAAAATTATTTATGTATATAAATATTATTTAAAATACGTTAAACAATATTCAAAGTACAATACATTAATTATTATATAATTTTAAACCATATAAAATATAAATAAAATATATTTAACTAAATATTTTATATAGATTATATACTATAAATAAAATTAATATAAAAATAAATATTAAAATATATAAAAGTTAAATAATATTATATAAATCTCAAAATAAACGCAAGATGATTTCATGATATCATGAGAATTATGCAGAAACATAAAGAAAAAAGGAACTAAAAATAGGCTTATTAATTAATCTAAAAAATCTACCTGAAAAAGTACTTTTTTGAAAAGCTCCAAACTTGAGCTTATCAAAAAACTGTATTTCAGCTTCCAAAACAGCCATTTCTATGACAATAGTGCTTTTGAATTTTACAGTCAAACACTCAATTTTCTTAAAAACAGCTTTTGCTGTGAAAAAAAAGTACTTATTCACTTTCTAAAAGCTGAACCAAACAGACTCTACGTCGTCAATTTTCCGAAGTATAATGGCTCTTCGGTATCCAAGAATGGATCTTGCACGTGGGATTTTGGGGTTGGTCAGGTGGAATTAAAATTTCTATTCGATAATTATTAATACAAAATTTATAAAATTAATAATAAATTTTAATTTAATGAATTAAAGATAATAAAAGGCTTTATATAAGATTAAATGCATGGAAGTCCCAAAAAATGGACTTTTATTTGTATTGGCAGATATGCTTATCAGACTTATGATGAGGCCAATAAAGTTTACACAGATAACTACTAAGGTCCGATACAATTTTGATGATAGAAATTCATGAATGTGCAATTACTCTGACCTGTTAGGAGTTTACAATTTAGAAAGGTTTACAATTCAGAAAGGTGTAAAAAGACATCAACAACATAAAGATACAATCTTCATAAAGCTAAATTGAAAATTTTTGCAAGTTGTTTATATATTGAGGAGCTTATTCAAAGGATCTGACAGCTTATTCAAGCAATTAAGGAACTTGTTTATAGAACTATGGATAATAAAACATGTATTTTTTCATATTATCTCTTATTATACAAGCTCATGGTAAATCTTGGGCCTAAAGTTAAAGTTTGTGTTATATATAACATGTGGTATCAGAGCAGTTATATGATTATATAAGTTTGAACAGAGATTTTCAAGGTTCTACGTAAAGAAATAGAAGAAATTTATTCGGCTTTGCTTATATAAATTGTTTATTTATTGTTTGGATTGAATTTGGATAAGATTTGCATGAACAACGAGCCAAAAATAGAATTCAAAGTGATTTTCTAGTGAAAAGTTGTCACAATCCTACAAGAAATTACTAAAAATTAATTGAAAATAACTTTTTTGGGCAATTGAAAGAACGCAGCATGAAGAAGCAACTAAATGCTTATAAAACATACTTAGCATGTGGTATGTGTGATACATGTGTACGATAATCGACACAAGCGATAAGGTATCGCCGAAAGCATGTTCGACGACGCGCCACATACGCCAAAGGTAGTGGCATATTTCGCATTATCAGGTTTGTGTCACACGCACCATAAAGCAATGGACACGCTTATGTATTTTCGAGCATGGACCAAATGCACCATGAAGGTCGGTGCATGTCTTCAGGCATCCGAACGTGTAACACACATTCAATATTGCGTGAGGCATGCACGCAGCATCACATGAGCCATTCTGCTACACGTAGTGTTAACATTTGTACATTACAGACAAAAAACTCAAAATTCCTAACATTCATAAAAAGCCCTCAAGTTATTTTGGGTTAGTTTTCGTGGATGGTAAATGTTATAAAGTGATTTAAAATTTTATTTGGATTTATTACATTGGTAATAAATAAGGTTTAACTCAAGAAAATTGAATAAGGTTACCAAAGTCATTATTGAGTGAATTTTCATACATTTAGCTTGAAATAAAGGTGATAATGTGTTTTGGTATCTTATAAGGTGCATTTATCAGGTTCAGATCACATGGTTATCACTCTTATTGAGATTTTCTTTGTAATGAATTCTCAAATAAAGTTTGTTGATAATATTTTCAACACCGATATGAGATAATGAGATTGTGCACGGTGATTTTGCATTTATAAGTGATAAGTTGTCACATATTTTATACTCATATGATAAATACGAGGACAACATATAACCTGTAACCTCAGTGTTGATGGAATAGTTTGAGTACTATTGAGAATGTAATCACCACAAAGTGACCTTTTAAGTTAGTATTTAGACTATTTTGCTTGTATGCTTGGGATGTCTCTAGTCTCAACAACAACAACAACAACAACAACAATATTTCAAAAAATCCATCCGAGATGAGGGTCTAAGAAAGTCCTATAATATGCAACCTTATCCCTAACTAATAGAGAAGTTGTTTTGATAAACCCACATCATATCTTTTACTTGAAATATGATATAACTTACATTGATATTTTGTAATGCATTATGCTTATATTATAGTATAATATGATATGCCTTGGTTCTCGAAAGAGATTTTGTATGAGCAAGTTGAAATGGAGGAGGATCAAGAGAGATTGTTGATTGGTGCAGTGGACAGGTATTAGCCAGGTTGAATATATATGTATATTCACAAGTGAAGAACACCAAAGATAGGTTGAAAAAGACAACTTGGACCCTGAGGGATAAGATTACTACACCATAATAATATGTTTTGGTTACCAGACAAATGTTAGCGCTTTCTCCACCATCTTAGACATCACACATTTCTATGCTTGCATACTAATCTACAGTGATTGGACTATGAGATTTACTAGCTTCCAATTCGCATAGGGCCATAATAAGGTTATATCGCTATTATTCCAAGGATATTGTTAATAAAGTAGGAGATTAAAATATTAAGAGATATAGAAGAAGTACTAGAAGTGATTATTCTAACAGACAAACTTGCAACCATCCATTCTACGTACATCTTTTTAGAAGGAACATATTCTTATAGTTGTACTCGTATAATGAAAACGTACAAGTATTTCGTACCTCTTAATTTCGACTCGTACATCTTATCGTTTCTAGTTCGCTTAGTTAAATGATTGAATTATATATACGACCAAGAAGATGCTTTTGACTATCAAATTGTTCTTTCACTAATTCTCAGGCTGCAAAATTCTGATTCCACTTGTTACCCAAAGGGTCATTGTTGGACCCCACTTATTTCCGGAATCTAACTCTTGCGAAATCATGAAATTTGAGCTTTCTCTGATACCGCTCATGTTGGACCCCATTTGCGGAGCCCAACTTCGGATGTCTTAAACCTTGTGCTTAAAACCCTGTAGGTCATTTGCTGACATTCCACAATAGTGGTGAGCGCACACTAATCAAACATCAAAATCACAACTTGACTTCTTCATAGAAATTGGAGCTCTAAGCTTCTAGTTTGCTTGAAGCAAAAATCATCTCAATCGGAGCTATATAGCTCACGATATGCTTAGAATTCCAAAGTGTATTTATACCTCAATCATGCTCTCTAAACTGACCTCTCACTTTCTTACAATCAAACTTTTTCAAATCAAATCCAAAAGATCCCAATTTTCATGGAGAGATAAATTCATGTCCTAGGAATCTATCGCTTCAAGAATCACTTCATTTAGAGGTCAGACGAGGGAGTTATAACCGAAAGAATCTAACATATTCATAACCTCAATCATGCAGTAACATGTCTTGGCGCGATTATCATAACTTTCACTAAAAATGTCGGATTGGTTTAGTTTTTAGACCATTGGAAAGAAGACTTTGAGATCTAAAACTTTCATGAAGACCACAAAGTCAGATTCTGCCTCTAAAATGGCCAAAAATTATGATTTCGTGAAGCTGTCCCGTGAGTGTCCGTTAAACGGACGGACATGAATCGAGCTTAGAGTCCCAAATGACTCGAGAAAGTCCGTTAAACGGACATCCATGTCCGTTTAACAGACATAGGCTGGGCAAGGGGTATTTTTACACCCGAGAACATCTGTTTAACGGACCTTATGTCCATTAAACGGACATTGGGGTTTCCAAATTCCCCAATGCCTCTCCAATGCTTCCAACTTCCATCCTAACACCATGTACACTTATAATCTTCACAAATTCACTTATTCAAATGCCAAATCACTTCATAACAACTCAAACAACATATTTATCTCATCAAACTCTTAATTCTTAATTCATTTGGTTCATCAAAACCACAATTCCCATCAATAACCATAGATGTCATACACACAAAATCCTAAGTAGCATCCCAACTTGTAACAATCATATCTCTTCATTCCGATGTCCACAAATTACAAGTTTTATAGCGTCGGAAAGATAAGAATATCATATACAACTTCAAAGAAGACCATTTTTTCTAATTCTACCCAGATTTTTCCAGAATTTCCCTTGAATCCTGAACACAAATCTTACCCTTATGAAAAACTTGATCTTTGTCCCAATTCCACTTCCTTAGCTAATACACCATCATTCTTATCCATTCAAATACTAATCCTTCTCTTCCTTAACATTTCAATTATAAGAAATGGCAACTCATATTCAAAGTCCATCAATTCAGTTGGATTACTTCTTTAAGTGTACTTAATTTCAACTACTAATAGAAGTTCATCAAATCATCACTTCACTTTATTTAAAACATCTCATGATTATCATTTTAACATTCCTATCTTTCTTGTCCATATTGCCTCACTTATATATATATCAATTCATATGCAAAGTTTATTAACTCACATGGATTGCTTCTTCAAATGTACTTAATTCCAATTTAACCTCATCCTTAATTAATCCATATTTAAACTCTACCTTGATCCATACCCAATTTCGCATTCAACATTGTCAATCATCCATACACAATTTCACATTTCATTATCATCATACACAATTCCATAATTCATATCCATACGCAATTCCATATCTCATTAACATCATATATAAGAGTTTACAAGCTCCAATGGAATTTCCAAGCCATGTTACAATATTTCATAAATCACAAATTACATCATTCAATTGTTCAAAATGCAATTACAACTTTGTATTTACATAATCTAACTTCAAATACACAACAAAACATGTCAATTCGGATTTATGCTTCTTTCACTATGTTTCTTGCTCAACACCTGAATTGGGGAAAGAGAGTGGGGATGAGCTTTAAATGACCGTGGGTAACATGCTTATAACAAATAACAAGCAAGAAATTGTTCAAAAAGTCCATTGTTACAAAATGCTTATTGAATCATAAATCTCGCTTTTCTCAAAACTCTTGTCAAGAAATCAAAATCGCAACAACACAACTCATGCATTTTTTTTCAACTTGCTCATAAATCATTAATGCATCAAAAGTTGTCACAATTCATAAACACATAAACACATAATAATGGTTTAGGTAAATCCATAAACATGACGAACTACACAATTCTATATAATGGCCTCGAGTAGTTGTAAACTTGAGGAGTCCTCAAGGAGCTCCATGTCACTAAGGGCAAAGGGATAAGCCTATTCTTGGGTCAACATGCACGTGACCGTTCTTGGATGGACTACCAAAACCCACACGACATGTATTTCAAAACTTGTTGCCCATAATGGCACTTTTCGAAAAACTTGATTTTTCTTGACATTTTGCCATAATTACATAATTCAAAAACACATTTATTCATGATCATGCAATATCTCACATTTTCATCAACCAAATTCACATATCAATCACATAACAATTTTGCAAATCGTTTACAAGCAATAATGCAACAAAATGAAGCAATTTGAAATCATTTTCTTCTCTGACTTTAAAAGGAAACATTTATGGCTTATTAATTCTATTATAAACACGATACCCACCTTAAATCCTTGCTTATAAACTTGTTCAACATGCTTCCCCTCTTGCTTCTCTTGAATCCTCTCTTAATCTCCTTTAACAATAGCTACAAAATCCCCAAATCAAAAGACATCCAAATTGATCAACCCCAAGGAAACATATCATGAAATTGATCTTAAAATTCTTAAACCCATACCATTCTTAAGCTATCTAAACCATAACCCTTTCAAAAACTCAACAAATCAAAAACACTCTTACCTTGGTCCTTCACCAAATGAGGAGTTGCTTGTCTCTAATGGAAGCCCTCATCTTCTTCCATCTTTTCCTTCATGAATAACCATCAAAATCCCTCTTGAAATCCATGAAAAAGCAAGCCCTAGCTCCCTCTTTCTTCTTCTTTCTTTTCTTCTCCACCGAACTCTCCCTCTCTTCTCTCTTTCTTTCATTTTTCTCCCCAATTTCGTGTACCACTCACCCTTATATACAAACCCACATGTCTTGTTTACCATAATGCCATTAATGAATGAAAAATGACCCATTTACCCTTACATAATAGCCTTGTAACTTACATGCTTAAGTGTTCTTCCAATTTTGCCCCTCATGCAAACTTACCACCTTAATTCAATTTAATCCTTGCCATATGATCTTACTCAAATTAACATGCTAATTAACTGCCATTGACATGCTAATTAATTCCACCAAATACTCTATTAAGACCTCAAAATTCATTTAAATCTTTGCCTAACTCTTTCCAAAAATCAAGGCATTTTCTAATCATGAAATTGAAGGAATTTGATAAAACTTCCTTCTAGACAAATGTTCCTCATTGTCTTAATTTTCTAATGACACCAAAATCATTCAATTTGGTTCCATAGTCTAAGAGTTATACTCCAAACATTTCAGGCTATTCTTATACTAAAACATTATCCTACGCATGACTTCCATCTAAAAATTGATTTTCTTAGAGACCAAATTAAAGCTCAATTTCATCAAACAATTTGTAGCATTATCTCTCTATTTTAATCCAAATCAATAATCATCTCATTCGGATAACTAAAGTAAAAGTTATGGCTAAAACACTTAAGCATACTCCATAAACATTTTTCAACAGCACTCTCCAACTTTTAACTTCCAATATTTCACATATAACTTATCTTGTATCTAAACCATCTTTTCTATTACTTTTAAATTTCAAGGATTCTCCTTTGCTTTACACATAACTAATTGCCAATAATTTCTCGCTTAATAGTCCTAGCTTACGTAAAGGTTCGTGGTCTATATCATAATTGGTGGTACATATATAATGTAGATATTAAATCTAAGGTAAATCTAGAGTTTGGGATTTTGGAACATGAAAGGAAATCAATTAGTTATCCATAAGTCGACATATATTGGTCTCCTTGCATTGGCTCAAACTGCTGAAATTTCACCAAGATTTTTTAACTTCCTAGCCAAATGATAATGGAAGAATGTTGATCTGATAAGCAACCAACTTTTCAGTTATCTCATCCAAAACCTCCATACTACCACATGCCTATATATTTTTAGTAGGCTTACAGTCACTAATGCTGGAATTTATTCTCAACCACCAACTTTTGCATGGACACACGAGGTCTGGTGTAATTCACTTTTTCTTAGTTTCCTTAAGAGAATTGAAGTTTATTTGTTGATTAATTTTGATAGAGCTGTCGTAAGAGTAGCATAAACAAACCATGATAGATGATCTTGGTTCTTAATTTCAATCAAGAAGCATGTAATTGAAATGAGGATAATGGTAATGATGAAAATGGGAAATATTAATTCAAAGGATGGGATATGAATTTCATGTTGAAATATGCCATTAAAGAGAAAACAAGATATAATGCAACCAAGGTTCAAACCACGATTTGGAACCAATTACTGTCTAGGTGAAGCATCACATTCTGTAGTTGCAACCGAATTAGATGTTATACCTCCAGCTACTACTACATTTGTAGATAAGGCATCACCTTTCGTACCTTCTACTACACCATCCACCACCCCTATACCGACAGAGATATCAGGAGTAAACGATGCGGATGAAGGAGGCGACTCCAACCTGAGCCGAGGAAGTTGATGGAAGAACTTACATCACAATTGTCAACAATCTGTAAGTGAAAATACATGAAACAACATATGTTTATAATTGTTATAGGTTTAATTTTAAAAATGGTACATAATTAATTGTTTTAATATTTGGTTGATTCCGCTCGCACTATGCTCAAGAAACATGACATCTAAATTCAAGGAGAAGATTGATGTTAAGGGTTATATGTGGAACAAGATTCTCGTGCAACAAAGGAATTTTAATATCAGGAGTTTAAGGTAAAAAAACTATTTTTATTTTAAACTAATTTTTATACATTTATTAGATAAAATATTATTACATTATAAATACTTATTGTATGTTTTTCCTTTTATTTCAGAAATAATTTTTTTTGAAATTATGAATTTGACACGGTCATTTATAAAGTATGAGAAAGACGAGCACATACACATTATCGAGACTTTATTGGTGCGATACACAAGACTGGTATACGACTGCTTTATATTTCTGAACAAATATGGAGTCGTTGGTAGCATTATTAGACATCACCCGAGGTAATATCCATTTCAGAGAGTAATTCTACCAACATATGTAGAGGATCGGGGGGAAAGAGTCTACCCGTACATATTGGAGGATCTATTATCCACCATGAGCATGCAGAGAAAATTGTAAGTATCTATACTTTACATTTATATTCTGATTTTTTACGTTGATGTATTTCAATTTAATTTGATGTGTGAATTTTTGAATGAAAATATGCATATTATGAAGAATGATAATGTTATAAATTGTAGTTCACTTATAACATTTTATTCTGATGTAGGAAAAGTCTACAGGCACGAAGCCTATACCTCAACTCTTTTTGCACAGTCACACTAAGAAGCATGACGGTGTGACCTTCTCAACACCTAATGTAGAGAACTAAATGTATGTGAAATTTATGCTTTAATATTAATTGTTACTAATTATCACTTACCAACATAAACATTGCCTTATGATAGGACCAAATATAAGAAAGTATACAACGATAGTCTCAGCAGTCTGAAGATGTTGATAAGACTCAAACTTATCTTCATATAATGAGTGGTAGGGATTATCGCGGAAGGATATTTGACTTAGGTTCATTTGCAAACACATGTTATTTACAATCTCCACATAAACATTGCCTTATGATATGACCAAATGCAAGAAAGTATTCAACGATAGTCTCAGTAGTATGAAGATATTGGTGAGACTCAAACCTATTTTCATGCAATGAGTGGTAGGGATCGTCGCAGAAGGATATTCGACTTAGATTCATTTGCGAACACATGTTATTTACAATCCTCCACATACAGTACATCAACATCTAATAGGCGATCCACACCTAATGAAGTCCATGAGCTTTGAGCACAAGATAAACATTGGCAACTCGCTTGCAACAATCGATGGAGTACATAGCTCAGCTCTGATTTCACTTGTTACCCAAAGGGTCATAATTGGTGGTACATATATAATAGAGATATTAAATCTAAGGTAAATCTAGAGTTTGGGATTTTGGAACATAGAAAGGAAATCAATTAGTTATCCATAAGCATGCATATATTGGTCTCCCTGTATTAGATCGAAACTGTTGAAATGTCACCAAGATTTTTTTAACTTCCTAGCCAAATGATAATGGAAGAATGCTGATCTGATAAGCAACCAACTTTTCAGCTATCTCATCCAAAACCTCAATATTACCACATGCTTATATATTTTTAGTAGGCTTACAAATACTAATGCCGAATTTATTCTCAACCACCACTTTTGCATGGACGACGAGGTCCGTGTAATTCACTTTTCTTAGTTTCCTTAAGAGAATTGATGTTTATTTGTTGATTAATTTTGAAAGAGTTGTAGTAAGAGTATCATAAACAAACCATGATAGATGATCTTGGTTCTTAATTTCAATCAAGAAGCATGTAATTGAAATGAGGATAATGGTAAGAATGAAAATGGGAAATATTAATTCAAAGGATGGGATATGAATTTCAGGTTAAAATATGCCACTAAAGAGAAAACAATATATAATGTGACCAAGGTTCAAATCACGATTTGGAGCTAGTTACTGTCTAGGTGAAGCATTACATTCTGTAGTTGCAACCTAATCAGATGTTGTACCTCCTGTTGGGACCCGATCCGGAAACCGGATCCCAACCAAAAAACGAAAGCGAAAGAAACGGAGAACGAGCAAAATGCAAAATGAAAGCGGAAGCAAATCGAAAAGCTAAGCAAATAGAACGGACGAAAACACGAATCGGATCATATAGCGAAACAAAGCAGAGCAAAACACCAAACGAATCGAAATCGTATTATCGAATAGCCAAAATACAAAACAAATACGGATCGAATACGAATCAAAAACAGATACGGAACAGATCGAACCAAAGCAAACAAATCCGACATCCGAAACAAAGAAAAGAGAAAAGCGTCACGTTGGAAACTTTAGACTTAAACCGTCCAAAATCCGTATAAATTTTTTTCCTTTCTTTTCTCTCTTTCTCATTCCTCAATCCAAATACATTCATATACAATCGCACTATCCAATGTCCAATACACGCTCATTCACATTTTCCATATACAAATCATGCTTATATCTCAATTGAACATACAAAATTTATATGACATATCCATGCAATACCATAACTCAATAGCCTCATCAAAATCTTATAATTCAATTACAATTTATACACCATTTCATAAATCAAAGCTTTATACAAAACATAGTGGCATTTTCAAGCCTTATACATTACCCATAACCCTAAACCAAAGTACACAATAAACAAAATTTTAGACTTCCAAAGAACCACCTAACTTAATAATAATACAATATAAACACATGCAAACAAAAATCTTCAATTTTCTTTTACCGATCTTCTTCTCATCACCGTGGATGGAATGAAGGGGGTGAGCTTATAGCTCGTGGGTAACAGTTTATAACAAATAAATAAGCAAAACCTTTAAAATGCTATTCTTTCCTTTCTTGCGTAAACTTTGTTTGAAACCCATAATGCACATTTTAAAAGTTCTTTTCTCGCAGATGGTCAAATCACAATTTCCAAAACATGAATGCATCAATCATAACACTTCACAATGCAAATGCACACATAACGGCTCGAGAGTTCCTTAAATACAACGAATAAACCAAGTTTATCGAAACACAACGAGTCCGATTCTCAGATCTCGTGGCCTCTAACGGCAATGGAGAAAGATAGGTCATCGTGCACGAGACTAACGAAACAGTTATCTCGCCCAATCACAATCACATAATCATGCTTAAATCAGTTTATCGAATGCTCTTTTTCGAATATACGAAATGACATGGAATTTTCGAGGCATAACACAAATGTATTTTGCAATTCATCAAAAGTTCATGCATTGAATCAATAATGATTTTTCAAATCATTCATACAATGATGCAACATTTATGGTGCAATTGCAATCAGAAAATCTCTTTGTTTAAGGAAAGCAGTAGTGGCTTATAAATCTATTATAAACAGGTACCCACCTCGAATCAATGCTAGAAGCTTGTCCTTAGCTTCAATTTGACCATTTCTTCTTTTATTCTCCCAATTGAAAATTTCCTACACCAATGTCACACAAATTCGACCTCATAAATGACATAATCCTTAATATTGAACTTAAAAAATACTAATTCCACACATAATCAAGCCATCTAAATCACCAATTTTCAAAAACCCCAATTCATAAAGTTGGGCATAACCCTAATTAATTTCCATCCAAAATTAAACCCATAATACTAAGCAATCACCAAAATTGACTTCATAATATACAAACCCATATCATTTTCCATGATTATAAACTAATAATCTTCCAAAATTCAAAAATAAAAAATTTGGATCTTACCTCATCCTTCACAAATTTTCGGATTTCTTAGCTCATGTTGGAGCTCTCGTCATCCTCTACGTTTTTCCTTCATGAAGAAACATGGAAAGCTTGCTTGAAGACCCTTAAAAATCAAACCTTAGCTCTCTCTCTTTTCTTTCTCCTTTACTCATCCGAAGGCTTGCTCTCCCTTCTCTTTTATTTCTCTTATTCTTTTTCTTCTTTTGTTTCTATCAATTGTCGTGCATTCTCTCCTTATAAAGGACCACAATCTTGCCATGTCATTAAATGACTTAAAATTGACCCATTTGCCCTTACTCATAAGCCTAAAACTTCACTCTTTAAGTAAACTTCCAAAATTACCCCTTCCTTTTTGACTTAAAAACTTTAGAGAAACGTCCCTCTATGTCTTACAAATCCATCGCTTCAAGAATCAGATCGATCGAGCTCTATAACTCAAGATATCTCCAAAATATCAAGTTTGTTCTTCGCACCGAGGTCAACACTACACCTAACTTCCGACCCGAATTTGGAAGTCTTAGAGGCTAAATTATAGATCGGCTCTTTCATAACATTTGTAGCCCCATGTCTCTATTTTCATTTGCAAAAATAATCCAATCTATCCGAGCTCTACAGCTCAAGATATCTCCAAATATCGAACGATGTTCGCACCATTACAAAACTGAAATCAACACTACATCTAATTCGATCTGAATTTGAACGTCTTAGAGGCGACATTGTTGATCGGCTCCTTCATATAAATTGTAGATATATGTCTCTAGTTTAACTTGAAAAAAGAATCAAATCTATCGGGGCTCTACCGATCAAGATATCTTCAAAATACTGAACACTATTCAGCCATTACAACACCGAGATTGAACACTACATCTAACTTCCGATCCGAATTTGAAAGTCTTAGAGGCCACATTATAGATCCCCTCCTTCATAACATTTGTAGCCCCATGTCTCTATTTTTATTTTCAAAAAGAATCAGATCGATCGGATGTCAAACGAAGACGTTATGCTCAAAAGAGTGAAGGGAGGTCAGAGCTCGGTCAGAAAATCAAAGCTCGGCCAGAACGAAGATCGGTCGACCAACAGAGGTCGGCCAACAGAGGTCGGCTAACAGAGGTCGGCCAACAGAGGTAGGCTAGCACCCAATCCGACCTTTAAACTTCTAACACTCATAACTTTTGACTCTGAGTTCCGAATTTTACAAACTCAGTGCTGTTGGAAAGATAAAAGAAAGATATACAATTTTTAAGAAGGACTCGACGGCAAACTCGGTCTTTAAAGGGGTCAAAAATGTACTCAAAGATGACGAATCGATAATCTCCTCAAAACTTTACACAACACCTCAACTTGCAAACATCATAACTTTTGACCCAGAACTCCAAATTTGACAAACTCAGTGTCTATAGAAAGGTAAAAGAACCCTCTACAACTTTTATGAAGTCCTTAAAAATCAGATCGACCTCTAAATGGGTCAAAAACTTCATACAAACTGATTGGTCGATCAGCTTCACACTAAACAGCATCAAAACTTCTAAAAATCATAACTTTCTACTCCCTTGTCCAATATTTTCGTGCTTTATATCAATGGAAAGATAAAAACAAGCTCTACAATGTTCATGAAGAAATCCAAAGCAAATTCAACCTCTAGCTAAGTCAATTATTCAATCAAAGTTTCTGCCCTATTAGCAATCACCTAAGCAATATCCAAACTTCACATTATCATATCTTTCAACCTCCACAACCAAGAATCACATATTATACATCATTTTAAAGCTATTCTAATTCTCTATAACTTTCACGTAAACTATTTACTCCAATTCAAACCACATCAGTACGAAAATCGCCTCAAAACACAACATATACAATCCTACACTTAGAGCATTTTCCAAAACCAAAGCAAAATACACTTAACTTTGAAAACTCATAACTTTTGATTCCGATATCGAAAACTGTCAAACTTTATGGCTACAGAAAGCTCTCAACATAATCTACAAATTTCATGAAGATCATTTCCTCAAACTCTGCCTAAATCAAAAAGTCAACCTTCAAGTTAAACTTTATATTTTCTTCAAAATTTCACACTTTCACTTTCTATTTCATGCTTTTCAACTCCATTTAAATCAACCCATTCACTTTAACTTTCATAAGTCATACAACTCTACTCAAATTTCAAAGTCATCAAAACCAATCATTTCATTTCTTATCAATTTCCTTTAAGCACAATAACATCTATAATACAATTCATATCCGAAAACACTCATTGAATTTATTTAATATTTCTAATTTCCACCGAAAGTTCGGGGTCCAACAATTCTCTCCCTCTTAAAAGAATTTCGCCCTCGAAATTTCTATCTAAATAATCACAAAGTAACTTATTCTCTCAAATAATTTCTTCGAAATAATCATATTCAATCACTTTCTTAACTAATTCCTCATTATACATATTTCTCAACTTACTCACAATTCATCACTTCTTGTATCAAATACCACTAATATCATATCATATCAATATTTCTTAACAGATTTACACAAGTCAATGGTCCAATTCTTAATAACCGTAATATGGACCAATACCATTCAATTTAATCCTTTGAACTTCCATATATATCCATATCTCTATCATTCAACTCATCTTTCAAGTATCCTATATTACATCTCACATATATATATTCGAAAGGAATTCATCCAAATTCATCGTGAAATTCGAACCTCAATCTCCATTATCACATTCTTTTATCATCAATCATGCTTTCGACACCTTAATCAAAACATTCTTATACTCCAAAGACATGTTAGGTCATTCACATCAATATCACATTCTCACTAATTTAAATTTTATCCTTTCAAAATCTAGTCAATTTCTCATGCATATCACTTATATACATGTGCCCATGTAAGATCCTATTACTGGTGCTCTGATACCACAACTGTTGGGACCCGATCTGAAAACTGGATCCCAACCGGAAAACGAAAGCGAAAGAAACGAAGAACGAGCAAAATGTAAAATGAAAGCGGAAGCAAATCGAAAAGCGAAGCAAATAGAACGGACGAAAACACGAATCGGATCATATAGTGAAACAAAGCGGAGCAAAACACCGAATGAATCGAAATCGTATTATCGAATAGCCGAAATACGAAACAAATACGGATCGAATACGAATCAAAAATAGATACGAAACAGATCGAACCAAAGCAAACAAATCCGACATCCGAAAACAAAGAACAGAGAAAAGCGTCGCGTTGGAAACCTTAGACTTAAACTGTCCAAAATCCGGTATAAATTTTTTTCCTTTTCTTTTCTCTCTTTTCTCATTCCTCAATCCAAATACATTTACATACAATCGCACTATCCAATGTCCAATACACGTTCATTCACATTTTTCCATATACAAATCATGCTTATATCTCAATTGAACATACAAAATTTATATGACATATCCATGTGCAATACCATAACTCAATAGCCTCATCAAAATCTCATAATTCAATTATAATTTATACACCATTTCATAAATCAAAGCTTTATACAAAACATATTGGCAATTTCAAGCCTTATACATTACCCATAACCCTAAACCAATGTACACAATACACAAAATTTTAGACTTCAAGAACCACCTAACTTAACAATAATACAATATAAACACATGCAAATGAAATCTTCAATTTTCTTTACCCGATCTTCTTCTCATCACCGTGGATGGAATGAAGGGGTGAGCTTATAGCTCAGGGTAACAGTTTATAACAAATAAATAAGCAAAACCTTTTAAAATGCTATTCTTTTCCTTTCTTGCAGAAACTTTGTTTGAAACCCATAATGCACATTTTTAAAAGTTCTTTTCTCGCAGTGGTCGAAATCACAATTTTCAAAACATGAATGCATCAATCATAACACTTCACAATGTAAATGCACACATAACAGCTCGAGAGTTCCTTAAACACAACGAATAAACCAAGTTTATCGTAAACACAACGAAGTTCGATTTCAGATCTCGTGGCCTCTAACGGCAAAGGGAGAAGGCTAAGGGTCATCGTGCATGAGACTAACTAAACAGTTCTCTCTTGCCCAATCACAATCACATAATCATGCTTAAATCAGTTTATCGAATGCTCTTTCCAAATATACGAAATGCCATGGAATTTTCGAGGCATAACACAAATGTATTTTGCAGTTCATCAAAGTTCATGATTGAATCGATAATGATTTTCAAATCATTCATACAATGATGCAACATTTATGATGCAATTGCAATCGAAAATCTCTTTGTTTAAGGAAAGCAAGAGTGGCTTATAAATCTATTATAAACAGGTACCCACCTTGAATCGATGCTAGAAGCTTGTCCTTAGCTTCAATTTGACCATTTCTTCTTTTATTCTCCCAATTGAAAATTTCCTACACCAATGTCTCACAACTTCAACCTCATAAATGACATAATCCTTAACATTGAACTTAGAAAATACTAATTTCACACATAATCAAGCCATCTAAATCACCAATTTTCAAAAACCCCAATTCATAAAATTTGGCATAACCCTAATTAATTTCCATCCAAAATTAAACCCATAATACTAAGCAATCACCAAAATTGACTTCATAATACACAAACCCATATCATTTTCCATGATTATAAACCAACAATCTTCCAAAATTCACAAATCAAAATTTCGGGTCTTACCTCATCCTTCACAAATTTTCAGATTTCTTAGCTCATGTTGAGCTCTCGTCATCCTCCACGCTTTTCCTTCAGAAGAAACATGGAAAGCTTCTTCAAGACCCTTAAAATCAAACCCTAGCTCTCTCTTTCTTTCTCCTTTACTCATCCAAAGGCTTGCTCTCCTTCTCTCTTCTTTCTCTTATTCTTTTCTTCTTTGTTTCTATCAATTGTCGTGCATTCTCTCCTTATAAAGGACCACAATCTTGCCATGTCATTAAATGACTTAAAATTGACCCATTTGCCCTTACTCATAAGCCTAAAACGCCACTCTTTAAGTAAACTTCCAAAATTACCCCTTCCTTTTTGACTTAAAAACTTTAGAGAAACGTCCCTCTATGTCTTACGAATCCATCGCTTCAAGAATCAGATCGATCGGAGCTCTATAGCTCAAGATATCTCCAAAATATCAAGTTTGTTCTTCGCACCAAGGTCAACACTACACCTAACTTCCGACCCGAATTTGGAAGTCTTAGAGGCTAAATTATAGATCGGCTCCTTCATAACATTTGTATCCCCATGTCTCTATTTTCATTTTAAAAAAGAATCCGATCTATCCGAGCTCTACAACTCAAGATATCTCCAAAATACTGAACAATGTTCAGACCATTACAAAACTGAAACTCAACACTACATCTAATTCCGATCCGAATTTGAAAGTCTTAGAGGCGACATTGTCGATTGGCTCCTTCAGATGAATTGTATATATATGTCTCTATTTTAACTTTCAAAAATAATCAAATCGATCGGAGCTCTACCGATCGAGATATCTCCAAAATACTAAACACTGTTCAGCCATTACAACACCAAGAGTGAACACTACATCTAACTTCCAATCCAAATTTTAAAGTCTTAGAGGCCACATTATAGCTCAGATCCTTCACAACATTTGTAGCCCCATGTCTCTATTTTCATTTCCAAAAAGAATCAGATCGATCAGATGTCGGACGAAGAAGTTATGCTCAAAAGAGTGAAGGGAGGTCAGCTCGGTCAGAAAATCAAAGCTTGGCCAGAACGAAGATCGGTCGGCCAACAGAGGTCAGCCAACAGAGGTCGGCCAATAGAGGTTGGCCAACAGAGGTCGGCCAACAGAGGTCGGCCAACAGAGGTCGGCTAGCACCCAATCCGACCTTCAAACTTCTAACACTCATAACTTTTGACTCCGAGCTCCGAATTTTACAAACTCGGTACCGTTGGAAAGATAAAAGAAAGATATACAATTTTCAAGAAGTACTAAAAGGCAAGCTCAGTCTTTAAAGGGTTCAAAAATGTACTCAAAGATGACCAATCGATAATCTCCTCAAAACTTTACACAACACCTCAACTTGCAAACATCATAACTTTTGACCCAGAACTCCAAATTTGACAAACTCAGGTTCATAGAAAGGTAAAAGAACCTCTACAACTTTATGAAGGCCTTAAAATCAGATAGACCTTTAAATGGGTCAAAACTTCATACAAACTGACTGGTCGATCAGCTTCACACTAAACAGCATCAGAACTTCTAAAAATCATAACTTTATAGTCCCTTGTCCAATATTTTCGTGCTTTATATCAATGGAAAGATAAAAACAAGCTCTACAATTTTCATGAAGAACTCCAAAGCAACTTCAACCTCTAGCTAAGTCAATTATTCAATCAAATTTTCTGCCCTGTTAGCAATCACCTAAGCAATATCCAAACTTCATATTATCATATCTTTCAACCTCCACAACCAAGAATCGCATATTATACATCATTTTAAAGCTATTATAATTCTCTATAATTTTCACGTAAACTATTTACTTCAATTCAAACCACATCAGTACGGAAATCGCCTCAAAACACAACATATATAATCCTACACTTAGAACATTTTCCAAAACCAAAGCAAAATACACTTAACTTTGAAAACTCATAACTTTTGATTCCGATATCGAAAACTGTCAAACTTTATGGCTACAGAAAGCTCTCAACATAATCTACAAATTTCATGAAGATCATTTTCTCAAAATCTGCCTAAATCAAAAAGTCAACTTTCAAGTCAAACTTTCTATTTTCTTCAAAATTTCACACTTTCATTTTCTATTTCATGCTTTTCAACTCCATTTAAATCAACCCATTCACTTTAAATTTCATAACTCATACAATTCTACTCAAATTTCAAAGTCATCAAAACCAATCACTTCATTTCTCATCAATTTCCTTTAAGCACAATAACATCTATAACACAATTCATATCCGAAAACACTCATTGAATTTATTTAATATTTCTAATTTCCACCGAAAGTTCGGGGTCCAACACCTCCAGCTACTACTACGTTTGCAGATAAGGCATCATCTTCTGTACCTACTACTACACCGTCCACCACCCCTATACTGATAGAGATATCAGGAGTAAACGATGCTGATGAAGGAGACGACTTCCAACCTAGAAATGAGGAGTTGATGGAAGAACTTACGTCACAATTGTCAACAATCTGTAAGTGAAATATATGAAACACCATATGTTTATAATTGTTATAGGTTTAATTTTAAAAATGGTACAAAATTAATTGTTTTAATATTAGGTTGATTCCGCTCGCACTATGCTCAAGAAACATGACATCTAAATTCAAGGAGAAGATTGATGTTAAGGGTTATATATAGAACAATATCTGCTCAGCAACAAAGGAATTTTAATATCGAGTTTAAGGTAAAAAACTATTTTTTAAACTGATTTTTATACATTTATTAGATAAATATTATTACATTATAAATACTTATTGTATGTTTTTCCTTTTATTTCAGAAATCATTTTTTGGAATTATGGATTGGACACGGTCATTTATAAAATATGATAAAGACGAATACGTATACGTTATCGAGACTTTATTGGTGCGATACACAAGACTGGTGTACGACTGCTTTATATTTCTGAACAAATTTGGATTCGTTGGCAGCAGTGTTGGACATCGCCCGAGGTAATATCCATTTCAGAGCATAATTCTATCAACAAATGTAGAGGATCGAGGGGAAAGAGTCTTCCTGTACATATTGGAGGATCTATTATCCGCCATGAGCATGTAGAGAGACTTATAAGTATCTATACTTTACATTTATATTCGATTTTTTTACGCTATGTATTTCAATTTAATTTGATATGTGAATTTTTTAATGAAAATATGTATATTATGAAGAATGATAATGTTATAAATTGTAGTTCACTTATAACATTTTATTCTGATGCAGGAAAAGTCTACAGGCACGAAGCCTATACCCTGTCAACTCCTTTTGCACAGTCACATTAAGAAGCATGACGATGTGAGCTTCGTCAACACCTAATGCGGAGAACTAAATGTATGTGAAATTTATGCTTTAATATTAATGCTTACTAATTATCACTTACCAACATAAACATTGCCTTATAATAAGACCAAATATAAGAAAGTATTCAACGATAGTCTCAGCAGTTTGAAGACGTTGATGAGACTCAAACCTATCTTCATATAGTAAGGGGTAGGGATCGTCGCGGAAGGATATTTGACTTAGGTTCATTTGCAAACACATGTTATTTACAATCTCCACATAAACATTGCCTTATGATATGACCAAATGCAAGAAAGTATTCAACGACAATCTCAGCAGTCTGAAGATGTTGATGAGACTTAAACCTATCTTCATGCAGTGAGTGGTAGGGATCGTTGTAGAAGGATATTCGACTTAGATTCATTTGCAAACACATGTTATTTACAATCCTTCACATACAGTACATCAACATCTAGTAGGCGATCCACACCCAATGAAGTCCATGAGCTTTGGAACACATTACAAACATTGGCAACTCATTGCAAACAATGATCGAGTATATAGATCAGCTCTATAATGAGGTGGATGAGTTGAATGGGAGGCATAGCACCTCATCGCAGTAATCAGAGCACCTGCAGTCACCAAATGAATAGCGTACTTGTAGTCATTTTATATGAATTACAAATAGTTATTATGTACAAAATAATTTTTTTAATTATTAATTAAGATAATTTTTACTTTATATCATCAATCAACTTTCTGTTTTAACAAATTAAATATTGAAACAAATCAAAATATTATCAACAGATAACTCATAACTATTTAAATTATGTATAAACCATAACATCATCAAATAAAATTTAATGCAGGGAAATTTTAAAAATAGTTTTTAGTAAATTTACCAACGGAAAACAAAGTTCGTCGGTAAAATTTATTCGATTTACCGACAAAAAACCGAATAACCGTCAGTAATGACAACATTAATTTACCGACGAAATAATCAAAACTGTTAGTAAGTTTGTTGACAAACATATCTTTTCCGTTAGTAACTTTACATATTAAAGACAACACAGAATATATTGACAGTTACGCAAAATTTTTGTTAGTAAATTTGCGAAAGACATTTTATAGTTCGTTGTAAATTATTACATATGGTCATATCTCCGACGCCTTGGTCCGTCAATAAATTTCGTCGCTAACTAATTTTTTAGACGGAATATGTAAATAATCTGTTGGTAATTTCTGTCACTAAACTCCAATTTTCTTATAGTGAAAATTGAAATTCAAAATAATAATAATTAATAATAAATAATATTAACAATATAAATAAATAAATACAAATACAAGTAAATAAAATATAAATAATAATACAAATACTAATAAATAATAAAGGCATTTAGTGGAGGATAATCATTGCTTAAGGATCTATTCGTCACGTGTGGTAGAATAACAAAGGTTGATGACGTGTGCTCGATCACTTTTTATGTGGAGGTCTTATGTATATATTATGTATTCAACCTACAGGTGTTTCATGATATGTGTAATAAGATGCTTAGTACATATACTATTTTATAACTTTGAGTAATGTTGTTGTCTTATATTTGTGCTGATGGTTTACATTTTTAATACTATAGTCACATTTTTTGTAAACAATAATAATGACACCATTGAAACCTTTACTGCTTTCAACTTTAAGAAATGGAAACAAGGTGTAGAGTTTGCTATGGAGATCATAGATATCAATATGACCGTGATCAAGAAAAGACTACCAACACCTATATACATCAATTCAGAGGTTGAGAGAGTAACATATGCAGCCTAAGAAAGGTTAAATAGGATTTTTTATTTGACTATAGAGAGATCTATACCAAACCATTTATTGAGTGGACTTCTAGAGACAAATATAATAAGAGATTTCCTTAAAATGTCTCACAGAGGTATGCGGTATCTTTTAATGCTAAAATAGGTACCTTATTAAAAGAGCTATACTCTATAAGATATAGTGGACTTGGGGGAGGGCAATACATAATTAGGATGGTCTACCTCCAAAGCAAGTGGAAGGCGTTAAACATTTATGTTCATAATGCTTATATTATGCACCAAGAATTGAATACTCTTCCATGAGAGTTTGTTATTCTAGCTACCACACACAGTTCTTAAGATAAAGCTTGGGACATAATTCATTGATTACTTAGTATATTGTTAAAGAAGAGAAGCCGAAGAAATAACTCATACAACCTTAATAACAACTAAAGGAAAGGAAAAGGTAAAGCCTTAGAAGTTTAAAGGTAAGAATCTAAATTTCCTCCACATAAATATGTAAGTCAGTCCAATACAATTAAGGTTCTAGTGGGTACGAGTATACGATGTTTCTTTTGTACAAAAGGGACATAAGAAGCTGGAATATCATAAACATAAAATCTGGAAAGAAAGGCAGAAACTATTAGGTAACTCCTCGATTTATATGATATATAAGTCTAATGTAGCTATAGCCACATCAAGTTCTTAGTGGCTAGATAGTAGAGCTTCTAATCATATTGCTTCCACAATATAAAGATTCATTACAAAGAGAAAGTCGAATAAAGAGGAGGAAAAATTGATGGTATGAAATAACGAAGAAGTGGATGTAGACTCTATAGGGATGTGTGTTTGAATTTATATATATGGTTTGAACTTGTTTTGTATGAAACATTCTATATATCGCCTTTTAGATGGAATTTGATCTTTGTATTTGTTTTAGATAAAGAAGGTTACAATTTTGTATTTGAAAATTTAGTTATAAAGTTATCTTTCAATATAAAATAAATTGGTATGACCTTCTTATCATACGGTTTATATAGAATATATCTTTCCCTAATAACATATATGCTTCTTCATATATTGTCGAACATGTTACTAAAAAAGGACCCTGATAAAGGAAAAGTCATAAATGTTATGACATAAAAGATTGGGCCACATTTTTAGAGAAAAGGGTTGAGAGATTGATAAAGAATATCATTCTTCCAAATTTGGATTGTGATAATTTGGAAACATGTTTTGACATATATTGATTGTTATTTCCATTATAGATATATGTTCTTGCTTAAACAAAAGTCTAAAGTTTTTGATAAGTTCAAGATCTTTAAGACAAAAGTTGAGAACTAATTTAAGGTCAATTAAGATTGTTAGATCTGATCGTAGAGGTGAACATTACGACAAACATAAGGTTTTAAGGAAAAAAGTATGTTTTCCAAATATTTAGAATCACATAAACTAATGGCTCATTTCACTATACCAAGTATGTTGGATCCCGTTTCCGGAATCCAGCTCTTAACAAAACCATAACACTTACAAACCTTGCTTTAATATCGCAAATGCTGGGCCCCGTTTTCGGAACCCAACCTCGGTACAAAATATCATCATACTGAAGCGTGGTTCCTTGAAATCTTTTCTTACTCTGATGCCAAACATGATGAGCCCCGTTTTTGGAGTCCAACCATTGATCCATAATCGTTAGCGTAATCCAAAGAAATCGTGAAACTTAAAGTCTCATGCCATTTCTATGTTCCTTTTTCCATAACACATCTCACTTCTATATATATATATAAACAATAATTCACAATCAAAAATATTCATATCAAATCGATACTTCCTCAAGTATACCGAATCTTCTCTCAACCTGATCCATATACGCAAATGCATACATCTACTCAACATCATCCAGACATAATGCCTTCACATCAAAAGAGTAAAATTTTACAAGCTCTAATGGCATTCCATGCCACAATACAATATCAATAACGAAATCTGAATATACATAATACACAACTCCCAAAATTCTCAACTACGATCTAACTTAAAAATAATACAAAATAGATACACATATAACCAAAAACCGTCACTTCCCTTCACCCGATCTTCTTCTCATCACCTGTGGATGGGGATGAAAAGGGGGGGTGAGCTTATAGCTCGTGGGTAACAGGTTTATAACAAAGAATAAGAAAAACCGTTGAAATGTTCATTTGTTATATAAAAATCATAATGAGTTCATAAAATGTTTTGTTCCTAAATCTCAGTCAAATTCGAAAGTTGAAGTCAAAACTCGTAGTTAGAAATGCCATCACATCAACGCAAATGTCCATTTATTCATCAATACAAAACAATCAATTTATACAACATACTTGAGAATTCAAAGATGCAATACACAACAAATGGCTCGAGAGTTCTGTGGAACAAAACGGATAAACCGAAGCTTATACCGTGAACAAAACGAGTCTGATTTCTCAGGATCTCGTGGCCTCAAGCGGGCAGCCGGGAGAAGGCTATATGTCGATGTGCACGTGACTAACGACACGTTCCTCTCTCGCCCAAACCAAAGCACATAATCATGCTCAAATCATTTTATCAAATGCTTTCATGCTTTTCATGCTCTTTTCTTTCTTTTCCGAATATACAAAATGCCATAAAATTTCCAAGACATAACATAAAATGTTTCAATGCATTATCATCTTTATTTTGAAATTCATCAGAAAAATTCATATGCCGAAACATGTAGCAATTTTGCAAATCATCCAAAAGAAACAAAAACAATATTTATTAAGTAATTGAAACCATTCTTGATTTGGGAGAAAACTTTATTGGCTCATTTCTAAATTATAAACATGAAACCCACCTGAATTCCTTTGCTTAACAGATGCCTCTCCTCTTGATCCTCTTTCCTTCATTGATCCCCTTTATCAAATGCAGAATTCTTGTTTAGCTCCAAGATTCGTCAAATTCTTCAAGATTTCCAAAACCCTAATTTTCCTCTTCTTCTCTTCTTCTTCCACGGTTCTCTCCTTCATTTCCGAACAAAACAACCAATTCTCCTTCTTTTTATAACCTTGATCATTGTGAAATGTCCATTTTGCCCTTTCACTAAAGCCTTAAGTGCCATGCCCAAAATGCCCTTATACATTCTTACCACTTTTAATACAACCAAACCATATAATAAATTCTACTAACATTTACATAACAAGTAGATCCAAAATTTTATCCATCAAACCTCAAATTCATTTAGATCAAGCTCAATTTAACAAGAAAAATTCGGGGGCCAACAAAGTAGTCCTGACCAAAATAGTGTGATCGAAAGGCAAAATCGCACGTTAAAAGACATGATGAAGTTAATAAGGAGCATAACTAATTTACCTGCTTATCTTTGAGATGAAGCCATAAAGACTACCTTATATATACTTAACAATGTTCCAAGCAAATTAGTTTTAAAGACACCTTTTGAAATTTGGAAAGGGGAAGCCTAGCTACTCATCTTCGCATATGGTGTCGCACTAATGAGGTACATTTATATAATCCTTATGAAGATAAATTACATTCTTGTTCCCCTCATTGTTTTGTTGGGTATCCCTACCACTCTAAGCGATGTGAATTTTATTATTGTAGAGATGGAGGATCTAAAATAGTGGAATCACAAATAACTAAGTTTTTGAAGCATAATGTCTATGATGAGGGTGATCTATGTCATCCTAATGAGGGTGGTCATTCTCATCTTTCAGATGATAAAAGGGAAGATGCCATATTTATTTTATATCTATCACTCATATAGTTATAACTAGTGGATCAAGGTCTCAGTACCATACCAATACAAGGGCAAAAATTTATACCTATACAAATTAAGGTTCCCGAAGTTCGTAAACACACTGAAACAGTTCGAATAAGGAGATCCACTAGAGTGAGATGCTATATCATCTAATTATATAGTCTATTTGGGTGAACAAGACTATCAATTAAACATGTAATAGATCTAGTTACTTTTATGAAAGTTATTTTTGGACCTCATAGAGATTTGTGGTAGGATGCAATAAAGGACGATATGTAATCCATGAAGCTAATAAGGTATAAGAGCTTGTGGATTTGTATCATAATTGTAAACCTTTCATCTGCAAATGGATTTTATAAGATCAAAAAGGACCTTAAAGATAACGTTGAGTATGTTAAAGCCTAGTTAGTTGCTAGAGTGTTCGCTCAAAGAGAAGGGATTGAATTTAATGTCACTTTTTCTTTTTTATCATCTAAGGATGCATTTAGAGTGATTATAGTAGTAATAGATCATTATTATATAAAGCTACATCAGATGGATGTCAAAATTGCTTTCCTGAATGGATATCTTTATGAAGAGGTCTGGAACAACTTCAAGGATTCAAGGTCAAAGTACAAGAAAACCTCTATAAATGAATATTTTTGGGACCTAAAAAATTGTTATCTTATACGGGGTTATTAATTTATCGATAAATGAATATTTTATTAATTTATAGATAAATTAATATTTATTAATTTATAGAATAATTTTATTTTGTACATTATATTTGTTAAATTAAACAATTAGTTTTTTTCGTAACTAAGAAAAGAAAATAAATAAAAATTAATTAATGATGGTGCATTGTATCTAAGTTTATTAATCTTGTCAAAAATAAGTTTACGCTAACTGATAAGATGAGAAAAGCATTATGTGAGTACAAAAGTTAGCATCCCTCTTCGAGTCAAAAAGATTTACAGCAGTGGATTCAACAAAAGTTTGATCTCTCTATTAGTCAATCAACAATATCAAATACTCTTAAAAGGTCAGCAGAGTATTTGTCAAAAGAGATAACAAATAGCAATGTTAAAAGGCACAAATCAGCAAAATATCCTGAATTAGAAAAGGTATTGTATGAGTGCTTTCTCCAATATCAAGAGAAAGTGAACATGACTGGAGAAATGATTCAAACTAAAGCAAGAGAGTTTCTACAGAAGATGTATGGTGAAGGAAATCCAGAATTTAACTTCTCAAGTGATTGGCTAGAACGGTTCAAGGCGAGACATGGGATTAAGTCTTATAGAAGGTTTGGTGAAAGCGGTTCATTGTCATGAAGAATATTGAAGAAGTTGTACTGAAATTGAGCTAAATGGACAAATTTCATTGGAGGGATATCTATAATATGGATGAAACATGCTTATTTTATCGCTTGCAAGCGATTATTCACTAGCTACAAAGCAATTAGAGGGACGAAAAAGGACAAAGAAAGACTTCATCACATCGTTTGTTGCAATGGGGATGATTCAGATAAAGTACCTCTTTGGATTATTGGTAAGTATACTAATCCTAGATGCTTTAAAAATATGAATATTGACAATCTTAATTATCATTATCGAGCCAACAAGAAAGCATGGATGACTGGATTACTCTTTCAAGAATTTGTTCGTTGGTTTGATGATAGAATGACAGGTAGAAAAGTTCTGCTTATAGTAGACAATTGCCCATCCCATCCCAAGGTTATTGAAGGCTTGAGAAATGTTGAATTGTTCTTTTTTCCTCCAAATACAACATCAAAAATTCAACCATGTGATGCTGGAATTATTCGATCACTTAAGATTTATTATCGACGTCGTTTTTATTCTAGCATCTTGGAAGGCTATGAGATAGGGGCAATAAATCCTGAAAAAATTAATGTACTAGATGCTATCTATTTTCTTAATGCTGCTTGGAATATTGATGTGAAGGCCACAACTATTGCAAATTGTTTTCGACATTGCAAAATTCAATTGGAGGAAGGTATGCTTCTATAAGAAGAAACTAGTGATGTTGAAGGAATTCAAAGATTAGAGGAAGTTATTTCTAATTTACATTATAGAAATGCCATGAATGTAGGGCAGATTTTGAATTATCCTAGTGAAAATGAAGCTTTAACGGAATCACCTACGGATGAAGAAATTATTCAAGGAGTAATAGGTATGGAAGATGATGACAATCAAGATCCAGATGATAGTAACGCTATACCACATATTTCTCCAAAAGAAGCTTTTCTTGTTGTAGAGACTTTGAAAAGTTACTTACTTCAAAATGAGAAGAATGTGCCGAATGTAGTTTATGCCCTCCAAAAAGTTAAAGATGAAATTGGATTCGATTCACATGAAAAGAAGAATCAATTGACTATAGATTCATATTTTAGGAAAGCATACAATTTGAAATAAAAATGTTTAGGAAGTGCTTTATTTTATGAATTATATATGTAACTTTTGTACTTATGTGATGAATTATTATTTTATATTTTCAATGGGCCTCAAGGAATTTTTTTTAAATTATTATCTTATGCATTTAGCGAGGTTATTATTTTATCCCATTGGCCCAAGTCGGGACCCGAGAAAATTATTATTTAATCGAGGTTATTAATTTATCAAATATTCATTTATCGAGGTTTTACTGTAATGCTAACATTTTCTATAAATTGAGAAGTCTACATATGGTTTGAAACAAATTTCCAAACAATGGTACCTAAAGTTTGATGAGGTTACCTCATTTAGCTTCATGGAAAATAAAGTTGAAAGATGTTTGTGTTACAAGGTAAAGGGGAAGAAGGTTATTTTTATTCTTTTGCATATAGATGATATCTTCCTCACAACAAATGACTTGACCATGCTGCATAAGATTAAGTAGCTTTTGGCCAAGCATTTTGAAATGAAAGACCTTACTGAGGCATCTTTTATCTTTAGTATTTAGATTCATCGAGACATATCTCAAAACTTATTAGGTCACTTACATAGTGCATACATTGAGCAAGTAATGCAAAGGTTTAATATGACTTATTATAAACATATTATAGCACCTTACCTTATGGTGAGAGATTATCTTTGGGATAATGTCCAAAGAATTATGTAAAGAGAGAAACTATACAGAATGTTTCTTATTCTATTGTAACTGTCGATCAAACATTGCATACGTTGTTGGATTACTATATTGATATCTAGCTAATCTAAAAATAGACCACTAGAATGCAACCAAATGAGTTTTGATATATCTCAAGGGAATTAAGGGTTATATGTTGACATTTAAGAAAGATAATAATCTTGATCTCATTGTTTATATAAATTCAGATTTTTATATATGTCTAGATGATAGAAAGTGCACTTTAAAGTACATTTTCATGTTGGCAGTAGTGTTGTTTCGTGGAAAAGCATCAAACAAAAACTGATAACTTCTTTGACAAAGCATGTAGAGTTTGTAGCATGTTATAGGGTTACTTTATAGGTAGTTTAGCTCAGGAACTTGATTTCTAAATTATCTATGGTTAATTCAGTTACTCAACCCATTTGATTTTACTATGATAATCTATCTATAGTATTATTTAAAAACAACAATAAAATATCACAAGATCTAAGCATTAAGAGGTCAAGTATTTGACCATAAAGGAATTAGTGCAAAAAGGTGACATCGTAATAGAGTATGTAAACACTGACCACATGTTGGTTGAACCACTAACTAAAGGACTATGCCCAATCAACTTTGTGAGACATATATATAGTATGGGCTTGTTAAATTCCTTAAAAGCTATTAATTAGGGATCATTGTATTTAGCTTCTGAGATAGTTGTTCTAATTTTCATGTATTATTATTGTTGGACCTTGAACCTTTCTGTAAGCTAGGACTATTAAATGAGAAATAATTGACAATTAGTTATGTGTAAAGCAAAGGAGAATCCTTGAAATTTAAAAGGAATAGAAAAGATGGTTTAGATACAAGATGAGTTATAGGTAAAATATTGGAAGTTAAAAGTTGGAGAGTGCAGTTGAAAAATGTTCTTTGAGCATGTTATGGTGTTTTGGCCATAACTTGACGTTTAGTTATCCAAATGAGATGATTCTTAATTTGGAGTAAACTAGGGATATAGTGCTATAAATTGTCTGATGAAATCAAGTTTTGATTCAATCTCTAAGAAAGTCAATTTTCAGATGGAAGTCATGCGCAGGATAATGTCTTAGTATAAGAACAGTCCGAAATGTTTGGAGAATAACTCTTAGACTATGGAACCAAATTGAATGATTTTGATGTCATTAGAAAATTAAGACAATGAGGACCAATTTTCTAGAAGGAAGTGCAAGAAAATTCCTTCAATTACATGATTAAAAAGGTCTTGATTTTGGGAAGAAGCTATGTATGATTTAAATAAATTTTGAGGTATTGATAGATTAATTATTCTATTTTTGTGGAATTAATTAGCATGTTAATGTGAGTAATTAGCATGTTAATGGGAGTTAGACCATATGACATGGATTAAATTGAATTAAGGTGGTAATTTATGCATGAGGGAAAAATTGGAAGAGTGCTTAGGTGTTTTAAGTTAGAAGGCTAACATGGAGGGGCATAAGGGTCCTTTACCATTCATTAAATGACATGGCATGTGGGGTTGTATATAAGGAAGAGTGATGCACGAAAATGAGAGGGAAAGACCAAATAAAAGAGAGAAATGAGAGAGAGTTGTCGTGGAGAAGAGGAGGAGAAGAAGAAAGAGGGAGCTAGGGCTTACTTTTTCATGGATCTCAAGAGGGATTTTGATGGTTATTCATGAAGGAAAGGATGGAAGAAGATGAGAGCTTCATTTCAAGCCAATAAATTCATGATTTGGTGAAGATTTAAGGTAAGAGTGTTTTTGAGTTGTTGGATTTTTGTGAGGGTTTTGGTTTAGATAGCCTAATAATTGTATGAGTTTATGTTTTCTAAGACCAATTTCATAATATGTTTCTTTGCGTTGATCAATTTGGATGTCTTTTGATTTGGGGATTTTGTGGCTATTGTTAAAGGAGATTAAGAGAGGATTCAAGAGGAGCAAGAGGGGAAGCATGTTGAACAAGTTTATAAGCAAGGATTTAAAGTGGGTATCGTGTTTATAATAGAATTAACGAGCCATAAATGTTTCCTTTTAAAGCCAGAGAAGAAAATGATTTCAAATTGCTTCATATTTGTTGCATTATTGCTTGTGAACGATTTGCAAAATTGTTATGTGATTGATATGTGAATTTGGTTGATGAAATGTGAGATATTGCATGATCATGAATAAATGTGTTTTTGAAATATGCCATTATGGAAAAATGTTAAGAAAAAGAATCAAGTTTTCCCGAAAAGTGCCACTTTGGCAACAAGATTTGAAATACATGTTATATGGGTTTTGGTAGTCCATCCAAGAACCGTCACGTGCACGTTGACCCAAGAATAGGCTTATCTCGCCTGCCCGCTAGTGGCATGGAGCTCCTTTAAGGACTCTCCAAGTTTACGACTACACAAGGCCATTTTATGGAATTGTGTAGTTTGTCATGTTTATGGATCTACCTAAACCATTTATGTGCTTATGTGTTCATGATTTGTGAATAAGTTGATGCATTCATGTTTTGTGATTTATGAATTTGAATACATGATGAGAATTTGAGAAACAAGTGTTTTATGGATTTCAACAAGAATTTTTCCATGATTAAGAACTTTTGAAAGGTTTTGCTTGTTATTTTGTTATAAGCATGTTACCCACAGGCTTTTAAAGCTCACCTCCACTCTCTTTGCCCAATTCAGGTGTTGAGCAAGAAACAGAGCGAAAAAGGCATAAATCCAAATTGACATGTTTTGTTGTGTATTTGAAGTTAGATTATGTAAATACAAAGTTGTAATTGCATTTTGAGCAATTGAATGATGTAATTCGTGATTTTGTGAAATATTGTAACATGGCTTGGAAATGTCATTGGAGCTTGTAAACTCTTATGTATGATGTGAATGAAATATGGAATTGTGTATGGATATGAATTATGGAATTGTGTATGATGATAATGAAATGTGAAATTGTGTATGGATGATTGTTACCGTTGAATGCGAAATTGGGTATGGATGAAAGTGGAGTTAAAATATGGATTAACTAAGGATGAGGTTAAATGGGAATTAAGTACATTTGAAGAAGCGATCCATGTGAGTTAATGAACTTTGCATATGAATTGATATATATATAAGTGAGGCAACATGGACAAGAAAGATAGGAATGTTATGATGATAATCATGAGATGTTTTGAATAAAGTGAAGTGATGATTTGATGAACTTCTATTGGTCGTTGAAATTAAGTATGCTTAAAGAAGTAATCCAACTGAATTGATGGACTTTGAATAAGAGTTGCCATTACTTATAATTGAAATGTTATGGAAAAGAAGGATTAGTATTTGAATGGATAAGAATGATGGTGTATTAGCTAAGGAAGTGAATTTGGGGCAAAGTTCCAGTTTTTCATAAGGGTAAGATTTGTGTTCAGGATTTAAGGAAAATTCTGGAAAATTTTGGGTAGAATTAGTAAAAATGGTCTTCTTTGAAGTTGTAGATGATCTTCTTATCTTTCCGACGCTATAAGGCTTGTAATTTTTGGACATCAGAATGAAGAGATATGATGGTTACCAGTTGGGATGCTACTTAGGATTTTGTGTGTATGACAGCTATGGTTATTGATAGGAATTGTGGTTTTGATGAACCAAATGAAATAAGAATTGAGAGTTTGATGAGATAAATATGTTGTTTGAGTTGTTATGAAGTGTTTTGACATTGGAATAAGTAAATTTGTGAAGATTATAAGTGTATATGATGTTAGATTGGAGGTAGGAAGCTTTGGAGAGGGTTTGGAGGGGTTTTGGAAACCCCCATGTCCGTTTAACAGACTTTAGGTCCGTTTAATGGACTTTTACGGGTCATAGAGGACCCCTAGCTTCACCCATGTCCGTTTAACGGATTTTCTCAGGTGAGAAAGTGCACTTTGGCCCAACAGTGTCCGTTAAACGGACATGCATGTCCGTTAAATGGACACTCACGGGTTAGCTTGCGGAAATCACGATTTTTGACCATTTTGGAGGCAGAATGGGACTTTGTCGTCTTCATGAAAGTTGTAGATATAGAAGTATAATTTCTAATGTTCCAAGAATGAAACTAATCCGACATTTTTGGTGAAAGTTATGACAATCGCGCCAAGACATGTTACTGCATGATTGAGGTTATGAACATGTTAGATTCTTTCGGTCATAACTCCCTTGTCCGACTACCGAATGAAGTGATTCTTAAGGCGATAGATTCCTAAGACATGTATTTATCTCGCCATGAAATTTGGTAGCTTTTGGTTTCGAAATGAAAAAGATTGATCGTAAGAAATTGAGAGGTCAGTTTAGAGAGCATGATTGAGGTATAAGTACGCTTTGAAATTTTAAGCATATCTTGAGCTATAGAGCTCCGATTGGGGTGATTCTTTCTTCAAAACAAAATAGAGGCTTAGACCTCCAATTTCTATGAAGAAGTCAAGTTGTGATTTTGATGTTTGATTGGTGTACGCTCACCACTATTGTGGAATGACAGCAAATGACCTCCAGGGTTTTTAAGCACAAGGTTTTAGACATCCGAAGTTGGGCTCCGCAAGTGGGGTCCAACATGTGTGGTATCAAAGCAAGCGTTGGACTCCGCAGGCAGGACCCAACATTTATGGTATCAGAGCAAGAACTCGATGTTGGTTAAAGAGATTACAAGGAGCCATAGTCAGTACTATGGTATTCAAAGGTTGGGCTCTGGAAATCGGTCCCAACAGTTGTGGTATCAAAGCAAGGTTAAGTTTCATGATTTCGCAAGAGTTGGATTTCGAAAACAAGTGGAACCCAACAGTTATGGTATCAGAGCAAGAAAATGAAGAGCATATATAGGTTTCATGGTTTTGTTAAGCAGTTGGGTTTCAGTCCCAACAATTATCGTACATTTTATATGAGTATTGATGATCGTCATTTTATGCTCAATCATTCAATTTTTCGAACATTGTTATAATACAGGTGAAAGTCTTAAGATCTATGTCAATCTTAAGTATTTGAAAGGTCATTGGGCATATATACAAATTGACCTTGAGCCTACATCTTTAGGACACAGATAAACACATAGATAGATTTATGGATTTGATAATATGTAAGGAGATATAAGTATTTAATCCCATAAAGGTTTTTTCTAATGCAGTTTAGCATTTAGTGAGAGAAAATAATTTTTTAATGAGGTTTAGCAGAAAGTTTAGAGAAATCGAGACTGGCAAATGGAAAAATGATACATTTTAGTTCATATAGGTATCATTACAATTTGGTACACTTCATTTTCTCAATCCTGTCAATAAGGTACTAGATACGCGTGATTGTATTGGATCTGTGTCGCACAAGACTAAGGGTAAACTTTTATTATCTTTGGATCAAATGTTTTATTTTGGTCGATCATTATATTGATTTTCTTAGTCACTTTTACTATTTTCATTTTATTACGGCTTTTGTAATTAATATTAGTCTAAGGGGGATAATTTTGGAAAAATTCCTACTAGACAATTATTAATTACGGATTTTATAAAATTAAGGAGAAGAAAATCAAATTTGATCCAGATTAAAGGTAATAAAGAGGCCAAATAAAGGATTAGGTTAAATGGACTGAAGTCTAGTAAGAAAAATGAACCCTTATCAGTGTAGGTTGATATGCTTATTAGGCTTGTGATAGGGCCTAATAAGTTTTCTATAAACAACTACTACGGTCTCTTATAGCTTGCTAATTGAAGTTCATCAATGCAAAGTTAATTTGACTAGTTAGGAGGTTCACACATTCAGAAAGACTTAGAAAGACATTAACAACATAAAGATACAACTTTTATAAAGCTAAATCAGATGTTATAGTAGGTTTTGTCATATATTTAGGAGCTTGTTCAAAGGATCCAACAACTTGTTCAGGCAGTTAAGGAGCTCATTCATCGAGCTACGGATAGCAAAATAAGTATTTTTTTTGACATTATCTCTGTTCATACAGGTTCATGGTAGATCTTGAGCCTAAAGTTAAGTTTGTGATATATAAAATATGGTTGAAATTTTCATATGGGATTTTGTGAATAAGTTTGTTCATTATGAGACATCTAACTTGGTTTGATTACAAAATACTACTACAACATTTCCAACTTTAATCCCTTCGTCTATAGTGCTTCATTAAAACTTTGAAAGCTAATATACCAAGCTATAGATATTGTCACAAGAATTGTTTCAGATGTAAAATACTGAATAAAGATTGTCAACATTATCATGTTATAGTTGTGTTTATAATTCACTCTTCTTTTGTAATTATGGAATAACAAATTTGATTATTTTTAACAACTCAAATCTTTAGGATTTGAGTTTTCTCCTACTCTTATTATACAAATATTTAACATAATTAAATTAAATTAAATTAAATTAATAAAAGAAAAATATAATAAAATTAATCTTTATTAATATTTCAAAATAAACAACATAAATCAATATAAATAATAATTATATTATGTTATTTTCTTTAATTTTTCTTTTATATCAAAATGTTTAATTGAACCTTTTGATTTCTTGTAAATCATGTATGACTTACCACTCTTAGAATTTGTAGAACATTTTTTCTCACCTAAGACTAGTTCATTTTCTCTTTAGGAATGAAATTAGTCTTCTCTTCTTCATGACATAGTTTATTGACGACGCCTTTCTTGTCAATCAAACCTTTATTTCTTATTGGCTCCTTCAATTCTCCCTCATCCTAGTTCCTAGCAACTTTTTAAGTACCAAATTAATGCAACAAGCTTTAACAACATAAAAATTGTTCAATTCTCAAATTCTTCTAATTATGAAACCTTTAATCTAACAAACCTTAAATAAGTAGCCCCATATCATCCCTTCTCTTCTTTCCTCTATCCACTAATAAATATCTCAAGCATTTCAACCTATCTCGATTTAGATATCCTTAAACTAGTAGTTCTTATTAAGAGTAGTAGGGATGATAAAAGTAGGTTAGGAGAGAAACCAGTTATTTTAGCTCGGAAGTTATAAAGGCGTTAGTTTAATAACGTCTAACTATAAGAACCATAATCCTGTGTCCCATAAGTTTGTTGAAACATTATTTAGGGTCTATCAAAAAAACCATGTCTCCTTTTAAAGTGTTATATGAACCTGGTTTAGTCATGTTTAGGAAGAGGCTTAACCTCTTAAACTTATTATCAGACTACATATTTAAAAACTTTGACAAAAATTTCAAAGCAAGCTTATATCCTGATAAATTATGGCGATTGAGTTTAAGAATACGAGGAGAAATTCCATATCTTTATAAAGATTTTACTCATATTTCTAGGCAATGAAAATGCATATGTTACCATATACTTAATGATTTAGGGTTTTATTATAATAATTTTAAGTGTAAATTTTGCTTCCACTTTATCCTTCAACCTACTAAATACTAAATGCCACAAGCCCAAGTTCTATCTAATTGCATCCACATTCCCACATCATGTTAATTTAGGTTAATCATAACCTAAAATATAAGGGAAGTATCCTTTTGCCTCATATTATTTAAGTTTATGCACTAATGTAGGCTTGTAGGAATGCAAAATAAATGGAATAACATAAGTGCTAGGAGTAGGTGCTAGTTGCTAACAATTTCAAAAGGCATGTACTATTATAAGTAGAAATTTGTCTTGCTATAAAACTATATAATCTTAAGGAACGTTATGGTTATCTTGAGGGCCTTGGATGAGATGTTTCTCTAATAAGATAAGTACAATGCATCTTTGAAATTACTATTTTAAATACTATTTAATCGAACCATCTCACTCCCACCTTAAGAGATTGTACTATGCAAACAAAACTTGATTATCTCATAAGTTTCTTGTAAAGAAGAGCATTATTATAGATTTCTTTTCTTCATCTCTATCATTTTTGTTTCTAAAAATTTTAATAATATCATTGTCATTTCCTTGATAACCATAAACATGAACATGAACAAGATATTTGTTAGGAATAAGACAAACAAGGAGAAAAACTAGTTGGCTTCATTTTTCAAGGATGGGAAGAAGCAGAAGGTAATGGATAATGATGAACTCAAATATACCTCCTACATCCACCCTTGCTTCCTAGTGTTCTTATCCTTCTCCTCTTTACTTACCTTATTAAGTAGAGAACATGGTTATCCTCTATGTTCTAAAAAAGCCTATAGGGGAGGAAGAATGTTTATTCCTAAGTTCAACTTGAAAAACATTGAAACCATCTTTGAAAAGGTTGGGAGTATATTTGAGATGGTCCATAGGATGGTCACTCCTAGGGATAGATAAAGCTTAAAGGAGATGCTTTTCAACCACATTATGTACTTTCTAAAATAATTTTTTAAAAGTAAGTTTACTTAGATCATAAGGGTTTGTAACCATAAGGGTAAGGATAAAACCATAAGGGTTTGTAACAGTAGTGAGGCTAAGGATAAAACCATAAAGGTTTGTAACAGTCTCGTGGTATTCATGAAAAAGGAGGTCATTAAAGAACAATGGTTTAAATGTATTGATGTTCTAAATAGGGAGATAGGAACTTTGAAGAATAAGAACATAAGCTTAAAATTTAGAGGTAAAGGCTTTAGGGTAATGACTTTAAGTTTGACATCATCTATCATTATCATAGTTCCAAGTCTTTTGAGAATTAGAACTGCAATAACCACAATAGTGTAATGATTATATGTTTTGAGGCCTAAAGGAAGGTTATAAATAAAAAGCTTATAGATTTGCCTTTTACAAACCAAGAAATATTAGCAAAGATTTGAAACTTGGTATTGATGCACACATGATAGGCTTACTAGCTATATTTTTTAAAAATGTTTATGTTGGCATTGATAATGAATTAATAGTTTAAATTACATATTGATGTTGAATATTTTTATGTTCATAGTTCTTTTCCTATACTTGAGAACAAACATTAATGGTGTTGTTGTATTAATGTAAGTAATAGAGGTAATGATATTCAATTCTAGTTATGGAGAGGAAGAGTTAAAAATTTAATAGATGCATCTAATTATGGTGAGGATGTAGATATTCCAAAGTGAGTTGAGCTAGTAGACTAAGTAGTTGATAAATGTTTTTTTAGGAGGAAACACCATGTTTAAAACCCCTGAAGAATTGCAAGATCTTATTAAAAAATAACTTATTGAACAACTACTGGTGGGGCAATACAAGACCAAACCTTCAAAAATTGGGATCCATAATGATGATAGCAAGCTAGAGACTCTAAATAGCAAAACTTAAAATTAATCATTTTTTTACATCTAGTAAGAATCATTATTACTTTTTTAAATGATCTTCATTATCTTTGTTAGAAAATATAATAACATCATCCATATATACTAGTGTAAAGTCTTCTAACCCTTCTAAATTATTGTCCATAAATCTTTGATAAATACTTAGGGCCTGTTTTAATCCAAAAGGTAGTACATTCCATTGCTAATGTTTTTGTGGTGGATAAGTAAAGATTGCTAATGGTTTTGTATTTTGTGTAATCTTAATTGCCAATAACCTGATTTTGCATCTAATATAGTAAGCGAATGATGTCCATTTAGTGTACTAATAATATAATCTTTTGGATAATTTATGTGCATCGCTTATAGTAGCTTTATTTAATTATTTACAATTAATTACCATTCTTCGTTTTCTCTTTTTTGTTCGAAATGATTGTTTACATAAAAGCAGAGCTGAATATTTACTTGTACTGGTGAAATTAGTTGTTTTGTAATAGATTGGAACATTCATTAATAAATTCTTCTACATCTTGTTGTGTATATGGTATATTGTTTTTAATATTAACTTCTTGTATTGGATCTTTTAATTTATTATATTTTGTTTGCTTTCTTTGTTTATGATAGGTAGAAAATTCACATCCATATTGTTGAGGAACCTCTGAATATTTAGAACATCATAATTGAATATCTACGTGTCATAATTTTTAAAAGTAATTTTGCTTCTAAACATTTTGTGATAATACTTCTTTTGTTATTGAAATAGCACCACCTAAGTTATAAGCTACTAAATTAGCATTTTGTTTTAACATCAGTTTGGTAGCTAAACTAATGTCAGTAATAAGTTCCAACATTTATGGTGGAGGACATCTTAATTATGAATGCCAAGAAACTTGTACTTAGGGGTAGCAATATAAGCATGTTGATTTTGTTAGAAGCCAATCTCAAAATAACCTTTATAGCAATACAAACAATTTGAGATAGAGGAACCATCCAAATTTCTAATGGAGCAACTAAAGGGAATAAAGACAAATACCTCCAATACTATTTCAACAACAAAAGAAGCCAAATCTTGAGGATCTTATAATGAAAATTTTTAATAGAACTAAAGCTCACTTCCAAGAAACTAATTCAACGCTTTAAATTTAGTAAGCCTCCATGTAAGAGGCAATAAAGTACTTTACATAGTAACATTAAGCCTAACTTGATAGAACAAGAGAATGCAAGTATCGTAGGGAGCGCAAATAAAACAATTAGAAAGTAATTTGCCTTGAGTTGAATATCTATTATAGATGCCATTATACAAAGATCTCCTTTCAAACAAAGAGAAACTCACGGAAATGCTGATAGTGAACCTGAGTGAAAAGTGCTCCGAAATCCACCAGAATAAGCAACCTCAGAAGATAAAAGATCCAAGGAGTTTTACCATCCATTTCAAAATTGGTAGTTTATCTATTAATAACGCATTAGCAAATTTAGGAACTATAATTAATCTAATGCCTTATTTTTTGTTTGATAATTAGGATTGGGTGATCCCAGCCCAACTAGGATAAGCCTTCAGTTTTTAATTAATCAATAAAGTATCTTAAGGGTATAATAGAGGATGTGTTGGTTAGATTGGTAAATTTACTTTTCATTAGACTGTGATTTTAGGTATGGAGGAACATATATATGTGCCATTAATCTTAAAACAACCCTCTCTTGCTACTTCTAAGGCTTTGATAGATGTACATGATGGGAAGTTGAACCTAGGTATTATGAATGAAGAAATAGAAATCACGAGATCCAAAAATATAAATCATATTATTAATAATCATGATGCTTGCCTCTATTTTGTTGTGATTAACACTAAAATGTCTTATATTACATAAGAAACAATCACACAAGATGTCATAGATATATGTGTCATACAAGAAAAAGAAAGAGAGAAGGATAACCTCATTTTAAAGAAGTATACGACACACTAGAAGGCTAATGAACTTGTTAGAAAGAAGAAGAAGATTAAGGTGATTAAGAAAAATGAAAAGGGTAACATCATCCATAGAACTAAGGAATCATTAGGGGAAAATTCGAGTAAGAAGTCTAGCTAAATGATTTATAGAGAAGTGCTTATTAATATGTGACCTAATGTATATTTGTTTTTAATGTTTTGATTTAAGTTGCTTATAGAGTTTAAGTTCTCTTCTTTAGTAATTTTAGGATATTGCTTAATGTTATTCCCATGATTTGATATTTATTTTATTGAATCTTAGATTACTTCTTATGGATGAGTACTTAGGATTAGTAAAATGTGATTTTATAGGTTAGTATAATAGTAACATCATGTTGGGATGGCAGTGGGTTTTCAACCCGATTAATATCCGCACTACCCGACCCAATGGATTTGGATATGGACAGTAAATCGTAAAAATCGATGGATATGGATATGGATATGGATATGGGTTGAGTCATAAAAAATGGATATGGATATGGGTAGAGTAAAACCCAAATCATGGATACCCATATCCTACCGCTTTTTTTAATTCTATTTTTCTTGAATATTTATGGTTAAATATAATAAAATATTAAAATTTTATACGAAGAAACAACTTTAAAATCTTCACTTTACTCCTCGGTACTCACATTTTCATCATATTTTTTTCTTATAGGATGATAATAATGCAAATGATATGGAGATGGAGTTTTGAATGTTGTAGAGTTCATGCAAAGATAATTTGAAGCTTTAATTATTTCAATCTTTGTTCAGTTCTAAATTGTGAAAAATTTATGTTGTCTTTGTACTAAATATTATGATTTTATTATTCCAATTTTATGATTTTTAACACATACAAATCAAAATCTTGACTTATTATTATTAAAGTTATTTTGATTTGGAGCGTTTGCAAAAATCTACTCTTTATATTTTCTATTTAGAAGTTATATTTTTATGTGCTATACAACCCAATGGATATCCAAAGACCCGAACAACCCAATGGATTTGGATATGGGTAGTAAATCGTAAAAACCGATGGATATGGATATGGATATGGATATGGGTTGAGTCATAAAAAATAGATATGGATATGGGTAGAGTAAAACCCGAACCAAACCCTACCCATTGCCATAATTATCGTGTTTCTCAACACAACAACACATCACCATAGCTACTCCTATGTTAACCTACATCAATTTACAATTGATTAATAGATTTGAACATGACCTAAACATAGCCCTACATATCACTTATGTAAGAGAACACTCAGGCTTGTCCACCCTGTATCCCTATTGCATGAAGAAGCAATAGGTACTTTATTTGAACATAGGACCAACTAAGTACTGTGTAGTTCCTATTTTTCATCTCCAGTTATGGGTATGTGAAACATGCCTCTGAACACCCCTATGTTTACTAGGTAACATTATTTAAATTCTTCATATATAACATAGGAACAATATGGTGCCATGCTAAGTTCGAGTTTAGATAATATACAGAAGCTGAGAGCACCCATTTTGAAAAAAGTCATAACAAAGTCCTATGTCCCTACTGTATTAATCAACATGTCACCGTGCAGAGGCTATGTCCCTCTAAGTGTGAAAATGAATTTTAAAAAGTTTCTAATATAGCCATAACATGGTATGATATTCTTATTGTGTTCATTTAATATAACTTATATTTCTTTATTTTTGATACAATGCATAAACATAGTATTATGTCATATCCATATATAACTTGTGTTTTAAGAACACAGAATCATGTTTTTCTCATGTTACCCTTGTATATCAAACACGTTTGCAAGTCACACCCTTGTGGATCCAATGCTCTATTTAACATGTTGAGTCAAAATGACTTTACATATATATGATTTTGATGAATAACAAAGAAGTAGTTAAAGTAGAAGCAAAATAGAAAACAGACGCAGACGAAGTTAAAAGGCAGACGCAGATTGAAAAACAGACGGAGAAGTAGGGACGTAGACGCAAAGTAGAAGCAGACGCATATTGAAAAACAGATGGAGAAGTAGAAAAGCAGATGCAGACGTAGACGCAAGACAAAAACACAGACACAGAAGCAAGACAAAAACACAGACGAAAAAATATAGACGGAGAAAAGCAGACGCAGAATTCAAAAGAAGATGCAAGAGTCAGTTCGAGTTAGTTACAGAACTCAACTGATTAACCGTTTCTTTCAAGATTCAAGAATCAAGAAGCAGTTACAGACGAAGACTATAAATATAAGTTGAAGTCGAAGATTGCAAAGGTAGCGAAAAAGAGATTATTATTGAACATTACGCGAATGAAAAGCTTTTGTGAGATTACTGTGCAAATTAGCTAAGAGCTAGTTCTACTGTAACATAGTTCGGATACTTTTGTAAGAAAGTAGTACAGATAGCCTGCAGAGGCTAAGAGTAAAAGAATACTGAGTGTAGAGACCTGAAGAGGCTCGGAAAGAATACTTGTAAACGTTGAAGAGATAGTGAAATCTCATAAAGAACTCTGAGGAGTGGACGTAGCCCACGGATTGGGGTGAACCAGTATAAAATCGTTGTGTCAACTTCTCTCTACCCTATTTCTCTTAAAGTTCAAAGTTTTGTTACTACTTAAATTTTGAAACAAGTTTTTAAAGTTTGATTGATTCGAGATTACTGAAGTTTCTGTAAAAGAACTTGTTTTTAACAAAACAGTTTTTGAAAGAGTTTTCAAAAAGGAGAATACACAATTCAACCCCCCCTTCTCATGTATTCGTTATCATCTATAAGCATTGTACTAACTTGTGATTTACTTCAATTGGTGTCAGAGCTTGGTATCCAAGAATCACTGTAGCAAAGTGTGGATGAAAGATAATGGCAGAATCACATGTATACATTGCAGAAGGTGCCTCAGTCACAAGACCTCCAGCATTCAATGGAGAAGACTATCATTACTGGAAAGATAGAATGCGGTTGTTCATAGAATCTACTCATGTCGACCTTTGGGATGTGATAGAGAATGGACCATATACACCAGTAGACGAGGATGGAAATCTTATTCCACGGACCAGATGGACGGCTGACCAAAAGGCGAGAATTCAGCTCAACTCTAAAGCGAAGTTCTTCTTTACGTGTGCCCTAAGCAGGAGTGAATATGACAAAGTTCACGGATGCGACACTGCGAAGGAGATGTGGGATACATTGTCCATCGCTCATGAAGGCACAAACCAAGTCAAAGAATCCAAGATAAGCATTCTTGAGCACCAGTACGAGCTTTTTTAAGATGAAGGATGAAGAATCTATTGATCAAATATTTGGAAGATTTCAAACAATTGTCAATGGATTGAAAGCCCTTAGAAGAACGTACTGTAACATCCCACCCCCGACAGGAAGGGTAAAATAGTAAATTGGCATAGGATGAGATTGCTAGGGATTTATTAGTATTGTCCATGCATACTGGTACTAATGAACAGTGAAATCAATACACATGAAATTACTGTACATGCATACATGACATTCCCGGTTTTTGTGCCTAAGGCAATTTTATTGTGATTAACATAGCTATTGGGTTTGAAAAATTATTCTGAGTGCGCCATTGAGTGTTTTATATTTTAAGGAATTTTTAGGAATTTTTCTGGATTTTTTCGGAGAAAATTCCTGGACCGGAAAAATCGCCAAATGGCGAACCGATTGCTTTTCGGTAGCGAAATTTGCTACCCAATGGCACTGTCATATTGGGTATATTCTTTTGAAATTTAAATTAGGTCCATTGGAGTTGATTGGGTTAAATTTTGATTAGGCTTATTGATTAAAGTGTATTAGTATTTACCTTTGACTTTTCTTCTCTCTTTGGCCTAATAGCCTTTTGCCACCTCTCCACTTCATTAATTGCCTTTCTTGGTTTGCTCATTGCCTTTCATTCTCGGTTATGTGTTAATAAAAGAAAGATTGGATGAACTTTGTTGCTTCTTGTTTTATTCCACCGAAACCTACTCTCCATTTTGCAAGCCTCTCCATCGTTTTTTTTCTTCTTTAGCTCCTCCATGAAATCAAGCTATTTTCCTTGCCTTGCAACTTAAATCTTCTATCCATGAGAAGCATGTATGGTGGTAGAAGTGAGTAGTGAAGGTGTTAAGTGAGCATAAAGAGAGAATTGAAGGTTGGAAACTTAAGAAGGTAAGTGTTCTAGTTAAGCTTTAAATGAAGTGTTAATGATGTTTTAGTTAAATGCCATGGTAGTTAGAAGCATCTAATGGGAATTGTGGTGTTATTATTAAGCTTATTGATGCATTACTTTGATGAAAATATAGGTGGAATTGATGGGTATAAATGTATGGTGTGTTAGGATAATGAATGATTATAAGTGAAGTGTTGAGCTTGATTTTGAAGTGATTAGATGACTAATCCTTAACAGAATTTGATAAGAACATGATTGTGTATGGTGCTGCCAAATTGAGGTAGTTATTCCTAGTGAATGTATGCATGACCTAGGGACTGATTTCTTGTCCATTTGGATGCTTAGTGATGTGTTATTGGCATTGGAAGTGTTAGACTCTAAGTTTAGTACCAAAGCTGGAAATTTTGGTTTTGACTGATTACACTGTTTTGATCATAACTCATTATGTAGGTATGTAAATGAGGTGAGGTTTGTGCCCAATTAAACTTTGGTTTGTTGGCTACATTCTTGTGTGAAATAGGTGTTGTCTAATTTTATTCTTAAGAGGGTGAATTTTAGCATGGAAAATTACTGCTGATGGCTGGAATGATCAGTATCCGGATTGATGACCTGATTGTGTTGATGATTTTTCTAAATTAATTGAGAAGGAATTAGGAAAAATGGTCTAAATAAAAGTTGAAGCCTATTAAGTTATATTTCCATTCCAACTGATTTTGTAATTTTTCGATCTGTATATTGGGAGATATGTACTGTGGAATATTGACTGATTTTGAACAGTTTGGTGAAACCTAGACTAAGAGTGGATTTGGTGCATATTCTGATTAGAAGCAATTTTAGCAATTTCTGTGAATTGAATTGGCTTGAGTGATCCTCTGAAGAGTTGTAGAGGAAACATTGATCTTGAAAATGGTATATAGCATGTAATTTTTGGAGATCAGATGTGGGAGTAATGAATTTTCAAAATCTGTACCTGCATGAGGTTATTGACTGCTTCCCTAATCAGTAACTTGCATGAAAGTTTTAAGCTTGTTAGAGATGTAATTGGCTTTGAAGCCCTTCATGGGAAGTGTAGCATTGTGTTTGATCTTTCCATAGGTATAAAGTATGCATTTATTTGACATTTGTGCAAGGAGATATACTGTTTAGAACATTACTGTCCAGATTGAGTACTTGCAGGGGCAGCAGCATTCACTGAATTATTTGACCTAGTTAACAATTGAATTTGATTTTAGTTCATTCATGAAAGTTGTAGAAAACATTGTGATCTTTCTGAGCATATTTATGGTGTAATTTTTGACTGAAGAGAATGGAAGTTACTGAATTTACCAAGTGCTGTTCTGTTTTGATAGGTTTGAATGGGCAGAAGTTTCAATTGAATTTTGACACCCTTAAGGGTAAATGTGATTTTATGGTTTCATGAAACTTGTAGAGGTTTCATGATCTTTCCAAAGAGGTATGGTTCGTAATTTTCTGAATTGTGTGTAAAGAGATATGCTAGTTAGAATGTCGACGGGAAAAGGGAAAAGAGAGGAAATAAGGGCTTATATCTATATATATAGTAATTATTTATTTGATTTATTGGGGACCTATAGAGGTCCAAATTGAGTCTTGTCGGCACCATTAAATTAGACAGATTTTTCGATGGAAAAAAATGAGATTAGGGTAGGAATATCATGAACATGCATTTTACACCTACATGTGCATCATTACTAGTTGGATTGAACAATTAGTGATCGTTTTATTCTCGATTCTTATAGAGGCCCAATTGGAGCGTCGATCGACCGACGTAGCAGAGACTTCCGACATTAGCTCGGAAGTAATAGGTAAGTAACCTAGTTGGTTTGTCAACCTATATGTGTTTAATTTCATGTACGATTGCCATGTGGAGTTAAGGAAGGATTATGTGTGTTTGTTTTGATTGATTTCGAACCACAAGTGTTCAAAATATTTGGAATGTGTTATAGAAGTATTAAATGTGCATAATTGAAAGTGAATTGGTTAAATGCGATATTGGACCTAGTGTATTAGGTTGTGACTCAAATTATTGGAAAACGAGGCATATGCATTCGTGCATAATTGCATGATCAAATAATGGCAGTTGTGACCGGTGGAACCAACGTAATTCCGAGCTTCAGCTCGATGATCAGGGCTATGCCCAACGTATATGAGAGCTTTAAGCTCAACACACAGGACCTCTGGTCCAATGTTTCTGAAGCCTTTGTCTCGATGTATCGGGGCATATCACGCCTAACGAGTATCGAGCCTCGGGCTCAACGCAATATAAAATCCTTTGGGACAATTGGTAGCATGGTCACAACAACGAAATGAAAATGGAAAAGTGTCACATGTGCATCATATATATGAATGATTAAATGTGATTTGTGTGAAAAGCGTCGCCTTATATGTGTAAAATTGGCAATGCGTGGGATAATTTGGAATGTATTAATATGTGCTATGATATGAATTGATTGTATATGCATGCGTTGGGTGGACCATCGATAATGGTTTCTCATTGAGTTCGCAAACTCACCCAACATTGCAATTATTTTCGGTATTGAAGAGTACCACTGTTAGTGGAGCGGAGTATGATTCTCGCAAGAGAGTCGATGTTTGAATTGGGATCAGTTCACATCGCATTTGTGTCATTTTGAATTATGTAAATTTATATTTCATAAAAATAATCTTGAATTGTTTGAGGCCCTAATTGATAAATATTATGCGAAATGTGATCTTTGATAAAGTATATGGTGAAAAGGGTTTTAATATCACGGCCTGAATCGTTTATTATTTCAGCGCCTCGACTATTTTCAAAAGAAAAATATCATAATGAGTTTTAAACTGCATTGACTGCTCTAAGCATACCACCCTCATGGTCGTGGCTCGGATATCACCGTCGATGTCGGGTTTGGGTCTCATGGAGGAGGGTGCTACATTTGTGGTATCGAGCCCAAAGAATAATGAATGTATCGGGCACATCTCAAACATAGGTCAAGTTGCATGCATTTGAGTCGTGTCGTTGCGCATCGTGTGGCAATCGATCCTAGTTTGTGTCGCACGAGGATCAATCCTACGTATACATGTGTTAAATGATTATGTGTGAGAATCGTGAGAAGTATGTGAATGTGAACCCGGAAGTGGATAAGAAATTAGGAAAGGGAAAAGGAAAAGCGGATAATGAGAGTTATATATGGTACTGTGATTATAAACACGGAATGTGGTATACGTGTGACTATGTTGGCTAGGCGATTAAGGAAAGAAGTGATATCACAAGTAATTCCCGATTAAAATGGCAAGATTACGACCACGTAAAGCGAATATGTCTAGAATCTGGAAGAAGTCCACTGGAGATATGAGAAGCATATAGTGAACTAAGTGAGATTAAAAGTCCGGGATGACGAAGTAATTAGAGCTCATTGTATATGCGATGAAATGGGAAACATTGGGCCGAGTAAAGCGTAGAAGATCCGATCGAGCAGATATTAATTCATTTGCATTTGTGTTCGATATCGAGATATCATAGATAGATGATGATAGCGAGCTTGTAATAAGGTCAATATTGTATCAGTAACGATCTACCTAGAACTGAAAGAGCAAAGTGCCTAGTAGGGTAAGAAAAAGTAGAAATGGTGAGATAAAAGTGTACAGATAAACCGAAATAAACTCATGAAATGATTGTGATCATGAGCGCATAAGCTTGAGACTGAAATGGGTATGCGAATATTGTGCTAAGAGTTTGGAAATCAGTATAATGAGATCGTAAGGGAAAAAGACAGACTGACAATTTCTACTGATTGTATATCGGGAAACTCTGGATTGGTTGAAAAGATGTATATGGACACAGAAATGGTAAATGGATGGGTAAATAGATAGAGATACAGTGGATTTGTCTCACCGATTTTGTCGTATTTTGGGGACTGTGAATACCCTATTATAGATAAAGAGATATGTAGCAATAAGGAGATGACATTGTATAAGCCAAGTGGATATGACCTTAAAAGGTCAAGCTGACACATGAATGATATGGGAATGAAACTAGAAAAAAAAATGAAACAATGATAGTGATATATGAAAAGAGTTGTCGCATTTGAGTCGATTTACCGTTGGGAGTATCTATTGGACAGTACAGTTGATCATGATTAATGAAACGTATGTGAAAGAGACATGGAAATCAAAGAGGAGATGATCGGTGAATGAGTATAGTGGCTATAAGTGTAAAGTTCATAATGGGTTAAAGTAAGACATAAGAGGGCTGAGTGTACCTGTATGAGAAGAAATGAAAAATGATTCTGGTATCGGTCAATTATTTGAGGATTAGCATAAACAGAAAGGAGTTTTATGGAAGTCTGAATTGTATAGGTTACTAATTGGCTTCCGGATAAGATGAAATAAGTTACGTGAGGTGTAGATTACGGAATAAGTGTTAAAGAAAGTGTTTATGTGGTGTCACATGGAACCTTAATGCAATGACTGTTTTGATCTTTTCAATTATGGCATAAAATTGTTCTGATTGAGATAGTGCTCAAGAATGATTGAAAAGCAATAGGGACACTAATTGGCTGACGAGACTTTCGTGAACAGTATAAAGATGGTAGCAAGACTAATGGTCAAACGAAAAGAAGTAGGGACGAAATCAAAAGTGAAATTGAGGCATATCTCAAGAGGAGATTTAGACATACCAAGTAATATATACTACTAAGGTTATCTGCATTGTGTGTATGGGAATGTAACGTATCCACCTACGTGAGTGGAATTTTAATTTGAGATGATTCTATTGCAATGTGAAGTGAATAGATCTCCATATGTGATGCAAAACTGTTGGGAAATCTAGATTTGAAGCGAAGAATAAAATAATCTCGAACTACAGTGAAATACTCAAATGAAGTGGAATTTATGGAGGTCCAATACGGATGACTAGGTATTGGCATATGTCGATGTTAATGACAGGAAATCAATTGAAAAGAGAAAATTCGTAGAGACAAGAAGTCTTAAAAGAAAGCTGACAATGACGTGATGTAGTGTTATCTTCATAAAGGGATTGCAAATACACTAATTGTGGACTCAATGAAAAAGTTAAATGATGTATGGAAAAGTCAATAAGACCCTAATAGGGAATTTTACGAGGTACGCAATTGGTAGTGACTATGATTATAGACGGAATGTGTTTGAGAGTGTTGAACAGTGAAGAGTAAACACAACTATCTGAATAATTGAGGAATTTGATACTGAGGATAAGCATACCCAGTGGGCGTTGGTGACGAACTAAGACAATATGTTAAAAGCGGTATAAGATAAATTGAATTGACTTTGATAAATGGTATGGGTGTTATGATCGAAATTGTTTAAAGCCTTGGAGACCTTCGATTCCTATACGGATACATTGTGTTTATTCGAGGAAAAAGACAGGCATAAATGACTACTATACCGACAATTCTGTAATGAACAGACAATTCTGACTACTAAATTCAAATAGTGAACAGATAATGTTGCAAAGAGCAGACCAATTCTGAGATATAAGGATTTCAAAGAATGTCGAGTAGATTATGGGTAATTGTGAAGTGTTTACGGAAAAATTGAGATACTAGATAAAGGTAAGAAAGGTTAAGAGTGCAGGAGTTAAAGTGGTGAGTCCTATGATGAGTCTGAATATGCGAGTGAAATTGGAAAAACAATATTGAATGATTCAAAGAAAAGTATCGTGCAGAACGAAAGTGATAGAACAAGAAAGTGAACAGTCGAAGCTAGACATTCTAGTAAGTATATGCGAAAAGTGAAATTGAATCACTAGGGGTATATAACAAAATGATTATAGATTCAAGTGATTATAGGTTGAATGTTCCACAGAAAAAGTGCTTAAGTGTTTTGGACTTCATAGGATTATGACCTTGTTATATAATTTTGACTGAATGACTTTAGGGCTATTGGTGATCATAAAAAGGAATTGTACACGCTTATATTACACAGAAAAGTGCCTAACAAGAGTCAAAGACCAAAATTGAGTCGAGATACTTGTGATGAGTGAAACAAAGGAAAGTGACTTAGGAAAGCTGCGGGTTAAATTTGAAGTGGATCGAGTTGGACAAATGAAATAGAATGAAATGCATATAGAACAATGAAGTGTCAAAAGAACACGAATCTGGACTAAGAGTCAATGAAATCGAAGGATAAATCGCTAGGTGGATTACCACGGTTATAGTGAAAAATAGAGATAAGTGCCACCGTGTTTGGTACGAAAGGAAAGGGAAGTGTCAGACGAGAGAAACTATTTTATTGTAAGTATCATAGTGACAAAGTGTGCAGAATTGGCAAAAAAGGGTATCAATGAAGTTATTGGAATAAGTCGTATATTGAGAAAAGGTATTGGATGGATAAATCGTGATAAGTGAGCAGGTTCGGAAATAATAAGTTGAGTCATGAACCGATTGCTTCTGCGATCTTTTGGTAAAGGAATGATTGAGTGACTTAGTGTATGGGAATTGTAGGAACATATGATTCTGTCATATTGCAAATGGTGACAATTTCGAGGATGAAAATTTTATAAGGAGGGGGGAGTTGTAACATCCCACCCCCGACAGGAAGGGTAAAATAGTAAATTAGCTTAGGATGAGATTGCTAGGGATTTATTAGTATTGTCCATACATACTGGTACTAGTGAACAGTGAAATCAATACACATGAAATTCTGTATATGCATACATGACATTCCGCTTTTGTGCCTAAGGAAATTTTATTGTGATTAATATAGCTATTGGGTTGAAAAATTATTCGAAAGCGCCATTGAGTGTTTTATATTTTAAAGAATTTTAGGAATTTTCTGAATTTTTTGGAGAAAATTTTTGACCGGAAAAATCGCCAAGTGGTGAACAGGTTGCTTTTCTAGTGGAAAGTTGCTACCCAATGGCACTGTCATATTGGGTATATTCTTTAAAATTTAAATTAGGGCCATTGGAGTTGATTGGGTTAAATTTTGATTAGGCTTATTGATTAAAGTGTATTAGTATTTACCTTTGACTTTTCTTCTCTCTTTGGCCTAATAGCCTTTTGCCACCTCTCCACTTCATTAATTGCCTTTCTTGGTTTGCTCATTGCCTTTCATTCTCAGTTATGTGTTAATAAAAGAAAGATTGGATGAACTTTGTTGCTTCTTGTTTTATTCCACGAAACCCACTCTCCATTTTGCAAGCCTCTCCATCGTTTTTTTTTTCTTTAGCTCGTCCATGAAATCAAGCTATTTTCCTTGCCTTGCAACTTAAATCTTCTATCCATGAGAAGCATGTATGGTGGTAGAAGTGAGTAGTGAAGGTGTTAAGTGAGCATAAAGAGAGAATTGAAGGTTGGAAACTTAAGAAGGTAAGTGTTCTAGTTAAGCTTTAAATGAAGTGTTAATGATGTTTTAGTTAAATGCCATGGTAGTTAGAAGCATCTAATGGGAATTGTGGTGTTATTATTAAGCTTATTGATGCATTAATTTGATGAAAATATAGGTGGAATTGATGGGTATAAATGTATGGTGTGTTAGGATAATGAATGATTATAAGTGAAGTGTTGAGCTTGATTTTGAAGTGATTAGATGACTAATCCTTAATAGAATTTGATAAGAACATGATTGTGTATGGTGCTGCCAAATTGAGGTAGTTATTCCTAGTGAATGTATGCATGACCTAGGGACTGATTTCTTGTCCATTTGGATGCTTAGTGATGTGTTATTGGCATTGGAAGTGTTAGACTCTAAGTTTAGTACCAAAGCTGGAAATTTTGGTTTTGACTGATTACATTGTTTTGATCATAACTCATTATGTAGGTATGCAAATGAGGTGAAGTTTGTGCCCAATTAAACTTTGGTTTGTTGGATACATTCTTGTGTGAAATAGGTGTTGTCTAATTTTAGTCTTAAGAGGGTGAATTTTAGCATGGAAAGTTACTGTTGATGGCTGGAATGATCAGTATCCGGATTGATGACCTGATTGTGTTGATGATTTTTCTAAATTAATTGAGAAGGAATTAGGAAAAATGATCTAAATAAAAGTTAAAGCCTATTAAGTTATCTTTCCATTCCAACTGATTTTGAAATTTTTCGATCTGTATATTGGGAGATATGCACTGTGGAATATTGACTGATTTTGAACAGTTTGGTGAAACCTAGACTAAGAGTGGATTTGGTGCACATTCTGATTAGAAGCAATTTTAGCAATTTCTGTGAATTTAATTGGCTTGAGTGATCCTCTGAAGAGTTGTAGAGGAAACATTGATCTTGAAAATGGTATATAGCATGTAATTGTTGGAGATCATCTGTGGGAGTAATGAATTTTCAAAATCTGTACCTGCATGAGGTTATTAACTGCTGCCCTAATCAGTAACTTGCATGAAAGTTTTAAGCTTGTTAGAGATGGAATTGGCTTTGAAGCCCTTCATGGGAAGTGTAGCATTGTTTTTGATCTTTCCATAGGTATAAAGTATGCATTTATTTGATATTTTTGCAAGGATATATACTGTTTAGAACATTACTGTCCAGATTGAGTACTTGCAGAGGCAGCAGTATTCACTGAATTATTTGACCTAGTTAACAATTGAATTTGATTTTAGTTTGTTCATGAAAGTTGTAGAAAACATTTTGATCTTTCTGAGCATATTTATGGTGTAATTTTTGACTGAAGAGAATGGAAGTTACTAAATTTACCAAGTACTGTTCTGTTTTGATAGGTTGTGAATGGGAAGAAGTTTCAATTGAATTTTGACACCCTTAAGGGTAAATGTGATTTTTATGGTTTTCATGAAACTTGTAGAGGTTTCATGATCTTTCCAAGAGGTATGGTTAAGTAATTTTCTGAATTGTGTGTAAAGAGATATGCTAGTTAGAATGTCGAGACGGGAAAAGGGAAAAGAGAGGGAAATAAGGGCTTATATCTATATATATAGTAATTATTTATTTGATTTATTGGGGACCTATAGAGTTCCAAATTGAGTACTGTCAGCACCATTAAATTAGACGGATTTTTTCTGATGGAAAAAAAATAGGATTAGGGTCGGTAATATTATGAACATGCATTTTACACCTACTCTCCATTTTGCAAGCCTCTCCATCGTTTTTTTTTCTTCTTTAGCTCCTCCATGAAATCAAGCTATTTTCCTTGCCTTGCAACTTAAATCTTCTATCCATGAGAAGCATGTATGGTGGTAGAAGTGAGTAGTGAAGGTGTTAAGTGAGCATAAAGAGAGAATTGAAGGTTGGAAACTTAAGAAGGTAAGTGTTCTAGTTAAGCTTTAAATGAAGTGTTAATGATGTTTTAGTTAAATGCCATGGTAGTTAGAAGCATCTAATGGGAATTGCGGTGTTATTATTAAGCTTATTGATGCATTACTTTGATGAAAATATAGGTGGAATTGATGGGTATAAATGTATGGTGTGTTAGGATAATGAATGATTATAAGTGAAGTGTTGAGCTTGATTTTGAAGTGATTAGATGACTAATCCTTAATGTAATTTGATAAGAACATGATTGTGTATGGTGCTGCCAAATTGAGGTAGTTATTCCTAGTGAATGTATGCATGACCTAGGGACTGATTTCTTGTCCATTTGGATGCTTAGTGATGTGTTATTGGCATTGGAAGTGTTAGACTCTAAGTTTAGTACCAAAGCTGGAAATTTTGGTTTTGTTGATTACCTTTGTTTTGATCATAACTCATTATGTAGGTATGTAAATGAGGTGAGGTTTGTGCCCAATTAAACTTTGGTTTGTTGGCTACATTCTTGTGTGAAATAGGTGTTGTCTAATTTTATTCTTAAGAGGGTGAATTTTAGCATGGAAAATTACTGCTGATGGCTGGAATGATCAATATCCGGATTGATGACTTGATTGTGTTGATGATTTTCTAAATTAATTGAGAAGGAATTAGGAAAAATGGTCTAAATAAAAGTTGAATCCTATTAAGTTATATTTCCATTCCAACTGATTTTGTAATTTTCGATCTGTATATTGGGAGATATGTACTGTGGAATATTGACTGATTTTGAACAGTTTGGTGAAACCTAGACTAAGAGTGGATTTGGTGCATATTCTGATTAGAAGCAATTTTAGCAATTTCTGTGAATTGAATTGGCTTGAGTGATCCTCTGAAGAGTTGTAGAGGAAACATTGATCTTGAAAATGGTATATAGCATGTAATTTTTGGAGATCAGATGTGGGAGTAATGAATTTTCAAAATCTGTACCTGCATGAGGTTATTGACTGCTTCCCTAATCAGTAACTTGCATGAAAGTTTTAAGCTTGTTAGAGATGTAATTGGCTTTGAAGCCCTTCATGGGAAGTGTAGCATTGTGTTTGATCTTTCCATAGGTATAAAGTATGCATTTATTTGACATTTGTGCAAGGAGATATACTGTTTAGAACATTACTGTCCAGATTGAGTACTTGCAGGGGCAGCAGCATTCACTGAATTATTTGACCTAGTTAACAATTGAATTTGATTTTAGTTCATTCATGAAAGTTGTAGAAAACATTGTGATCTTTCTGAGCATATTTATGGTGTAATTTTTGACTGAAGAGAATGGAAGTTACTGAATTTACCAAGTGCTGTTCTGTTTTGATAGGTTTTGAATGGGCAGAAGTTTCAATTGAATTTTGACACCCTTAAGGGTAAATGTGATTTTTATGGTTTTCATGAAACTTGTAGAGGGTTTCATGATCTTTCCAAAGAGGTATGGTTCGTAATTTTCTGAATTGTGTGTAAAGAGATATGCTAGTTAGAATGTCAGACAGGAAAAAGGGAAAAAGAGAGGGAAATAAGGGCTTATATCTATATATATAGTAATTATTTATTTGATTTATTGGGGACCTATAGAGGTCCAAATTGAGTACTGTCAGCACCATTAAATTAGACAGATTTTTCTGATGGAAAAAAAATGAGATTAGGGCCGGGAATATCATGAACATGCATTTTACACCTACATGTGCATCATTACTAGTTCGGATTGAACAATTAGTGATCGTTTTATTCTCTGATTCTTATAGAGGCCCAACTGGAGCGTCGATCGACCGACGTAGCAGAGACTTCTCGACATTAGCTCGGAAGTAATAGGTAAGTAACCTAGTTGGTTTGTCAACCTATATGTGTTTAATTTCATGTACGATTGCCATGTGGAGTTAAGGAAGGATTATGTGTGTTTGTTTTGATTGATTTCGAACCACAAGTGTTCAAAATATTTGGAATGTGTTATAGAAGTATTAAATGTGCATAATTGAAAGTGAATTGGTTAAATGCGATATTGGACCTAGTGTATTAGGTTGTGACTCAAATTATTGGAAAAGCGAGGCATATGCATTCGTGCGTAATTGCATGATCAAATAATGGCGATTGTGACCGGTGGAACTAACGTAATTAGAGCTTATTTCGATGATCGTGGCTATGCTTAGCGTATATGAGAGCTTTAAGCTCAACACACAGGACCTCCGGTCCAATGTTTCTGATCCTTTGTCTCGATGTATCGGGGCATATCACGTAACGAGTATCGAGCCTCGGGCTCAACGCATGATATGCCCGCTTTGGGACAATTGGTAGCGTGGTCACAACAACGAAATGAAAATGGAAAAGTGTCACATGTGCATCATATATATGAATGATTAAATGTGATTTGTGTGAAAAGCGTCGCCTTATATGTATAAAATTGGCAATGCATGGGATAATTTGGAATGTATTAATATGTGCTATGATATGAATTGATTGTATATGCATGCGTTGGGTGGACCATCGATAATGGTTTCTCATTGAGTTATAAACTCACCCAACATTGCAATTATTTTCAGGTATTGAAGAGTAAACCGTTAGTGGAGCGGGAGTATGATTCTTGAAAGAGAGTCGGTGTTTGAATTGGGATCGATTCACATCGCATTTGTGTCATTTTGAATTATGTGTAAATTTATATTTCGCAAAATAATCTTGAATTGTTTGAGGCCCTAATTGATAAATATTATGCGAAATGTGATCTTTGATAAAGTATATGGTGAAAAGGGTTTTCGTATCACGGCCTGAATCGTTTATTATTTCGCGCTCTCGACTATTTTCAAAAAGAAAAATATCATAATGAGTTTTAAAGCTGCATTGATCGCTCTAGCATACCACCCTCATGGTCGTGGGCTCGGATATCACCGTCGATGTCGGGTTTGGGTCTCATGAGGTGGGTGCTACATTTGTGGTATCGAGCCCGGCAATACTGAATGTATCAGGCACGATCTCAAACATAGGTCAAGTTGCATGCATTTGAGTCGTGTCGTTGCGCATCGTGGCAATCGATCCTAGTTTGTGTCGACGAGGATCAATCCTACGTATACACATGTGTTAAATGATTATGTGTGAGAATCGTGAGAAGTATGTGAATGTGAACCCCTGGAAGTGGATAAGAAATTAGGAAAGGGAAAAAGGAAAAACGGATAATGAGAGTTATATATGGTACTGTGATTATAAACCTGGAATGTGGTATACGTATGACTATGTTGGCCTAGACTGATTAAGGAAAGAAGTGATATCACAAGTAATTCCCAGATTAAAATGGCAAGATTACGGCCACAGAAAACGAATATGTCTAGAACTGGAAGAAGTCCACTGGAGATATGAGAAGCATATAGTAGACCTAAGTGAGATTAAAAGTCCGGGATGACGAAGTAATTAGAGCTCTGACTGTATATGCGATGAAATGGGAAACATTGGAACTGAGTAAAGCGTAGAAGATCCGATCAGGCAGATATTAATTCACTGCATTTGTGTTCGATATCAGTAGATATCATAGATAGATGATGATAGCGAGCTTGTAATAAGGTCAATATTGTACCGTAACGATCTACCTAGAACTGAAAGAGCAAAGTGCCTAGTAGGGTAAGAAAAAGTAGAAATGGTGAGATAAAAGTGTACAGATAAACCGAAATAAACTCATGAAATGATTGTGATCATGAGCGCATAAGCTTGAGACTGAAATGGGTATGCGAATATTGTGCTAAGAGTTTGGAAATCAGTATAATGAGATCGTAAGGGAAAAAGACAGACTGACAATTTCTACTGATTGTATATCGGGAAACTCTGGATTGGTTGAAAAGATGTATATGGACACAGAAATGGTAAATGGATGGGTAAATAGATAGAGATACAGTGGATTTGTCTCACCGATTTTGTATTTTGGGGATTTGTGAATACCCTATTATAGATAAAGAGATATGTAGCAATAAGGAGATGACATTGTATAAGCCAAGTGGATATGACCTTAAAAGGTCAAGCTGACACATGAATGATATGGGAATGAAACTAGAAAAAAAAATGAAACAATGATAGTGATATATGAAAAGAGTTGTCGCATTTGAGTCGATTTACGTTGGGAGTATCTATTGGACGATCTGATTGATCATGATTAATGAAGCGTATGTGAAAGAGACATGGAAATCAAAGAGGAGATGATCGGTGAATGAGTATAGTGGCTATAAGTGTAAAGTTCATAATGGGTTAAAGTAAGACATAAGAGAATTTGAGTGTACATATGAGAAGAAATGAAAAATGATTCTGGTATCGGTCAATTATTTGAGGATTAGCATAAACAGAAAGGAGTTTTATGGAAGTCTGAATTGTATAGGTTACTAATTGGCTTCCGGATAAGATGAAATAAGTTCTGGTGAGGTGTAGATTACGGAATAAGTGTTAAAGAAAGTGTTTATGTGACTGTCACATGGAACCTTAATGCAATGACTGTTTTGATCTTTTCAATTATGGCATAAAATTGTTCTGATTGAGATAGTGCTCAAGAATGATTGAAAAGCAATAGGGACACTAATTGGCTGACGAGACTTTCGTGAACAGTATAAAGATGGTAGCAAGACTAATGGTCAAACGAAAAGAAGTAGGGACGAAATCAAAAGTGAAATTGAGGCATATCTCAAGAGGAGATTTAGACATACCAAGTAATATATACTACTAAGGTTATCTGCATTGTGTGTATGGGAATGTAACGTATCCACCTACGTGAGTGGAATTTTAATTTGAGATGATTCTATTGCAATGTGAAGTGAATAGATCTCCATATGTGATGCAAAACTGTTGGGAAATCTAGATTTGAAACGAAGAATAAAATAATCTCGAACTACGAAGTGAAATACTCAAATGAAGTGGAATTTATGGAGGTCCAAGTACGGATGACTAGGTATTGGCATATGTCGATGTTAATGACAGGAAATCAATTGAAAAGAGAAAATTCGTAGAGACAAGAAGTCTTAAAAGAAAGCTGACAATGACGTGATGTAGTGTTATCTTCATAAAGGGATTGCAAATACACTAATTGTGGACTCAATGAAAAAGTTAAATGATGTATGGAAAAGTCAATAAGACCCTAATAGGGAATTTTACGAGGTACGCAATTGGTAGTGACTATGATTATAGACGGAATGTGTTTGAGAGTGTTGAACAGTGAAGAGTAAACACAACTATCTGAATAATTGAGGAATTTGATACTGAGGATAAGCATACCCAGAGTGGGCAGTGAGTGACGAACTAAGACAATATGTTAAAACGGTATAAGATAAATTGAATTGACTTTGATAAATGGTATGGGTGTTATGATCGAAATTGTTTAAAGCCTTGGAGACCTTCGATTCCTATCTGGATACATTGTGTTTATTCGAGGAAAAGACGAGGCATAAATGACTACTATACCGACAATTACGTAATGAATGTACAATTCGACTACTAAATTCAAATAGTGAACAGATAATGTTGCAAGGAACAGACCAATTACAGATATAGGGATTTCCAAAGAATGTCAAGTAGATTATGGGTAATTGTGAAGTGTTTCTGGAAAAATTGAGATACTAGATAAAGGTAAGAAAGGTTAAGAGTGCAGGAGTTAAAGTGGTGAGTCCTATGATGAGTCTGAATATGCGAGTGAAATTGGAAAAACAATATTGAATGATTCAAAGAAAAAGTATGCGTACCCGACAGAAAGTGATAGAACAAGAAAGTGAACAGTCGAAGCTAGACATTCTAGTAAGTATATGCGAAAAGTGAAATTGAATCACTAGGGGTATATAACAAAATGATTATAGATTCAAGTGATTATAGGTTGAATGTTCCACAGAAAAAGTGCTTAAGTGTTTTGGACTTCATAGGATTATGACCTTGTTATATAATTTTGGTGAATGACTTTAGGGCTATTGGTGATCATAAAAGGAATTGTACGCTTATATTACACGAAAAGTGCCTAACAAGAGTCAAAGACCAAAATTGAGTCGAGATACTTGTGATGAGTGAAACAAAGGAAAGTGACTTAGGAAAATCGCGGGTTAGTGAAGTGGATCGAGATTGGACAAATGAAATAGAATGAAATGCATATAGAACAATGAAGTGTCAAAAGAACACTGAATCTGGACTAAGAGTCAATGAAATACGAAGGATAAATGCGCTAGGTGGATTACCACCGGTTATAGTGAAAAATAGAGATAAGTGCCACTGTGTCGGTACCAAAGGAAAGGGAAGTGTCGCAGACGAGAGAAACTATTTTATTGTAAGTATCATAGTGACAAAGTGTACGCAGAATTGGCAAAAAAAGGGTATCAATGAAGTTATTGGAATAAGTCTGTATATTGAGAAAAAGGTATTGGATGGATAAATCGTGATAAGTGAACAGGTTCGGAAATAATAAGTTGAGTCATAGCAATGAAACGCTTACTGCGATCTTTTGGTAAAGGAATGATTGAGTGACTTAGTGTATGGGAATTGTAGGAACATATGATTCCTGTCATATTGAACCGTAGACTGACAATTTCGAGGATGAAAATTTTATAAGGAGGGGGGAGTTGTAACATCCCACCCCCGACAGGAAGGGTAAAATAGTAAATTAGCTTAGGATGAGATTGCTAGGGATTTATTAGTATTGTCCATACATACTGGTACTAGTGAACAGTGAAATCAATACACATGAAATTACTGTACATGCATACATGACATTCCCGCTTTTTGTGCCTAAGGAAATTTTATTGTGATTAATATAGCTATTGGGTTGAAAAATTATTCTGAGTGCGCCATTGAGTGTTTTATATTTTAAAGAATTTTTAGGAATTTTTCTGAATTTTTTCGGAGAAAATTTTTGGACCGGAAAAATCGCCAAGTGGTGAACCGGTTGCTTTTCGGTAGCGAAAGTTGCTACCCAATGGCACTGTCATATTGGGTATATTCTTTTAAAATTTAAATTAGGGCCATTGGAGTTGATTGGGTTAAATTTTGATTAGGCTTATTGATTAAAGTGTATTAGTATTTACCTTTGACTTTTCTTCTCTCTTTGGCCTAATAGCCTTTTGCCACCTCTCCACTTCATTAATTGCCTTTCTTGGTTTGCTCATTGCCTTTCATTCTCAGTTATGTGTTAATAAAAGAAAGATTGGATGAACTTTGTTGCTTCTTGTTTTATTCCACCGAAACCCACTCTCCATTTTGCAAGCCTCTCCATCGTTTTTTTTTCTTTAGCTCGTCCATGAAATCAAGCTATTTTCCTTGCCTTGCAACTTAAATCTTCTATCCATGAGAAGCATGTATGGTGGTAGAAGTGAGTAGTGAAGGTGTTAAGTGAGCATAAAGAGAGAATTGAAGGTTGGAAACTTAAGAAGGTAAGTGTTCTAGTTAAGCTTTAAATGAAGTGTTAATGATGTTTTAGTTAAATGCCATGGTAGTTAGAAGCATCTAATGGGAATTGTGGTGTTATTATTAAGCTTATTGATGCATTAATTTGATGAAAATATAGGTGGAATTGATGGGTATAAATGTATGGTGTGTTAGGATAATGAATGATTATAAGTGAAGTGTTGAGCTTGATTTTGAAGTGATTAGATGACTAATCCTTAATAGAATTTGATAAGAACATGATTGTGTATGGTGCTGCCAAATTGAGGTAGTTATTCCTAGTGAATGTATGCATGACCTAGGGACTGATTTCTTGTCCATTTGGATGCTTAGTGATGTGTTATTGGCATTGGAAGTGTTAGACTCTAAGTTTAGTACCAAAGCTGGAAATTTTGGTTTTGACTGATTACATTGTTTTGATCATAACTCATTATGTAGGTATGCAAATGAGGTGAAGTTTGTGCCCAATTAAACTTTGGTTTGCTGGATACATTCTTGTGTGAAATAGGTGTTGTCTAATTTTAGTCTTAAGAGGTGAATTTTAGCATGGAAAGTTCTTGTTGATGGCTGGAATGATCAGTATCCGGATTGATAACCTGATTGTGTTGATGATTTTCTAAATTAATTGAGAAGGAATTAGGAAAATGATCTAAATAAAAGTTAAAGCCTATTAAGTTATCTTTCCATTCCAACTGATTTTGAAATTTTCGATCTGTATATTGGGAGATATGCACTGTGGAATATTGACTGATTTTGAGCAGTTTGGTGAAACCTAGACTAAGAGTGGATTTGGTGCACATTCTGATTAGAAGCAATTTAGCAATTTCTGTGAATTTAATTGGCTTGAGTGATCCTCTGAAGAGTTGTAGAGGAAACATTGATCTTGAAAATGGTATATAGCATGTAATTGTTGGAGATCATCTGTGGGAGTAATGAATTTTCAAAATCTGTACCTGCATGAGGTTATTAGCTGCTGCCCTAATCAGTAACTTGCATGAAAGTTTTAAGCTTGTTAGAGATGGAATTGGCTTTGAAGCCCTTCATGGGAAGTGTAGCATTGTTTTTGATCTTTCCATAGGTATAAAGTATGCATTTATTTGATATTTTTGCAAGGATATATACTGTTTAGAACATTACTGTCCAGATTGAGTACTTGCAGAGGCAGCAGTATTCACTGAATTATTTGACCTAGTTAACAATTGAATTTGATTTTAGTTTGTTCATGAAAGTTGTAGAAAACATTTTGATCTTTCTGAGCATATTTATGGTGTAATTTTTGACTGAAGAGAATGGAAGTTACTAAATTTACCAAGTACTGTTCTGTTTTGATAGGTTGTGAATGGGAAGAAGTTTCAATTGAATTTTGACACCCTTAAGGGTAAATGTGATTTTATGGTTTCATGAAACTTGTAGGGTTTCATGATCTTTCCAAGAGGTATGGTTAGTAATTTTCTGAATTGTGTGTAAAGAGATATGCTAGTTAGAATGTCGACGGGAAAAGGGAAAAGAGGAAATAAGGGCTTATATCTATATATAGTAATTATTTATTTGATTTATTGGGGACCTATAGAATTCCAAATTGAGTACTGTCAGCACCATTAAATTAGACGGATTTTTTCTGATGGAAAAAAAATAGGATTAGGGTCGGGAATATTATGAACATGCATTTTACACCTACATGTGCATCATTACTAGTTCGGATTGAACAATTAGTGATCGTTTTATTCTCTGATTCTTATAGAGGCCCAACTGGAGCGTCGATCGACCGACGTAGCACAGACTTCCCGACATTAGCTCGGAAGTAATAGGTGAGTAACCTAGTTGGTTTCTCAACCTATATGTGTTTAATTTCATGTACGATTGCCATGTGGAGTTAAGGAATGATTATGTGTGTTTGTTTTGATTGATTTCGAACCACATGTGTTCGAAATATTTGGAATGTATTATAGAAGTATTAAATGTGCATAATTGAAAGTGAATTGGTTAAATGCGATATTGGACCTAGTGTATTAGGTTGTGACTCAAATTATTGGAAAACGAGGCATATGCATTCGTGCATAATTGCATGATCAGATAATGGCAGTTGTGACCGGTGGAACCAACGTAATTAGAGCTTCATTTCGATGATCGAACTATGCCCAACGATATGAGAGCTTTAAGCTCAACGCACGGGACCTCTAGTCCAATGTTTACAGAGCCTTTGGCTCGATGTATCGGGCATATCATGCCCAACGAGTATCAGAGCCTCAGGCTCAACGCAATATGCCCGTCACTGGGACAATTCAGGCGCATGGTCACAACAACGAAATGAAAATAGAAAAGTGTCACATGTGCATCATATATATGAATGATTAAATGTGATTTGTGTGAAAGGCGTCGCCTTATATGTGTAAAATTGGCAATGCGTGGGATAATTTGGAATGTGTTAATATGTGTTATGATATGAATTGATTGTATATGCATCGTTGGGTGGACCATTGATGATGGTTTCTCATTGAGTTCGCAAACTCACCCAACATTGCAATTATTTTCAGGTATTGAAGAGTACCCGTTAGTGGAGCAGGAGTATGATTACCGCAAGAGAGTCGGTGTTTGAAGTCGGGATCGATTCACGCCTGCATTTGTGTCTTTTGAATTATGTGTAAATTTATATTCGCAAAATAATCTTGAATTGTTTGAGGGCCCTAATTGATAAATATTGTCGAAATGTGATCTTTGATAAAGTGTATGGTGAAAGGGTTTTCATATCACGGCCCTGAATCGTTTATTATTTCCGCACACTGATTGCTTTCAAAAGAAAATATCATAATGAGTTTTAAACTTCATTGATCGCTCTAAAGACACCACCTCATGGTCATGGGCTCGGATATCACCGTTGATGTCGGGTTCGAGTCTCGCAGGAGTGGGGTGCTACACATACAATAATCAAGATCACGTACGAAAGATCTTAAGAAGTCTTCCGAAGAGGTGGAGACCAAAAGTTACAGCGGTGCAAGAAGCGAAAGATTTGAGCGTACTAAAGCTTGACGAGTTGCTTGGATCACTGAAGATTCATGAAGTAGAGCTCGATGCTGAAGACAAGCCCAAACGGGAAAAGTCATTAGCACTGATGGCCGGACAGAAGAACCACAAGACTCAAAGAAGGAGGAAGTCATCAAAAGCATTAAAGATAGAAGAATCGAAGAGTGATGACTCAAGCGAATCAGAACAAGAGTCAAGTGATGAAGATGACAAATTATCATTCATTTTTCGTAAGATAAGACGGATGTGGAAAAAGAAGTCCAAAGGAAGTCAATTCTTCAAGAAGAATAGAAAAGATGATGGCAAAACAGAAAGGACATCAATCATATGCTACGAGTGTAATCAACCCGGACACTACAAGTCCGAATGTCCTACTCTAAAGAAGAAATCAAAGAAGAGTAGAGAAGGCAAGAAAATCATGATGGCAACTTGGGAAGATCTAGATTCATCAGAGTCAGATACAAATTCTGAGTCATCTGAACATGCTAATATTTGCCTAGTAGCCGAGGAAGAAAGTGATGAGGAGGTAACTTCTGAATACGATAACTTGCATGAAGCCTATTCAGAATTATTAGAAGACTCTCATGCTATTCTGAAACAGTACAAACTGTTAAAGAAGAAGTATGTAGAAAATCTTAAACATACAGAAGAAATAGAGAGAGAAAATGCTTGCTTAAAGAAACAACTAGAGGATAAAAAGAAAGTTGTAGATAGATCCGATGAGATAAATCAGTTAAAGCTTAGAATTAAAAGTCTTTCATCTGATTTAGCTACATTCACTGAGAGTATAAAGAGAATGAATGAGATGCTAGAAAAATGTAGACATCCGAGCGATAAAACCGGATTAGGGTTTTCGGATAATACGTCTCATTATAATAAGAAGCCTCCTTCTCAAAACAAAGGGAATTATCAAACACGTTTTCATCAACAGTTTAAGAAAAGGCATCAGAGAACTCATTATATGCATCTCGCTAACCGAAAGGACCCAAGAAAATATAGGTACCAAAGAGTGAAATAGTTTCTCCTGCAGATATCCTTCCTTGAAATGCGATAAGCACCGTTGGTATTTAGGCAGTGGTACTTCGCGATACATGACGGAAGAAGGTCTATGTTCTAGATCTTGATATAAGAAGGGAGGATCGGTGACTTTTAGAGACAACCAAGCGAGGCAAGATAATTGGAATCGATAAGATAGGTAAAGATTCCTTTGCATGCATAGATAATGTCTTCGCTTATTGATGGTGCGAAGCACAATTTGATAAGTGTTAGTCAATTGTGTGATTCTGGTTTCATAGTCATGTTCAATCAAAGTCTTTGTGAAGTCAAAAACAAAGATGGATCTATATTCTTTTCTGCCAAAAGAAGAAATAATCTTTATAAAATTGATTTAGAAGATTTTCAAGATCAAAATGTTTCATGTTTTCTATCTTCTGAAGAAGAAAGACTAATCTAGCATAAAAAGCTAGGTCATGTCTCTTTTAAACACATTTCAAAGTTGGCAAAATTTGATTTGGTAAGAGGCTTACCAAAAATGAGTTTTGACAAAGAATTTTTCTGTGAAAGTTGTTTGAAAGGAAAACAAATTAAAACATCGTTTTCTTCTAAAAATTTTGTAACATCTTCTAGACCTTTGGAGTTGTTACATATGGATTTATTTGGTCCAACTAGGACAATAAGTCTTGGCGGAAAGAAATATGGGCTTGTTATTGTTGATGACTTTACTAGATTTTGTTGGATATTGTTTCTATCACACAAAGATGAATCTTTTAAGTGTTTTAGGACCCTTTCTAGAAAGTTACAGATTGAAAAAGGAGTATCTATAGCTAGTATCAGGAGTGATCATGGTGGAGAATTCGAGAATGAGAAGTTTAGGATATTCTGTGAGGAGAATGGAATTTCTCACTATTTCTCAGCCCCTTGAACCCCACAACAGAATGGAATTGTTAAAAGGAAGAACAGGACGATTCAAGAGATGGCAAGGACTATGTTGTGTGAAAAGAATCTTCCTAAGTACTTCTGGGCCGAAGCTGTGAATACAGCACGTTATATTCAGAACAGAATACTGTTGCCACCCTTGTTGAAGAAAACTCCTTATGAGTTATGGAATGGAAGGAGACCTAATATATCTTACTTTCATCCATTCGGATGCAAGTGCTCTATTCTGAATACAAAGGAGTTGTTAGATAAGTTCGACTCAAAGACCTATTCAGGAATTTTTCTAGGCTACTCATCATCATCTAAGGCCTTTCGGGTATATAACTTTATCTCAAAGACAGTTAAGGAAATCATCCATGTCAAGTTTGATGATCGTTCCAAACCCCACAAGGAAGATGACATGGAGAGTGAAGATCCTTCAAAGAACTTAGATGATACAATAGAAACTCCATCATCAGGAACTCAAGTAGATAAGGTTGAGGATATTCCAGAAACTATAGGTTTAAAAAGAGATTGGAAATATAGGAGTTCTCATCCAGAAGAGCTAATTATCGGAGAGACCTCAGAAGGAGTAAGGACAAGGTCCAAATTCAAAAGAGAAGCTAATGTGGCTTTCATCTCTGAAATAGAGCCTAAGAAGATTGAGGAAGCTCTTCAGGACGAAGCTTGGATTTTAGCCATGCAAGAGGAGCTGAATCAGTTTACTAGGAATAAATTTTGGTCCTTAGTTCCAAAACCTTCAAAGAAATCCATTATAGGAACCAGATGGGTTTTTAAGAATAAGCTAGACGAATCAGGCAGAGTGAGTTGGAATAAAGCTAGATTAGTAGCACAAGGCTATAATCAGCAAGAAGGAATAGACTACAATGAGACATATGCTCCAGTAGCAAGACTTGAAGCTATTAGGATTTTGCTGGCATATGCTGTTTGTCACGATATAAAGCTTTTTCATATGGACGTGAAAAGTGCTTTTCTAAATGGTTTTATAGACGAAGAAGTGTATATGAAGCAACCTCCTGGCTTCGAGGATGTTAAGAATCCAGATCATGTCTATAGACTTCATAAAGCCTTATACGGCCTGAAGCAAGCTCGTAGAGCTTGGTATGATCGTCTAAGTAATTTTCTCTTGGAGAGTGGGTTTACTAGAGGTCAAGTTGATAAGATGCTTTTCAAAAAAGATTATGAAAATGATTTTATCTTAGTGAAAATATATGTCGATGATATTATATTTGGTGCTACTTCAAAGAAGTTGTGTATGAGTTTTGAGAGTCTGATGAAAAATGAGTTTGAAATGAGTATGATGGGTGAGTTAAAGTTCTTTCTTGGGTTGCAAGTTAAGCAAACCGAAGAGAAAATCTTTATTCATCAACAAAAGTATGTGAAATAATTGTTGTGTAAATTTGATATGAATAATGTGAAGCCTATGGCAACTCCGATGCATCCTTCAAACCTTTTATCGAAAGATGAACTTGGTAAGAAGGTGGATCAAACCCTGTATAGAGGGATGATCGGTTCTTTACTGTATCTTACAACAAGTAGACCTAATATTCATTGGTGTATGCTTGTGTGCAAGGTTCGAGCCGATCTAGAGAGTCTCATTTTATTGCTGTTAAAAGGATTATGAGATATCTCGCAGGTACTACTGATCTTTGCTTAATGTTTGAGAAAGGTAAAGGTTAATCGGATATTGCGATACGGAATATGCCGGAGATAGAATTGAGAGGAAGAGCACTAGTGGAGGATGTCACTTTCTTAGCGCAAACCTAATTTCCTAGTCAAGCAAGAGACAAAGCTCAATTGCTCTATCAACTGCCGAAGCCGAGTACATGTCTGCCGCAAGCTGTTGTTCATAAACACTGTGGATCAAATATCAACTGGAAGATTATTCAGTTCAAGAAGAGGAGATCCCAATCTATTGCGACAACACCAGTGTTATCAATCATCAAAGAATCCAATACAAACATTCGAGAGTAAAGCATATCAAGTCGACATCATTTCTTGAGAGACTACGCCCGAGGAAGGTGAATGCGACTACAGTTCATTGAAACAGAGTATCAATGGGCAGATATCTTCCTTAAACCATTGAGTGAAGAACGGTTCAGACGGAACCTTAACATGATTATGTTAAATGACCAGTCAAGTTAAGAGATCGTCAAAGTTAACGGTGTCGAAGCGATGAGTTTCTGGTTTGGTAACTTCTCTCACAAGGAAGTTGTGGAGGGAAAATCTGATGGTCTTGAGGATCCCAATAATTCTAGAACCCACCGGACAAGACTCCTACAAGTAGTCTTAAATTAAAATCATTACGGTTACTCTCAAATACAGACGTTTCATCTCTCTCTCGAAAAACTCTTGAAATCAACTCTACCTTTGAAAAACATTTTACCCAGAGCCAGTTTCTAATCAGAATCAATGGAGCCAGCTATGATGTTCGGAAGGCATGTGGACTTCGAATCTCTAAAGAGAGATGTTATGGATGTTGAACCGAAAATTGTAGAAGCTGGGTGGAGAAATTTTTTCCAGGTGCGGGAACCAGTGTATACAGATGAGGTATATGACTTTTGGAAGCATACGTAACTGGTTGATAACACCATCGTCTCAACAGTAGATGGAATAACCGTTATTATGACAAAGGAGTTAGTGGAGAAGGTGACTGAATGCTCTTCAGTTGGAGAAACCCTATCAACCAAAGTCGGATGGATGTCCAAGGTTAGTATGAAGGAAGATGTCAGAAAACAGTTATATGGAGCTAATGACCCATGGGAGAGGAAGACTTCAAGTCTGGTCCCGAAAGCTAGGGTTCTTCATGCGATTTTGTTTAATTGCATCTTACCAAGAGTCGGGTCAAGGCATCTAGTGACTACCTTGGATGAGCAATGTTTGTTCTATCTGCTAAATCGCCGACCAATAGACATACCATTTTTGATTTTTCATTATATGGTTAAGGGGATAAAGGATACCAACAGTTATCCTTATGGCATGCTACTCACCAGGATTTTTAGGGAATCCAGAGTCCTTCTTCATAGAGGAATCAGAAGGATGGTATCTGTCAAGAGTACCATTAACTCGAGATACAATAAGAAGAATGGGCTGAAGGCGTGGTGAAAGTAGAAGTAGAGTCTACAAAGAAAGCTAGAAGCGAGGGGAGCGGTTATCGAAGAAGTCTCCCGCCACAAGTTCTAAATCTCAAGTAAGTATGAGATTACCGATAGATGAAAGAAGAAAATTATCGGGAAGACCGTTGGTCAAACAGGCAAGTCTTCAAAGAGAAGTGAGCCCAGTTCGGAGGACAGAAGAAGGAGCGCAGAAAAGAAAAGGAGAGAATCTTTTGGGTGAGATTTCTAAAAAGGCGAGGAGATCACCTAGGATTCGCACTCTGCAACAACAGGAAGAGAAGAGAGCTAGAGAGCAGAGTCAGGCAGAAGGTTCTGGATCTCGCGTACCGAAGGGAACAAGATCTCTAGTCTCAATTTTAGAAGAAGACTTAGCCAAACAGGCTAAAGAGATTGAGAAGAAGAGAAAGTCGGAGTCTGAGAAGGAAAAATCTCAAGTGCAGAAAACTCCGAGACTGACTGAAGCAGAAGAAAAGACTAAGAAGATTAGTCGAAAGAAGAGTGTGTCCACTGATGGGGAAGTTAGTCAAAAGAAAGATACTTTCAATGCTGCTCAAAAGGAAAAGGAAATTGAGTATAACAGAGTTCAGGATATTCCCTTGCGCCAACAGGAGGAACCGGAGGAGCTAAGCTGGCTCGGGAGAATCTATGAAGCTCAACCAGAGGCAACAATGTAACCAAACTTGGTTCGGGTACCCTGAGAGAAAAATGATGAAACGGTCTGATTGTATTCAACTATTCTAAAATTTTGAGAAGACCCAAGTTGAAGATCAGAATGGTTGAAGTTGTTACCAAGAGGAGAACTGCAATCGCCATCTGTAATCAACCAAGGAGAAACGTAATGGCTGTCGTATAACCTATTTCGATAAATAGTGACACATGGCATTTACTGAATGAAGATGAAAAGACTTTCTATGATGTCTTGAGGGATGCTGCTACAAAGCCATTCCCTACAAAAATATCCAGCAAACCGTGTACTATTTATCAAATCACAGAGAAGACGGAAATAAAGGTTGTACCGGATATTCAGCCAAGATATCCTTTGGATTTGAACAAGGGAAAGATGAAGCTATTTCCTGAAGAAATAAGTGATGATCTTTCCGCGGATCAAATTGAAGAAGAAGTGCGTCGAATTGATGAAGCATGCGCTTCGAAAGAGAATACTGATGGAGCTAGTTGTATCTATACAGATAAGTATGAATACTATCCAGTAGGGGGACGACTAATAATAGGGACGTTTATTGAATCCCTTGTCCAGACAGTTTTACGTATTAGGCCTCTATCTAATACACTGTGTATTGAAGCTGAAGCCATACCCCTGCAAGGAAGACAGTTGCTAATGCTACCTGCTCCTTTTGATTTAGACCTTCCAGAGTCAAATCTATTCGTCCATCCACCCACATTTGCGATTAAAGAAGATTACATTCCATCCTCGGACGTATATGCTACAACAATTGCGTTCACTGCACCCTCAGCAGATAATGATCAATCCTCCTCGCTTGACTCACTGGCGAAATCAACAAATTAAGCGGAGAAGTCAACGAGATAAAGGAGACGATGAATGATTTGAAGAAGATGATGACAAAACTAATGAAGAGTCGTCGTCATTAATCATTTTTTATTATAACAAATAGGGGGAGAAGAGAATAAGCAGAGGAGAAGAGAATGAGCAGAAAAGAATCTCAAAGGGTGTGATTGAAGGAGACGAAGAAAAGAAAGGAAGAAGAGGAAAAAGATTTTTAAAGATAATTTTTTTTAAACATTGTATTTTGTTTTCTTTTTATGTGTATAATTTGTTATCATCAAAAAGGGGGAGATTATTGAGTCAAAATGACTTTACATATATATGATTTTGATAAATAACAAAGAAGTAGTAAAAGCAGAAGCAAAATAGAAAACAGACACAGACAAAGTTAAAAGGTAGACGAAGAAATACAGATGCATATTGAAAAATAGACGGAGAAGTAGAGACGCAGACGCAAAGTAGAAGCAGACGCAAATTGAAAAACAGACGGAGAAGTAGAAAAGCAGACGCAGACGCAAAGTGAAACGCAGACGCAAGACAAAAACACAGACGCAAAAATACATACGAGGAAACACAGTCGCAAAAATATAGACGGAGAAAAGCAGACGCAGAATTCAAAAGAAGACGCAAGTCGATTCGAGTTGAAATTCATGAACTCAACTGATTAACCGTTTCTTTCAAGATTCAAGAAACAAGATTCAAGAATCAAGAATCAAGAAGCAGTTACAGACGAAGACTATAAATATAAGTTGAAGTCAAAGATTGCAAAGGTAGCGAAAAAGAGATTATTATTGAAAATTACGCGAATGATAAGCTTTTATGAGATTACTGTGCAAATTAGCTGAGAGCTAGTTCTACTGTAACATAGTTCGGATACTTTTGTAAGAAAGTAGTACAGATAGCCTGCAGAGGCTAACAGTGAAAGAATATTGAGTGTAGAGACCTGAAGAGGCTCGGAAAGAATACTTGTAAACGTTGAAGAGATAGTAAAATCTCATAAAGAACTCTGAGGACTGGACGTAGCCCACGGTTTGGGGTGAACCAGTATAAAATCGCTGTGTCAACTTCTCTCTACCCTATTTCTCTTAAAGTTCAAAGTTTTGTTACTACTTAAATTTCAAAACAAGTTTTTAAAATTTGATTGATTCGAGATTACTGAAGTTTCTGTAAAAGAACTTGTTTTTAACAAAACAGTTTTTGAAAGAGTTTTCAAAAAGGGGAATACACAATTCAACCCCCCTTCTCGTGTATTCGTTATCGTCTATAAACATTGTACTAACTTGTGATTTACTTCATAACACATACTTAATATACTATATATTGTGAACACAACCTCAACACAATATTATGTAAAGCCCATATTCACCTGAGATTTAATGCAACAAACTCATGTCTATGACAAATTGCTCCCACTCTTCTTCCAATTTTCTCCCAAATCAAACCTTCCTATTGCACCTTCTAGTGATTTTTACCTTTCTCAAGCTAGTTTATACTTGATTTTACCCATCAATCAATAAGATTTGGAGATCCAATATAATGTTCTTTGCAAGACAGAAAACCCAAAATTTTCTAAAGTTAGCTTTTGTGAAGTTTTGTATAATTATTACATCTTTGTCTTCTACACTTACATGAATTTTAGGTATTTCTATCCCCTAACATTTCCTTTCAATATTAGTAGGAATTATGGATTATTTGGAGATAATGATTATGAATTATAGTTCATAATGGATGAACATCCACATTGCAAAAAATTAGGGATTGGTGGGGTTACGATTGGATGAATCATTACTTGGGTTCATGTTTTGATGCTACATTTGAGTTGGTTATAGATGAAAATAAATTAATGGTGCATTGTTTTGGGCATGACATAGTGTTTATTTAATCATTGTGTTGGGTTATCATGTTCTTAAGGATATGCTTGTCCATGAATTAAAGTTGATGTCAATAGCCTTATTTTGCACGTGTGTGCGTGCTTTTGTGTATGTGGGTGGATGGCTGGGTATGTTAATTTGGTTTCCAAAGTGGCATAATGGAATGATGAGTATAGTTTGGGTCATACGTCAATGCGAAATGAGCATAAATATGGGAAGTGATATATCACCAGGCTAATGCATTTTTGGAGGTTCATGTGTTTTGTTAATAGTTTCCAAAGGGGAAATTTAAACAATTTCTTTTTTTTTAACGTTATAATTTGATATGTCTAAATACACAGAGTCTGGTGTTGCATCTCATTCATAGTTAATGCAATTGAGAGCTAATTTATTAATGTTTTAAGTCATTTGATCATGACTCAATAAGCAACATCAATAGCTCAGCCTAGGCAAAAAAAGGACCAGTTTATCAAGAGTTGGTACTGGAGTTTATATGTAAATTCCAATTGAACAAGAACAAGACCGATTAGGATGATGATTCAATGATTCAATTCTACTAGAAGGCATGCTTGACTAGTTTAGCTATAATTAGTTTGGTATTCACGTCATACTCTATTTCAAGGATCACGCCTGTAGCTTGCATCCTAGCAGGACACAACTTGATTGGGACTACTGAAGGTCTATACTAGAAATTGTTACAATGATACGGTCTCGGTGTGACCTTATTATCTAATATAATCTAAAGCATTCACCTTCTATTTTGCATCAATAAGAAATGTGAACAAGCTACTTGTTCACTTTTTGTGTGCTCAGCACAATAATATATTTGTATTCACTTGTTGAGATTTATTCTTCCTCTACTACATGTGTAATTGGGTGCGAACACATCTAGGGCATACATTTATTCAGCTTATCTATGGTGATTTTATCAATTCAACTTTGGTGTGATTGGAAGTGGGTTAACTATTATGCAGTGTTGGACCAATGGTGGTTGAAAAATTAAATCCCACTTATGTTTTGATAATAATAAAATGTATATAATTTGTTAAGAAATTATTTCAGGTGATTTGGATTGAAATAAATCTAGAAAACATTATAAATCATGGTAAAATCAAGAAGGAAGTAATCTTCAACATGTTAGAGACTTAAACATGAAGATTTGGGAAGATCCGAATGAATATATCCGTTGGAGTCAGCACAAGTCGACCAACATTTCACAAGTCGACTAATAAATTAAAGATCATCAGATGGGGGTTGAAACAAGTCGACTAATATGTTACAAGACGACTACAAATCAAATAGAATAGGAACACTAGTCGACTATCATGTCACTGGTCGACTGATCGAGGAGCGAAGTTAAAGCCTGCACTAAAAATGTTAATACTAATTGACTACAACAGCTCAACTAGTTGACTATCAGGTAGAGCTGAACAAGATGCGTCCGAATCATTCACAAATGGAAAGGAGAAAGTTAAGGAACGTCTATTAGCAATCAGGCAACGGCTAGTGGACTTCTCCAATGGCTATAATCATCTTAAAGCTTGCAAATAAATAGAGATACATCGAGGGAATTGATTATTGATGTAAAAAATCAAAGTATACTACTATAGTTCCAAAAATTTGCTCTCATACTACTTTTAGCTTGGTCTGAATTCCATTCATTTTTGTAATGATAGTTATTGCTTTCATTTTCTATCTTGTTGTTATTGTGAGTTGAGTGATTAGAGAAAATCACTTGTGAGGTAGGATTTGTGCCGAGAAAACAAATCGATTGTAAGGATAGCTTGAGCCGAGAATCAAGTGGTGTTGTAAGAGTTCACACTAAACTAAAAAGTGTGCAATAAAGTGGTTTGTAAAATCCTAAGTGAGAGCTTAGGTAGAGGACGTAGGTCTTAGCATCGAACCTCTATAAAAACAGTGTTTGTTCTTCTTCCTTATTTTCTTCATTTTAATTTGTTTAATTTGTTTTTGTTTGGAATTAACTTCTGATTTTTTGTAGAACTTTGCGAAAAGCTTTAAAGATCTATTCAATCCCTCTTCTAGATCGTTTACAATTGGTATCAGAGCAGAAGTATCCAGGGATGGCACAGTATAACTTAGCGGAAAAAGGTAACACTAATAATCGCCCTCCTTTGTTTAATGGTACTAACTACTCTTCTTGGAAAAAAATCCTATGAAGTATCATATTATAAGCGAAGGAGTAGAATATTGGAAGATTATCATCTTCGGTCCACAAGCTCCATTGAAAGAAAACGGCGAGGTAAAAACGGAGCTGGAGTATGACGACAATGATTGAAAGCAAGCATACATAAATGAAAAAGCTATGAAATTGATACATTGTGCTCTCACGGTTGAGGAAAGAAATCGAGTGAACTCATGTACGAGTGCTAAAGAAATGTGGAAAAGACTTCGTATCACTCATGAAGGAACCAACCAAGTACGAGAGATAAAGATCAACATGCTTCTCCATGACTATGAAATGTTTGTCATGAAGGAAGGTGAGTCTATTTCCACTATGCTTGATCGTTTTGCAGAAATCATAAATGGATTAGGAAACCTTGGAAAGCATATGACTGATAGTGAAAAGGTGAAAAAGATTCTTCGCTCACTACCGAAAGAATGAGACTCTCAAGTCACCGCTATTATGGAGTCTAAGGATCTCAATCATTTGGAATTCAAAGCCTTGGTGGGATCTCTCATCAACTATGAGATCATTCTCAAATCAAGAGGAGGAAGAGGTAAGTTACAAAAATCAATTACTTTAAAAGCTAATGCTTCTTCTCTTGATGAAAGCGACGAAGAAATAGATGAAGAAGAAGAAGACGAAGAAATAGCAATGTATGCCAGAAATTTGAGAAAGTTCAAAGGACTACTCAAAAATAGGAGGAAAGAATTAAGTGGTGGAAGAAATGGAGAAAGAAAGAAGTACACAATGGAAAGAAGATCTAAGGGCTATAAAGAAAAGAAGAGCAATGAAGAATGTTAGAAATGTGGAAAAAGAGGACATCATGCTAGAGAATGCAAAAGCTCATCTTTCACTTCAAATTTCCAGAAAAATGACAAGTATGACAAAGGGAAAAAGAAAGCTAGCCTAGTAGCCATTTGGAGTGATGATGAAGAAGCATACCAAAGTAATGATAAAAACAACTTAGCGCTTATGACAAATAGCTCCTCAACATATGATGATGAAGATGAGGTACAAGCAAGGAATGAAAATTCATCAAGCACATGGTACATTGATAGTGGATGTTCAAGGCATATGAGTGGAGACATAAGCCTATTTGCAGAAATTAGACCAAAGAATCAAGGATATGTCACATTTGGAGACAACAACAAAGGTAAAGTCATTGGTATTGGTAAAGTGGGTAAGGAACCTTTGCCTACCATTGACAATGTCTTGCTTGTTGATGGCTTGAAACATAATTTGCTAAGTGTTTCTCAATTGTGTGATATGAATTTTAATGTGACATTTGAATCATCTCATTGTATGGTTAAGAAGGATGAAAATGTTGCATTCATTAGTTTGAGACATGGTAATATGTATATTGTTGATTTGTATGATGATAGTTCTTTTAATGAAAAATGTTTGGTGACATTAGAAGAAAATGCATTTTTATGGCATAGAAAGTTGGGACATGCACCATTGCCTTTAATTTCTAAGCTTTCTAAAAATGATACCGTGAGAGGTTTGCCTAAGATCAAATTTGTTAAAGGTCACTTATGTGAATCTTGCTTGAAAGGCAAACATGTTAAGGAATCGTTCAAACTAAAGAAAGAAATTTGTACATCTCGCATTCTTGAACTTGTTCATATGGATTTGATTGGACTATCTAGGCATGCTAGTCTAAGTGGTAAATTATATGTTCTTGTAATTGTTGATGATTTTTCCAGATTTACTTGGGTGAGATTTCTTACAAATAAAAGTGATGCCTTTAACGAGTTTACTAAGTGGTGTAGGTTGGTTCAAAATGAATAGAATTTGACAATTGTTGCAATAAGGACCGATCACGGAGGTAAATTTGAGTGTGAACCATTCGAAAGGCTTTGCGACAAATATGGAATGGAGAACAACTTCTCAACACCTAGAACACCACAACAAAACGGTGTTGTAGAAAGAAAAAATCGCTCACTTGAAGAAATGAGTAGAACTAAGCTGAATGAATACAATCTTCCTAAAACATTTTGGGCAGAGGCAATCAATACCGCATGCTATGTTATCAACAGGCTACATCTCAGACGAAACAAAAACAAGACACCATACGAGCTATGGAAAGGTAAGAAACCCAACATTTCATACTTTCACCCATTCAGTTGCAAAGTTTTTATTCATAATAATGGAAAGAATAACTTAGGAAAATTTGATTCAAAATCTGATGTCGGTGTATTTCTTGGTTATTCTCTAACTAGTAAGGCGTTTAGAGTTTATAATTGTTGGAACCCAATTTTTGAGTGAAAATAAGAAATATTCAAAAGTGGATGAGTTGATTGAAATTAAGTTGAAAATCAAGAAATAAAGAGAGAAAGTGTGAGAAGATGAAAAATTGTGAAAAGTTTGACTTTTTGGCCTTGAGAGTTGACTTTTGATTTAGTCAAAATTTGAGAAAATGATCAACATGAAACTTGTAGGTTATGTTGAGAGTTTTCTGTAGCCATAAAGTTTGCAATTTTTTGATATCGAGAGTGAAAGTTATGAACAGTCAAAGCTCAGGTGTGTTATAGGTTAACTTATATTATGGCTGAAACTTTGACTGGAAAATTTACCTAGTTAGAGGTTAATTGAGCCTTGATGTTCTTCATGAAAGTTGTAGGTGACTTTCTGATCTTCGCATCGATATAAAATATAACATGATTGGACTTTGGAGTTGAAAGATACAAATTTTCAAAGTTGAGTCTTTGTTTAAGAATATATTAATTTGGACAAAATCTTTGACTAGAAAAGTGATCAGTTTAGAGACAGAATTGATTTTTGATTTCTCATGAAAGGTTGTAGAGCTTCCTTCAAGCTTTTCATGGAGACCAATTTTGTCACATTTGGAGTTCGGGATTAAGAGTTCTTAAGGTTGGAAGATTCAGATTTTATAAATATTTTTAAAAAATTAAATTAAATTTGGTCCAGGCGCCCTCTCGCGAGGGCGAGCCTTTCTCCCTACGAATGCCCTTGCGAGGGCGAGCTCGCCCTCGCCTCGCCCAAATGCGGGCGTTCTGCCTCGCCACGACGCTGTTTCCCCCGCGTCTGCTCTCCTCGCACGCGCGCCTGTTCCGCAACGACGTCGTTTCTTCCTCCTTCACACGACGTCATTTCGGTTTCCCTTTCCAGCCTGCTGTCGTTTCCCCTCCGTACGGCGTCGTTTTGTTTTGTGCTTTCCCCTTGTGCGACGTCGTTTTGAGTTTCTTCTGAATTTGCTTTTCTCTTCCTCATCCGACCCTTGCTCAATATTTTGCTTATATCTTTTCTGTCCGACATCCGATTGACTCGATTCTTGAAGCGTTGGATTCCTAAGATAATGAATTTCATTTTTATGGAAAATTTGTGAATTTTTGAGATTAAATTAAGGGTGATTAATTTAACCAAAGTGAGTCAGGAAATTTTCCGAACATAGTTCAGTATTTTGAGAAATTCGGGATCTGTAGAGATCCGATTGAAGTGATTCTTGAGGCGAAATAAAGTTAAGACATGGGGCTACAAGTCATATGAAGAAAGTAAATTTCAATTTTTCCCCTAAGATTTTAAATTATGAAAGTATTTTGAGCATAACTTCTGTTATGGTAATCGAAATGAGGTGATTCTTATTTTGAAGTAAACTAGAGACATAAGGCTACAATTGTTACGAAGACATTGAATGTCAATTTTGGGATTAAGAATGTTAATTTCTGGATGGAAATAATGTGCTGGAAAATGTGTTAGAATATGAACAACCCGAAATGTTTTCCGTATAACTTTTGATGTAGTGCTCCGAATTGGATGATTCTTGTGGCATTATGAAATTAAGACATAGAGGAACATTTCTCTATAAGGAAGTTTTGACAAATTCCTTCAAATTGATAGTGCGAATTAGATCCGTAAGTAAGCATGACTAAAAGTAAATGTTAAGGGCAATTTGGTCTTTTTAGTCATCATTTAAATGACATGGCATTATATAAAGTAGAAGGATGTCGTGTGGGGGAGGAAGAAACACGATTTTAGTGTAAAGAAGAAGAAAATAAGAAGAAGAAAGATGGAGAAGCTTCGGCCATGGAGAAAGATGAGAGAGAAAGCTAAGTTTTGATTTTTCTACTTGATTCTTAGGGATTTTGAGGTTGTACCAAGAGAGAAAAAGATGGAGGAGCACAAGAGCTTCCTTCCAAGCCAAGAAAAGTCGGATTTCAGTGAAGAATGAGGTAAGGTCGAAAATTTGATGTGTGATTTTTGATGAATTTTTGGTTTAGAATTGTGGAAAAGGACATGGGTTTGTGATTTATGAAGTAAATTGTGATGTATATGCTTTAGGTTATGTTTAATTTTGGATGAAAATTTGTTTAAGGTTTAGGCTTAATTTTGTGTTAGAGGATTTTGTGAAATTTTGGTGTAGAATTATAGATGAGAATATGGGTTTGTGAAATATGAATTTAATTTTAAAGAAATTGTGATTTATGATATTGAATTTATGTAAATTGGTTTAGGCCAATTTTGGAAATTAGGGTTTTCGAAAATTGGAGATTTAGATAGTTGAGTATGTGAGGAATTAATGTTTTCTAAGCTCAATTTGAGAAATTAAGTTAAATATGATATTGAATTTGAGTGAATCGGTTTAGGTCAAATTTGGAATTTGGGGATTTTAGAAATTGGTGATTTAACTATCTTAGAATTAGTATGAATTGATGATTTATGACATCAATTTTAAGGATTAAGTTATTTATGAGGTTGAATTTTGATGAAATTGGTTTAGGGAAAATTTAATTGGAAGAAGGAAAGAAGAATTGATCAAATTGGAGCTTGGAACAAGTCTCTGGTATCGATTCGAGGTGGGTAGCTTATTTATATTTTGATCTATAAGCTCAATACGAATTTTCGAAAATAAAAGAAAGACAAAATTTAGATTGTTGATAAATTATTGTTTTTGTAAAATTTTGAAATTATGATTTCCGAATGTTTTCGAAAAATTATTATAAGCTTAAATTCATTGTTTTAAATGATTTGATAAATTGATAGAAATTTCGTAAGTGCATTTGTTATGTACGCATTGATAAATTATGCAAATTGTTGGAAATTATTGATTGATTGAATTAATTGAATTGTATGAATTATGTAAATTGTGAGTTTGTTGTGTTTGATGAAATAAAGTTTTGCAAAGTGCCTTCGAGCAATGCGAGTTTCTGTTTTCGCTTATATATTAAGTGGGTTTGGTTAGGTCCTCTATGAGTCAGTGCACTATCTCTACTTGTTTATAGCCTTCTCCATTTGCTCATTAGTGGCATGGAGCTCGATTTGGACTCCCTTCACTGCCTGCAGGACCATTATCTTGAGGAATGTGCGAGACGCTCTATTCGGACGAACTGGACCATTTTGATATGTTACGTGTTTTTGATTTGTTTCTGTGTGCTGCATTCATGTTTAAAATTTGATAAATAAAAAAGTGAAGTTTATTATGAAAAATTTGAAAAATATTGAAAGGTTTTAGGAAAATGTTTAAAAGGTTGTAAAGTTTGAAAAATAAGCCTTTTGGCAAAAAGTTTATGAAAAATGATTTCTACTTATTTTTTAATTTATAAATGTGTTATCCACTGAGCTGTGTAGCTCACCCCCCTTTCATCCCCATCTCTAGGTTTCGTGTAGGAGATCGGATGAAAGAAAGAAAAGACCTTTGTTCATTTTTGTTCAGAGTGTATCTTATGTATTTTGGGCTTGGAATGTCATTAAGTGTATTGTGTAAGTCATTATAAGAATGTTTTATGAGTTCTGGACATGTGTATTTAAGAAAGTTATGGAAGAGATTTGGGTATAACGATTCGATTTCTGGAATTGTGTCATTTATGAATGGTTAATTAGATTGAATTGTCATTTATGAATGATGGGGATTGTATATTGATTATAAATATGATGATTGTGATTTGGATATAGATAATGAGATTGTTGTGTTGACTAATTGAGAATTATGGAAGTATTAGGTATGGCGTGTGTTTCTTTGGTGTTTGGATTCGGACGGAGAGTCCGATGATTTTGAGCTGTGTTTGGGATTATAGAAGTGTTTTTGAACACCTTGCAAGTTTTGGGTTAGGTCAAAGGCAGCCGTTATGCTGCCGAATTTTTCGTTAGAAATAAATTGGAAAAGAAGACAAATAAGATTTAGATGCTTAAAAGATGGATTTAGCGATTTATATGATTGTTTACAAAGTTCGTTATGATATGAGAGATTGAGTGAGGAAAATTCCAAGAAAAAGGAAATCAGATTTGATTAATGAGTAAATAAAAGGAAAGAAAAAAAATTTACACCGGATTTTGGATAGTCTAGGTTTCCAACGCGATCATTTTTCTTTGGTTATTGTTCTCGGATGTCAGATATGATTCAGTTTAATTACTCCATTTGTATGTTTTCAATTTGATTGATTCGTTTGTCCACTTTGCTGCGCTTTGCCTTTGATTAGTATTCGTTTTCGCTTCGCTATCTTTGCATGCGTTCGTTCTTTCAAATTTTGTTATTCGATTTACTTTTGATTCGTTTGTTTCGATGCTTTCGCCTCGTTTGTTATTGTGCCATTCTTCGTTATTCCGGTTGGGATCTGGTTCCCAGATCGGGATTCAACAATAATAATAGAACTAAGTGTGTTGAAGAAAGTATTCATGTTAAATTCGATGATATGATTTCACCCCCGAGAAAGGTTTGTTTTGATGATGATGCAGGAAATTTAGGAAATGGAGTTGAAGAAGTGGAATACAAGATTGAAGAATTAAAGCTAAACGAGGAAGATCATGTACCAAGCACCAAAACTTGGGCAAAAGCAAAGAATCATACTATAGAGCAAGTTATTGGCAGCTTGGATGATGGTTTAAGAACCGAAAGAAATGTTTATGAACACATGAGCAATTCAGCCTTCATCTCATTAGTGGAACCCAAGAATATAAAAGAGGCTCTTGAAGATGAAAATTGGCTATTAGCTATGCAAGAAGAGCTTAATCAATTCAAGAGGAATAATGTATGGGATTTGGTAGCTCCACCAAAAGACAAAACTATCATTGGAGTCAAGTGGGTAAATAGGATAAAATATAATGAGAATGGTGAAGCAATCAAGAATAAATCAAGGTTAGTAGCTCAAGGATTTTATCAAGAAGAAGGCCTTGATTATAATGAGACATATGCTCCTGTGGCTCAATAGGACGCAATCAGATTATTATGTGCTTTTGCGTCGCATAAAAGGATCACATTAAATCAAATGGACGTTAAGAGTGCGTTTCTAAATGGATACATTCAAGAGGAAGTTTATGTCAAACAACCACCGGGTTTTGAAGATCATAAACATCCGGATTATGTCTACAAACTCAAGAAGGCACTCTATGCTGGGACCCGATCCCGAGACCGGACCCCAACCAAAAAACGGAACGAACGAAAGCGAAATTGAAAGAAAGGAACACATGGCAGAAGCAAAATCATATACGAATCAATTGTCAAATTGGATAAATTGAATCCGAAGACGAATCGAATAACACAAAGCGGAAGCAACAAATCGATTAACAGATTCGCGAAGCAACGACAGATCTAAGATCAAAACGAAACAAAATCAATTACCGACATCCGTGAACAAATATTTTAGGAATCACTGTCGCGTTGGAAACCTTAGACTTAAACTGTCCAAAATCCGGTATAAATTTTTTTTTCCTTTTCTTTTCTCTCTTTTCTCATTCCTCAATCCAAATACATTCACATACAATCGCACTATCCAATGTCCAATACACGTTTATTCACATTTTTTCATATACAAATCATGCTTATATCTCAATTGAACATACAAAATTTATATGACATATCCATGCAATACCATAACTCAATAGTCTCATCAAAATCTCATAATTCAATTACAATTTATACACCATTTCATAAATAAAAAGCTTTATACAAAACATAGTGGCATTTTCAAGCCTTATACATTACCCATAACCCTAAACCAAAGTACACAATACACATCAATTTTAGACTTCTCAGTAACCACCTAACTTAACAATAATACATATAAACACATGCAAACAGAAATCTTCAATTTTCTTTACCCGATCTTCTTCTCATCACTTGTGGATGGGAATGAAGGGGGTGAGCTTATAGCTCGTGGGTAACAGTTTATAACAAATAAATAAGCAAAAACTCTTGAAATTCTTTTTCTTTTACATTCGTTTTAGAAAACATTTCTTTGAAATCAGTAAAGCACATTTTCAAAAAGTTCTTTTCTTGCCGTATTCAAAATCGCAATTTGCAAAACGTATGATTTTTAGGCTTTTAGCCATAAACCCATAGGTTACAAAACATGAATGCATCAACTTGACAATTCACATATGCAGTGGCAAATCACATATGCAATGCACACAATTGGCTCGAGAGTTCCATAAATACGACGGAAAACCAAAGTTTTACCGTAAACACAACGAGTCCGATTTCTCATGATCTCGTGGCCCCAAGCGGGCAGCCGGGAGAAGGCTATCTATATGTCGACGTGCACGTGACTAACGAAACAGGTTCTCTCTCGCCCACTCAAAAGCAGATATCATGCTCAAATTCATTTATCGAATGCTCTTTTCTGAATATACGAGATGCCAGGGAATCTTCCGAGGTATAACACAAATGTATTTTGAAATTCATCAAAAGTTCATGTATTGAATCAATAATGATTTTTCAAACCATTCATACAATGATGCAACATTTATGATGCAATTGAAATCAGAAAATCTCTTTGTTTAAGGAAAGCAGTAGTGGCTTATAAATCTATTATAAACAGGTACCCACCTCGAATCGATGATAGAAGCTTGTCCTTAGCTTCAATTTGACCAGTTCTTCTTTTATTCTCCCAATTGAAAATTCCCTACACCAATGTCACACGAATTCGACCTCATAAATGACATAATCCTTAATATTGAACTTAGAAAACACTAATTTCACACATAATCAAGCCATCTAAATCACCAATTTTCAAAAACCCCAATTCATAAAATTGGGCATAACCCTAATTAATTTTCATCCAAAATTAAACCCATAATACTAAGCAATCACCAAAATTGACTTCATAATACACAAACCCATATCATTTTCCATGATTCTAAACCAACAATCTTCCAAAATTCACAAATCAAAATTTCAGGTCTTACCTCATCCTTCACAAATTTTCGGATTTCTTAGCTCATGTTGGAGCTCTCGTCATCCTCCACATTTTTCCTTCATGAAGAAACATGGAAAGCTTGCTTGAAGACCCTTAAAAATCAAACCCTAGCTCTCTCTCTTTTCTTCCTCCTTTACTCATCCGAAGTCTTGCTCTCCCTTCTCTCTTCTTTCTCTTATTCTTTTTCTTCTTTTGTTTCTATCAATTGTCGTGCATTCTCTCCTTATAAAGGACCACAATCTTGCCATGTCATTAAATGACTTAAAATTGACTCATTTGCCCTTACTCATAAGCCTAAAACTTAACTCTTTAAGTAAACTTCCAAAATTGCCCCTTCCTTTTTGCCTTAAAGACTTTATAGAAATGTCCCTCTACGTCTTACGAATCCATCGCTTCAAGAATCGGATTAATCGGAGCTCTATATCTCAAAATGTCTCAAAAATACTAAAGTCTGTTAGATATTTCGTTTGGACCAAAACTACATCAAGACTAATCACTACACGAAACTTCACTCCAGAAGTTGAACATCTTATAGGCTAAATTGTCGATTGGCTCCTTCATATAACTTGTAGATCTATGTCTCTAGTTTCATTTGAAATAGAAATCACCTCATTTCGACCTCTACTGATTCAGAAAACATCAAAATACTGAAATATGTTCAGTGGGAAACACCAGCTCAAATCCTCTATTAACACACTCACTGTACCCGTCCCACCTTTTCCACTTAATCTTTCTCACTTCATTTCAGATAGCTCCGATTTGGTGGAGATGAATAGAAAGGTCTTATGAATCCAATGGTTCAAGAATCAAGTCATTCGGAGGTCTAGAGAAGAAGTTATGGTCAAAAGAAGCAACCATGTTTATGACCTCAATCGTACTGAACCTGTTTTGGGGAAACAGCTATAACTTTCTGTAGAAATGTCTGATTGAGGTGTTATTTGAATGGTTTGAAAGAGGACATAAAGAGCTACAACTTTCATGAAGGTCTCAAAGGCCAAATCTTTCATCTGTGGGCTCAAAACAAAAGCATTTATGATGACGCGTCATTTTAAGGCGATGATGACATCATCGACGATCTGATTCTGGAAATTGCTATAACTTTCCCTACGGATATCGGATTAAGGATTTCTTTTTATGGATGGAAAGACACTTTCAAGAGCTAAAACTCTTATGAAGACCTAAAAGGCCAATTCTAACGTTTTAAGGGTAGAAAATGGATCGGAAGGTAACAATATATAATGGCAGACGGTCAAACCGAGACGCAAAAGTCAAACCGAGGCGATAAGCGAGAATCGAGGCGATAAATAGTAAGTGAGATGATGAGCAAGATTGCGTCTCATTTCTATGAGCGATGGCGAGACGATGAGCAAGAATGGCGAGACAATGAGCGAAGACTTCATCTCATTTCTATGAACCAGAATCGAAATGATGAGCGAGAATTGAGACGATGAGCAAGATTGCCTCATTTCTATGAACGATAACTAAGGCGATGAGCGAATGGCGAGACGGTCAAACCGAGACACAAAAGTCAAACTAAGGCGATAGGGTGAGCAAGAACTTCGTCGACTTTTTCTCGAACGTCTCAACTTATAAGATGTATAACTTTTGACTCGAATTCCAAATTTGACAAACTCGGTGTCTATAGAAAGGTAAAAGAACCTCTACAACTTTCATGAAGGCCTTAAAAATCAGATCGACCTCTAAATTGGTCAAAACTCCACACAAAGTGACTGGTCGATCGACTTCACACTAAATGAGATCGTAACTTCTAAAATCATAACTTTCTACTCCCTTGTCCAATATTTTCGTGCTTTATATCAATGGAAAGATAAAAACAAGCTCTACAACTCTCAAGAAGGCTACTTAATCCTATTCCATACACATCAGTCCCAAATTTGTATCGATCACAGCATACACAAAACTTCCCTATGAACACATCAATTCAAAATTTTGCAGCATCTGCACTCAACTTCAATAACTCACATCTCCCAACCTCCACATCCAAAAATAGCACATTATACATCATTGGAAAACTATGGAGGTCCTCTATTACATTTAAGAATGCCATTTGATCCAATTCAAACCACAACAGTCCAGAAATTGCCTCAAAACACAACATATACAATCCTACACTTAGAGTATTTTCCAAAACCAAAGCAAAATACACTTAACTTTCAAAGATCATAACTTTCAATCCCGATATCGAAAAATATCATACTTAATGGCTACGAAAAGCTCTCAACATAAGCTACAATTTTCATTAAGATCATTTTCTCAAAATTTGCCTAAATCAAAAATTCAACTCTCAAGTCAAACTTTCTATCCTAAAAAAATCAACTTTCTTAATTTCTTCAAAATATAACACTTTCACTAATTATTTCTTGCTTTTCAACTTTCATTTCAATCAACTAGTTCATTTTGACTTTCATAACTCATACAACTCTACTCAAATTTCAAAGTCATCAAAATCAATCACTTCATTTCTCATCAATCTCCTTTAAGCACAATAACATCTATAACACAATTCACATCCAAAAACACTCATTGAATTCATTTTAATATTTCTAATTTTCACCGAAAGTTCGGGGTCCAACAATTCTTCCCCTCTTAAAAGAATTTCTCCCTCGAAATTCCTATCTGAATAATCACCACGTAACTTATTCTCTCAAATAATTTCTTCGAAATAATCATATTCAATCCCTTTCTTAACTAATTCCTCATCATACATATTCCTCAACTTACTCACAATTTATCACTTCTTGTGTCAAATACCACCAATATCATATCATATATATTTAACGGATTTACACAAGTCAATGGTCCAATTCTTAATAACCTTAATATGGACCAATACCATTCAATTTAATCCTTTTGAACTTCCATATATATATCTATATCTCTATCATTCAACTCATCTTTCACGTATCCTATATTAGATCTCACATATATATATTCGAAAGGAATTCCTCCAAATTCATCGTGAAATTCGAACCTTAATCTCCATTATCACATTGTTTTATCATCAATCACGCTTTCGACACCTTAATCAAAACATTCTTATACTCCAAATACATGTTAGGCCATTCACATCAATATCACATTCTCACTAATTCAATCATATTCATTCACTAACTCTTATCGTCTTCTCATGCAAGTCACTCATACACATACGCCCATGTAAGATCCTATAACCTGGCTCTGATACCACAACTGTTGGGACCCGATCCCGAGACCGGACCCCAACCGAAAAATGGAACGAACGAAAGTGAAATCGAAAGAAAGGAACACATGGCGGAAACAAAATCATATACGAATCAATTGTCAAATCGGATAAATTGAATCCGAAGGCGAATCAAATAACACAAAGCAGAAGCAACAAATCAATTAACTGATTCGCGAAGCAACGACAGATCTAAGATCAAAGCGAAACAAAATCAATTACAGACATCCGTGAACAAATATTTTAGGAATCATTGTCGCGTTGAAAACCTTAGACTTAAACTGTCCAAAATTCGGTATAAATTTTTTTTTCCTTTTCTTTTCTCTCTTTTCTCATTCCTCAATCCAAATACATTCACATACAATCGCACTATCCAATGTCCAATACACGTTCATTCACATTTTTCCATATACAAATCATGCTTATATCTCAATTGAACATACAAAATTTATATGACATATCCATGCAATACCATAACTCAATAGTCTTATCAAAATCTCATAATTCAATTACAATTTATACACCATTTCATAAATCAAAGCTTTATACAAAACATAGTGGCATTTTCAAGCCTTATACATTACCCATAACCCTAAACCAAAGTACACAATACACAACAATTTTAGACTTAAGAACCACCTAACTTAACAATAATACAATATAAACACATGCAAACAGAAATCTTCAATTTTCTTTACCCGATCTTCTTCTCATCACCTATGGATGGGAATGAAGAGGGTGAGCTTATAGCTCATGGGTAACATTTATAACAAATAAATAAGCAAAAACCCTTGAAATTGTTTTCTTTTACATTTTAGAAAACATTTCTTTGAAATTAAGTAAAGCACATTTTCAAAAGTTCTTTTCTTGCAGTATTCAAAATCGCAATTTGCAAAACGTATGATTTTTAGGCTTTTAGCCATAAACCCATAGGTTACAAAACATGAATGCATCAACTTGACAATTCACATATGCAGTGGCAAATCACATATGCAATGCACACAATTGGCTCGAGAGTTCCATAAACACGACGAAAAACTGAAGTTTTACCGTAAACACAACGAGTCTGATTTCTCAGGATCTCGTGGCCCCAAGCGGGCAGCCGGGAGAAGGCTATCTATATGTCGACGTGCATATGACTAACAAAACAGGTTCTCTCTCGCCCACACAAAAGCAGATATTATGCTCAAATCTATTTATCAAATGCTCTTTTCTGAATATACGAGATGCCATGGAATCTTCCGAGGCATAACATAAATGTATTTTGAAATTCATCAAAAGTTCATGTATTGAATCAATAATGATTTTTCAAACCATTCATACAATGATGCAACATTTATGATGCAATTGAAATCAGAAAATCTCTTTGTTTAAGGAAAGCAGTAGTGGCTTATAAATCTATTATAAACGGGTACCCACCTCGAATCGATGCTAGAAGCTTGTCCTTAGCTTCAATTTGACCATTTCTTCTTTTATTCTCCCAATTGAAAATTCCCTACACCAATGTCACACGAATTCGACCTCATAAATGACATAATCCTTAATATTGAACTTAGAAAACACTAATTCCACACATAATCAAGCCATCTAAATCACCAATTTTCAAAAACCCCAATTCATAAAATTGGGCATAACCCTAATTAATTTCCATCCAAAATTAAACCCATAATACTAAGCAATCACCAAAATTGACTTCATAATACACAAACCCATATCATTTTCCATGATTCTAAACCAACAATCTTCCAAAATTCACAAATCAAAATTTGGGTCTTACCTCATCCTTCACAAATTTTCGGTTCTTAGCTCATGTTGGAGCTCTCGTCATCCTCAAGACGTTTTCCTTTATGAAGAAACACGGAAAGCTTGCTTCAAGACCCTTAAAATCAAACCCTAGCTCTCTCTTTCTTCCTCCTTTACTCATCCAAGTCTTGCTCTCCCTTCTCTCTTCTTTCTCTTATTCTTTTTCTTCTTTTGTTTCTATCAATTGGCGTGCATTCTCTCCTTATAAAGGACCATAATCTTGCCATGTCATTAAATGACTTAAAATTGACTCATTTGCCCTTACTCATAAGCCTAAAACTTAACTCTTTAAGTAAACTTCCAAAATTGCCCCTTCCTTTTTGCCTTAAAGATTTTATAGAAATGTCCCTCTATGTCTTACGAATCTATCGCTTCAAGAATCAGATCGAACGGAGCTCTATATCTCAAAATGTCTCAAAAATATTGAAGTCTGTTAGATATTTCGTTTGGACCAAAACTAAATCAAGACTGATCACTACACGAAATTTCACTCCAGAAGTTGAACATCTTAGAGGCTAAATTGTCGATTGGCTCCTTCATATAACTTGTAGATCTATGTCTCTAGTTTCATTTGAAATAGAAATCACCTCATTTTGACCTCTACTGATTCAGAAAACATCAAAATACTGAAATATGTTCAGTGGGAAACACCAGCTCAAATCCTATAAGAACACACTCACAACACCAGTCCCACCTTTTCCACTTAATCTTTCTCACTTCCTTTCAGATAGCTCCGATTTGGTGGAGATGAAGAGAAAGGTCTTATGAATCCAATGATTCAAGAATCAAGTCATTCGGAGGTCTAGATAAGAAGTTATGGTCAAAAGAAGCAACCATGTTTATGACCTCAATCGTACTGAACCTATTTTGGGAAAACAGCTATAACTTTCTGTAGAAATGTCTAATTGAGGTTTTATTTGAATGGTTCTAAAGAGGAAATGAAGAGCTACAACTTTTATGAAGGTCTCAAAGGCCAAATCTTTCATCTGTGGGGTCAAAAACAAAAGCAGACGATGATGACGTCATTCTAAGACGATGATAACATCATCAGATGATACAGATTGGGAAAATTGTTATAACTTTCCCTACGGATATTGGATTAAGGATTTCTTTATATGGATAGAAAGATAATTTCAAGAGCTAAAACTCTTATGAAGACCTCAAAGGCCAATTCCAACGTTTTAAGGGTAGAAAATGGATCAGAAGGTAACAATATATAGTAACTAAGACGGTCAAACTGAGATGCAAAAAGTCAAATGAAACGATGAACGAGAATCGAGACGATAACAGTACTTCGCCTCATTTCTATGAATAGTAATCGAGACGATGAACAAGAATCGAGACTATGAACAATAAGCGAGACGATGAGCGAAGACTTTGTCTCATTTCTATGAACGAATCGAGGCGATGAATAGTAATCGAGACGATGAATAGATTGTCTCATTTCTATGAGCGATGAATCGAGACGATGAACGAGAACTAAGGCGGTCAAACCGAGACACAAAAAGTCAAACTAAGAGGATAGGGTGAACAGTAACTTCATCTGACTTTTTCTCCAGAACATCTCAACTTATAAGACACATAACTTTTGACTCATAACTCCAAATTTCCCAAACTCAGTGTCTATAGAAAGGTAAAAGAACCCTCTACAACTTTCATGAAGGCCTTAAAAATCATATCGATCTCTAAATTGGTCAAAAACTCCACACAAAGTTACTGGTTGATCAACTTCACACTAAACAAAGATCGTAACTTCTAAAATCATAACTTTCTACTCCCTTGTCCAATATTTTCGTGCTTTATATCAATGGAAAGATAAAAACAAGCTCTACAACTCTCAAGAAGGCTACTTGATCCTATTCCATACGCATCAGTCCCGAATTTGCATCGATCACAGCATACACAAAACTTCCCTATGAACACATCAATTCAAAAATTTGCAGCATCTGCACTCAACTTCAATAACTCACATCTCCCAACCTCCACATCCAAAAATAGCACATTATACATCATTGAGAAACTATGGAGGTCCTCTATAACATCTAAGAATTCCATTTGATCCAATTCAAACCACAATAGTCTAGAAATCGCCTCAAAACACAACATATACAATCCTACACTTAGAGCATTTTCCAAAACCAAAGCAAAATACACTTAACTTTTAAAGATCATAACTTTCAATCCCGATATCGAAAAATATCATACTTTATGGCTACGAAAAGCTCTCAACATAAGCTACAATTTTCATTAAGATCATTTTCTCAAAATGTGCCTAAATCAAAAATTCAACTCTCAAGTCAAACTTTCTATCCTCAAAAAATCAACTTTCTTAATTTCTTCAAAATATAACACTTTCACTAATTATTTCTTGCTTTTCAACTTTCATTTCAATCAACTAGTTCATTTTGACTTTCATAACTCATACAACTCTACTCAAATTTCAAAGTCATCAAAATCAATCACTTCATTTCTCATCAATCTCCTTTAAGCACAATAACATCTATAACATAATTTACATCCGAAAACACTCATTGAATTCATTTTAATATTTCTAATTTCCACCGAAAGTTCGAGATCCAACACTCTATGGGTTAAAACAAGCACCTAGAGCATGGTATGAAAGGTTAAGTACTTTTTAACTCAACATGGGTATATTCGTGGTAAGATTGATAATACTTTGTTTATTAAACATGTTGATCAAGATATGCTAATTTGTCAAATATATGTTGATGACATTGTGTTTGGTGCTACTAATGAAATTTTGTGTAAAGAATTTAGTGAATTAATGCAAAGTAAATTTGAAATGAGCATGATGGGAGAACTCAAATTCTTCCTTGGGTTGCAAATCAAGCAATACAATAATGACATCTTCATTCACCAATCAAAATATACCAAGGAGCTTCTAAAGAAGTTCAAAATGGAAGGATGCAAAGTAGCAGTAACACCAATGTCAACAAATCAGGTCGTCTTGGAAAAATCTGAACATGAGGAAGATATTGATCAAAAAATTTATAAAGGTATGATTGGCTCCCTTTTGTATTTAATTACTTCTAGACCTGATATTATGTTTGCTATATGTTTGTATGCTAGATTTCAATCTTGTCCTAAAACTTCTCATTTGAATGCATGCAAAAGAATTTTTAGATATCTGAGTAGAACTGTTAATCATGGTTTATGGTATCCGATTGTGAATCATTTGATTTATATGCTTACAAATGATCTTGATCATGGTGGTATGTAGGGTAGATAGAAAAAGCACTAGTGGCTTATATCATTTCTTAGGATCATCCTTGATCTCTTGGGCTAGTAAAAGCAAGTTAGTGTAGCTATTTCTCATCATTGAATCGAATATCGCAGATTTGGAAGTGCATATGCCCAAGTTCTTTGGATTAAACATCGATTGCTTGACTATGGTATTGTGGTTAAAAATATTCCTATTTATTGTGATAATACCAGTGCAATTTGATTGAGTAGAAATCCAATTTTGCATAGTAGAACGAAGCATATAGAAATTAGACATCATTTCATACGTGATCATCGTTTGAAAGGTAACATTTGTTTGAAGCATGTTTCATCTAGTGACCAATTAGCTGATATATTTACTAAACCCCTTAAGGAAGATGTGTTTGTTAACATCAAATTGAAACTTGGTATGTGTGATTTAAATTCCTTTTGTTGATTTTAATTTTCTGCATACATTAGAACAGCAAAATGGTCAAAATATTAGGCAAATGTGCAATTCCATCTAAAGAACACATCATCATGATCTACACTTAGGCTAAAATGTAATTGATTTGGGTTTGGCAACATTCCAGTCGACTAATTGGAGTTTAAGTCAACTGAGGTAGAGGAATTATTCGAGCTGTTTTGCTTTCTAATAGTTATAGTCGACTAATACACCTATTTTTTCAAAACCAGTCGACTAACTGGACATGACCAGTCGACTAGTTTTCTTTCAAATAACCCCCACTTTTCCTTTTATTTTTACTAGTCGACTAACCCCATACCAGTCGACTATAAGTCATCTGGATCTCCTTTAAAAGCTTATTTTTCCCAAAACCTCTGAAAAGGCTATCTCCCTCTCCTTTGAAAATTCTCCCTCCTAGTCGACTTATTCCCCCTGTTTTTCTCAAAAACTCCATACCGACTGTCAATCGATCCTCACAAACACTAAACCCTTTGTTCAATTCTTCAAATCCTCCTCCTACTCTTACAATCCCCTTTTGAGTCTCCTAAACCCTAACATTCAAAATTTACTTCCATCTTTCTTAAATATGTCAATTTCTCACAATGGCTCCAAGGAAATCTAATGGAAAAGGGAAGAAGATAGCCACTCCTCCATGAGGTCCAAGAGTACGTGGGTCTTCTTCAAGAGGAGGTGGTGATTGAGAAAATGAAGATGTTGAAGCCAGGTTCATCTCACGTGAAGCTCAAACCCTCTATTACACGGTGCGTAAAACAAAGGTATTAATACCATCTATGAGATTTGATTGGGTTGAGTTAAAGGATAGTGAATACATGGATTTATTTTCTGAAATCACAAGTTATGGACTGCGTTATTTCTTGGGGTATACTGATAACATTTATGAGGATATGGTGAGGGAATTTTATGCAAATCTTGTGGTAATTCGGAGTAATGTGGATACTGGTACACACTTGAAAACTCATATCTAAGGCAAAGAAATGTTTATTTGTGAAGATTATTTGTCAAGAGGGTTTCAGTTGCCTACTGGTGGAGTTAGGCCTAGTGCTTCCTTGTTAGATTTGGATATTTTAAGACATGAAGATGGTGAAACGGATGAAGAGGCTGAGGAAAATTTCAGATACACTGAAGCAAAGGGTGATGATCTACTTGCTAGATTATGCTCCAACCATTCGCCACCTTTTGAGGCAAAGGACTTACCCTTGAACTATAGACTACTGCATTATGTTATCAATTGTGTGGTGTATCCAAAGAAAGCAAGCAATAATCACATAACATCTTTGGATAAGGAGATACTGTGGCACTTGGAAGAAGGGAGAAAAATAAAATTTCCAAGCTTGATTATACAGATGATGAGAAAGAAAGCCAATTTACTAAGGGGTGAGCTGAAAGGAAAAATGGACAAACATAAAGGTATGCCATATGGAGCCTTGATAACTCACATGGCCAAGCTGCAAAAATACAATTTGAACGCCTATGACTATTATCCCTATCCTCAGAGTTGGAGATTTACTCCTTATAATCTCCGCAGTATGAAATTGGTCAAAACAATTGAAAGAGGTTGGGTTTATTCATACCATGTTGAGAAGCTGGGTTTGACCTTGGAGAATGAACAAGTGCCTAGGAGGCAACGTTCCAAGAGGGCAGGTGATCGTCCTAGCAGTTCCCGACCAAGTAGTGTGCGAAAAGGTGAAGTATCTCAAGATGAACTTCGGGAGATACAAGAGCAATTGGAAGAACTAAATGATCGCACTGATGATCAACAGGCTATGATCATACAATTGGAGAAAAGTGTCAATGAGCAAAGGAGTATGCTTACCCGTCTAGAGAAAAGCATCAAGAAAATATTTGATAAGTTAGGGTGTAGGCATGATGATTCCTCATCTTGATGTGTTTTGCATTTCGCCTAGACCAACAGTTTTTATTGTGCTCTTTCTAGTGTGTGAAGTTCTTACTATATGTATTTAAGTGTTATTTAAGACTCCTGGTGTTTGATGGCTTATTCTTTTCGGTAAAGTCAGTGAAATTATTTTTCCTCTTCATATTAATGTTTGATTATGATGACTACATGTGTTTACTCTCTATTTCATCTTCATATTGATTGTTTTGATTATGAAAAAAATAGGGAGTAAAATTAGAAATTGGATATTCTTTAGTTGCTTGATTAAGGGGGAGTTAATAAAATGTCCTTTATTTGAGACTATCTTGATTTGAAATTACTTGTATAAGATTGATCTTACAAGGTTATTAAATTCAATTATTTATATGATTAAGGGGGAGACTTCTAACCAAAATGACAAGGCATAAAAACCTTGATCAATGTTTCTTTGTTTTCATTTCTTCAACAATTTCTTAGTGTTTTGTCATTATCAAAAAGAGGGAGATTGTTGGACCAATGGTGGTTGACAAATTAAATCCACCTTATGTTTTGATAATAATAAAATGTATATAATTTGTTAAGAAATTATTTCAGGTGTTTTGGATTGAAATAAATCTAGAAAGCATTATAAATCATGGTAAAATCAAGAAGGAAGTAATCTTCAACATGTTAGAGACTTAAACATGAAGATTTGGGATGATCTGAATGAATATATCCATTGGAGTCAGCACAAGTCGACCAACATTTCACAAGTCGACTAATAAATTAAAGATCATCAGATGGGGGTTGAAACAAGTCGACTAATATGTTACAAATCGACTACAAATCAAATGGAATAGGAACACTAGTCAACTATCATGTCACTAGTCGACTGATCGAGGAGCGAAGTTAAAGCCTGCACTAAAAATGTTAATACTAGTCGACTACAACAGCTCGACTAGTCGACAATCAGGTAGAGTTGAACAAGATGCGTCTGAATCATTCATAAATGGAAAGGAGAAAGTTAAGGAACGTCTATTAGCAATCAGGAAACGGCTAGTGGACTTCTCCAACGGCTATAATCATCTTAGAGCCTGCAAATAAATAGAGATACACCAAGGGAATTGATTATTGACGTAAAAAATCAAAGTATACTACTATAGTTCCAAAAATTGGCTCTCATACTACTCTTAGCTTGGTCTGAATTCCATTCATTTTTCTACTGAGAGTTATTGCTTTCATTTTCTATATTGTTGTTATTGTGAGTTGAGTGATTAGTGAAAATCACTTGTGAGGTAGGATTTGTGCCGGGAAAAGAAATCGATTGTAAGGGTAGCTTGAGCCAGAAATCAAGTGATGTTGTAAGAGTTCACACTAAACTAAAAAGTGTGCAATAAAGTGGTTTGCAAAATCCTAAGTGAGAGCTTAGGTAGAGGACATAGGTCTTAGCGTCGAACCTCTATAAAAACAGTGTTTGTTCTTCTTCCTTATTCTTTGCATTTTAATTTGTTTAATTTGTTTTTTTGTGGAATTAACTTCTAATTTTTTTGTAGAACTTTGTGAAAAGCTTTAAAGATCTAGTCAACCCCCCTTCTAGATCGTTTACAATTGGTATCAGAGCAGAAGCATCTAGGGATGGCACACAATAACTTAGCGGAAGAAGGTAACACTAATAATCGCCCTCCTTTGTTTAATGGTACTAACTACTCTTCTTGGAAAAATCCTATGAAGTATCATATTATAAGCGAAGGAGTAGAATATTGGAAGATTATCATCTTCGGTCCACAAGCTCCATTGAAAGAAAATGGCGAGGTAAAAACGGAGCTGGAGTATGACGACAATGATTGGAAGCAAGCATACATAAATGAAAAAGCTATGAAATTGATATATTGTGCTCTCACGGTTGAGGAAAGAAATCGAGTGAACTCATGTATGAGTGCTAAAGAAATGTGGGAAAGACTTCGTATCACTCATGAAGGAACCAACCAAGTACGAGAGATAAAGATCAACATGCTTCTCCATAACTATGAAATGTTTGTCATGAAGGAAGGTGAGTCTATTTCCATTATGCTTGATCGTTTTGCAGAAATCATAAATGGATTAGGAAACCTTAGAAAGCATATGACAGATAGTGAAAAGGTGAAAAAGATTCTTCGCTCACTACCGAAAGAATGAGACTCTCAAGTCACCGCTATTATGGAGTCTAAGGATCTCAATCATTTGGAATTCAATGCCTTGGTGGGATCTCTCATCAATTATAAGATCATTCTCAAATCAAGAGGAGGAAGAGGTAAGTTACAAAAATCAATTGCTTTAAAAGCTAATGCTTCTTCTCTTGATGAAAGTGACGAAGAAATAGATGAAGACAAAGAAGACGAAGAAATAGCAATGTATGTTAGAAATTTGAGAAAGTTCAAAGGACTACTCAAAAATAGGAGAAAAGAATTAAGTGGTGGAAGAAATGGAGAAAGAAAGAAGTACACAATGGAAAGAAGATCTAAGGGCTATGAAGAAAAGAAAAGCAATGAAGAATGTTGGAAATGTAGAAAAAGAGGACATCATGATAGAGAATGCAAAAGCTCATCTTTCACTTCAAATTTCCAGAAAAATGACACGTATGACAAAGGGAAAAAGAAAGCTAGCCTAGTAGCCACTTGGAGTGATGATGAAGAAGCATACCAAAGTAATGATGAAAACAACTTAGCGCTTAAGGCAAATAGCTCCTCAACATGTGATGATGAAGATGAGGTACAAGCAAGGAATGAAAATTCATCAAGCACATGGTACATTGATAGTGGATGTTCAAGGCATATGAGTGGAGACATGAGCCTATTTGCAAAAATTAGACCAAAGAATCAAGGATATGTCACATTTGGAGACAACAACAAAGGTAAAGTCATTGGTATTAGTAAAGTGGGTAAGGAACCTTTGCCTACCATTGACAATGTCTTGCTTGTTGATGGCTTAAAACATAATTTGCTAAGTGTTTCTCAATTGTGTGATATGAATTTTAATGTGACATTTGAATCATCTCATTGTATGGTTAAGAAGGATGAAAATGTTGCATTCATTAGTTTGAGACATGGTAATGATGTTGGGACCCGATTCGAAAACCGAATCCCAATCGAAGAAACAGAAAACGAATATAAAACGAAAGCAAAATCGAAAGGAAGGAACATAAGGCGGAAGCAAAATCATAAGCGAAAGCGAAGAATGGTACTTACAACACGAAAGCAAATCCAATCTTAAAGCGAAAGAATCGGAAGCAAATCAAAACGAAGCAAACATCGGATCAAATCGAATCGAAACCAATTTCCGATATCCGTGAACAAATATTTTAGGAAAAGCATCGCGTTGGAAACCTTAAGACATCTATTCTAAACCAATCAAATCCGGTATAACTTTTTTTTCATTTTACTCAATCTGATACAAAGCCATACCCCTTTCCAATCTAGAATTCATCAATTCTATAATCTCAATCAAAACTCAAATCCAGTAACACAATTTATATACAAGACCATTCATATTCATCTCATCTCAATTCAGTATGCAAATCCACATTCCATATCCATACACAATTTCATAATCCATACACATCATAAATTAATTACTTACAAAACCTTAATGGCATTCCAAGCCATAATACAACATCAATATCCAAAATCCCAATATGTACACAAATCCAATGATCGCAGAATTCTCAACAACAATCTAACTTACAAACAAAACAATATGCACACATACAAACAAAAACCTTCAATTTTCTTCACCCGGTCTTCTTCTCATCACCTGTGGATGGGAATGAAGGGGGTGAGCTTATAGCTTGTGGGTAACAGTTTATAAAAAATAAATAAACAAAACCTTTAAAAACACTTTTCTTTTCTTTTCTTGCATAAACTTTGTTTGAAACCCATAAAGCACATTTTCAAAAGTTCTTTTCTCGCAGTAGTCGAAATCACAATTTTCAAAACATGGATGCATCAATCATATCACTTCATAATGCAAATGCACACATAACGGCTCGAGAGTTCCGTAAACACAACAAATAAACCGAAGTTTATCGTAAACACAACGAGTCTAATTTCTCAGGATCTCGTGGCCTCAAGCGGGCAGCCCGGAGAAAGCTATCAATATGTCGACGTGCACGTGACTAACGAAACGTTCCTCTCTCGCCCAAACAAAAGCACATAATCATGCTTAAATCAATTTATCGAATGCTCTTTTTCGAATATACGAAATGCCATGAAATTTTCGAGGCATAACATAAATGTATTTTGCAATTCATCAAAAGTTCATGTATTGAATCAATAATGATTTTTCAAATCATTCATACAATGATGCAACATTTATGATGCAATTGAAATCAGAAAATCTCTTTGTTTAAAGAAAGCAGTAGTGACTTATAAATTCTATTATAAACAGGTACCCACCTCATTTTCATGCTTGAACTTTGTCCCAATCATTAATTTGACCATTTCTCCTTTTATTCTTCCAATTGAAAAATCCCTACACCAATGTCACACAAATTCAACCTCATAAAGAACATAATCCTTAAAATTGAACTTAGAAAACACTAATTTCACATAAGATCAAGCCATCTAAATCACCAATTTTTAAAAACCCCAATTCATAAAATTGGGCATAACCCTAATTAATTTCCATCCAAAATTGATCCCATTAAAACATGTAATCTCCAAAATTGACTTTAGAATTCACAAACCCATACCAATTCCAAGATATCTAAACCAAAAACTCTCTAAAAGATCAAAGATCGAAAATCGACTCTTACCTTCATCTTCTCCAATTTCGGATTTTCTTAGTTCATAATGGAGCTCTCTTCATTCTCCACCTTTTTCTCTCTTGAATCAACATAGAAAGTTTGCTTGAAGACCCCTAAAAATCAAACCCTAGCTCTCTCTCTTTTCTTTCTCCTTCACTCATCCGAAAACTTGCTTTCCCTTCTCTCTTCTTTCTCTTATTCTTTTTTTTCTTCTTTTGTTTCTGCCAATAATGTGCATCGCTACTCCTCCTTATACTAAAGCCCACTCTTCTTATTTACCAACTTGATATTAATGAATGAGAGAAGACCCTTATGCCCCTTACGTATAAACCTTATAATTTAAAACCTTAAGTGATCTTCCAACAATGTCCTTCCTAAAAACTGATACATTCACTCCATACTTCGATCAGGTAAATGTACTTTAACAAAACTTTCTTTTATATAAATGTCCCTCTATGTCTTACGAATCTATCGCTTCAAGAATTAGATCGATCGGAGCTCTATAGCTCACGATATCTTCAAAATACTGAAGTCTGTTCTTCAGACCCGAGGCTGAACACTACTCCGAGCTTCACTCAAGAAGTTGAAAGTCATAGAGACTTAATTTTCATTCGGATCCTTCATAACATTTGTAGCCCCATGTCTCTATTTTAATTTGCATCAAGAATCCTATCGACTGGAGCTCTATAGCTCCATATATCTCTAAATTACCGAATGATGTTTAGACCATTACAAAACCGAAACTAAACACTACACTTAACTTTGATCCGAAAATTGAAATTCTTAGAGGCTACATTGTCGATTGGCTCCTTCATAACATTTTTAGCCCCATGTCTCTATTTTAATTTGCAATAAGAATCCGATCTATTGGAGCTATATAGCTCAAAATATCTCCAAAATACCGAAGTCTGTTCGGCCATTACAAAGCCGAGACTGAACACTACACTTAACTTCGATCTAGAAATTGAAAGTCTTAGAAGCTACATTGTCGATCGGCTCCTTCATAACATTTGTAGTCCCATATCTCTAGTTTAATTTGCAAAAAAATCAGATCGATCGGAGCTCCACTGATCGAGATATCTCCAAAATACTGAACCCTATTTAAACTTTTACAACCGATCAGCTCACTTTGATCTATTCAGCCTTTTTCAATTTAATGCCAAAATCGATCAATCTAGTATGGAAAGATAGAAAAATGTCTTAGGAATCCAACGCTTTAAAAATCGGGTCCATCAGAGGTCGGACGAAGAAGTTATGGCCAAAAGAGTAAAGGGAGGTCGGTCATTGAAAATTGACCACAATGGCCGATCGACCGGTAGCGTGGCGCCTCGCTCGCCCGATCGGGCGAGCGGCCGAGCGCTGCACTCACCCGAATGGGCACGCGGGAGCGCGGGCGCGCGATCGCTCGCGCGATCCGACCTCCTAACTTCCGACCTTTATATTTTTTTACTCTGAGCTCCAAATTTTGCAAACTTGGTACCGTTGGAAAGATAAAAGAAAGATCTACAATTTTCAAGAATGACTCAAAAGCAAGCTCGGTCCTTAGAGGGGTCAAAAATGCACTCAAAGATAACCGATCGATAATCTCCTCAAAACTTTAAATAACACTTCAACTTGTAAACATCATAACTTTTGACCCAGAACTCCAAATTTGACAAACTTGGTGTCTACGGAAAGGTAAAAAGAACTCTCTACAACTTTTATGAAGGCCTTAAAAATCATATTGATCTCTAAATGGGTCAAAAACTCCACATAAAGTGACTAGTCGATCAGCTCCACACTAAACAGCATCAGAACTTCCAAAAATCATAACTTTCTACTCCCTTGTCCAATATTTTAAAGCTTTATATCAATGAAAAGATAAAACAAGCTCTATAATGTTCATGAAGAACTTCAAAGCAACTTCAACCTCTAGCTAAGTCAATTTTTTAATCAAAGTTTCTGCCCTGTTAGCAATCACCTAAGTAATATCCAAACTTCAAATTATCATAACTTCTTGCCCCGATATCGAAAAATTGCATACTCTATGGCGTTAGAAAGCTGGAAACATAAGCTACAACTTCATTCAGACCCTATGAACGAATTCTACATCAATGAGGGTCAAAATCTAAATCGAAGCTATTGCCCAGAAATTTCCATACTAAACAACATTCAAACTTCATAATTTCACATCTTTCAGCCTCCACATCCAAAAATTTCATATTATACATTACGTAAATCATTTACTCCAATTCAAACCCCATCAGTACGACGATCGTCCTCAAAGCACAATACACACAAATCTATACTTCATAGTATTTTTTCAAAACAAAGCCAAATACACTTAACTTCGAAAACGCATAACTTTTGATTCTGATATCGAAAACTGTCAAAATTTATGGCTACAGAAAACTCTCAACATAATCTACAAATTTCATGAAGATCATTTTTTCAAAATCTGATTAAATCAAAAAGTCAACTCTCTACTCCAAAAAGTCAAACTTTCTAATTTCTTCAAAATTTTACACTTTCACTTTCTATTTCTTGATTTCAACTTCCATTTCAATCATCTCTTCCACTTAAAATTTCATAACCAAAACTAATCTTCAAAGTCATCAAAACTAATAAATTCTTTTTCTCATCAATTTTCTCAAGGCATAAAAACTTCTATAACACAATTCATATCCGAAAATACTCATTGAATTTATTTTAATATTTCTAATTTTCACCGAAAGTTTGGGGTCCAACAAATACGTATATTGTTGATTTGTATGATGATAGTTCTTTTAATGAAAAATGTTTAGTGACATTAGAAGAAAATGCATTTTTATGGCATAGAAAGTTGAGACATGCACCATTGCCTTTAATTTCTAAGCTTTCTAAAAATGATGTCTTGAGAGGTTTGCCTAAGATCAAATTTTTTAAAGGTCACTTATGTGAATCTTGCTTGAAAGGCAAATATGTTAGGAATCGTTCAAACTAAAGAAAGAAATTTGTACATCTCGCATTCTTGAACTTGTTCATATGGATTTGATTGGACCATCTAGGCATGCTAGTCTAAGTGGTAAATTATATGTTCTTGTAATTGTTGATGATTTTTCCAGATTTCCTTGGGTGAGATTTCTTACAAATAAAAGTGATGCCTTTAACGAGTTTACTAAATGGTGTAGGTTGGTTCAAAATGAAAAGAATTTGACAATTGTTGCAATAAGGACCGATCACGGAGGTGAATTTGAGTGTGAACCGTTCGAAAGGCTTTGCGATAAATATGGAATGGAGCACAACTTCTCAACACCTAGAACACCACAACAAAATGGTGTTGTAGAAAGAAAAAATCGCTCACTTGAAGAAATGAGTAGAACTATGCTGAATGAATACAATCTTCCTAAAACATTTTGGGCAGAGGCAATCAATACCGCATGCTATGTTATCAACAAGGTACATCTCAGACAAGACAAAAACAAGACACCATACGAGTTATGGAAAGGTAAGAAACCCAACATTTCATACTTTCACCCATTCGGTTGCAAAGTTTTTATTCATAATAATGGAAAGAATAACTTAGGAAAATTTGATTCAAAATCTGATGTCGGTGTATTTCTTGGTTATTCTCTAACTAGTAAGGCGTTTAGAGTTTATAATAATAGAACTAAGTGTGTTGAAGAAATTATTCATCTTAAATTCGATGATATGATTTCACCCCCAAGAAAGGTTTGTTTTGATGATGATGCAGGAAATTTAGGAAATGAAGTTGAAGAAGTGGAATGAATTAAAGCTAAATGAGGAAGATCATGTACCAAGCACCAAAACTTGGGCAAAAGCAAAGAATCATCCTATGGAGCAAGTTATTGGCAGCTTGGATGATGGTTTGAGAACCGAAAGAAATGTTTATGAACACATGAGCAATTCAGCCTTCATCTCATTAGTGGAACCCAAGAATATAAAAGAGGCTCTTGAAGATGAAAATTGGCTATTAGCTATGCAAGAAGAGCTTAATCAATTCAAGAGGAATAATGTATGAGATTTGGTAGCTCCACCAAAAGACAAAACTATCATTAGAGTCAAATGGGTAAATAGGATAAAATATGATGAGAATGGTGAAGCAATCAAGAATAAAGCAAGGTTAGTAGCTCAAGCATTTTATCAAGAAGAAGGCCTTAATTATAATGAGACATATGCTCCTGTGGCTCAATTGGAGGCAATCAGATTATTATGTGCTTTTGCGTCGTATAAAAGGATCAAATTAAATGGATACATTCAAAAGGAAGTTTATGTCAAACAACCACCGGGTTTTGAAGATCATAAACATCCGAATTATGTCTACAAACTCAAGAAGGCACTCTATGGGTTAAAACAAGCACCTAGAGCATGGTATGAAAGGTTAAGTACTTTTCTAACGCAACATGGGTATATTCGTGGTAAGATTGATAATACTTTGTTTATTAAACATGTTGATCAAGATATGCTAATTTGTCAAATATATGTTGATGATATTGTGTTTGGTGCTACTAATGAATTTTTGTGTAAAGAACATAGTGAATTAATGCAAAGTGAATTTGAAATGAGCATGATGAGAGAACTCAAATTCTTCCTTGGGTTGCAAATCAAGCAATACAATAATGGCATCTTCATTCACCAATCAAAATATACCAAGGAGCTTCTAAAGAAGTTCAAAATGGAAGGATGCAAAGTAGTAGCAACACCAATGGCAACAAATCAGGTCTTGGAAAAATCTGAACATGAGGAAGATGTTGATCAAAAACTTTATAGAGGTATGATCGACTCCCTTTTGTATTTAACTGCTTCTAGACCTGATATTATGTTTGCTACATGTTTGTATGCTAGATTTCAATCTTGTCCTAAAACTTCTCATTTGAGTGCATGCAAAAGAATTTTTAGATATATGAGTAGAACTATTAATCATGGTTTATGGTATCCCAGTTGTGAATCATTTGATTTATATGCTTATAGTGATGCTGATCATGGTGGTTGTAGGGTAGATAGAAAAAGCACTAGTGCCTCATGTCATTTCTTAGGATCATCATTTATCTCTTGGGCTAGTAAAAAGCAAGTTAGTGTAGCTATTTCCTTCTTTGAATCAATACGCAGCAATTTGGAAGTGCATGTGCCCAAGTTCTTTGGATTAAACATCAATTGCTTGACTATGGTATTGTGGTTAAAAATATTCCTACTTATTGTGATAATACCAGTGCAATTTGTTTGAGTAAAAATCCAATTTTGCATAGTAGAACGAAGCATATAGAAATTAGACATCATTTCATACGTGATCATTGTTTGAGAGGTGACATTTGTTTGAAGCATGTTTCATCTAGTGACCAATTAGCTGATATATTTACTAAACCCCTTAAGAAAAATGTGTTTGTGAACATCAAATTGAAACTTGGTATGTGTGATTTAAATTCCTTTTGTTGATTTTAATTTTCTGCATACATTAGAACAGCAAAATGGTCAAAATATTAGGCAAATGTGCAATTCCATCTGAAGAACACATCATCATGATCTACACTTAGGCTAAAATGTGATTGATTTGGGTTTGGCAACATTCCAGTCGACTAATTGGAGTTTAAGTCGACTGAGGTAGAGGAATTATTCGAGCTATTTTGCTTTCTAATAGTTATAGTTGACTAACAGTCTACGACCAATCGACTAATACACCTATTTTTTCAAAACCAGTCGACTAACTGGACACGACCAGTCAACTAGTTTTCTTTCAGATAACCCCCACTTTTCCTTTTATTTTTACTAGTCGACTAACCTTATACCAGTCGACTATAAGTCGTCTGGATCTCCTTTAAAAGCTTATTTTTCCCAAAACCTCCGAAAAGGCTATCTCCCTCTCCTTTGAAAATTCTCCCTCCTAGTCGACTTATTCCCCCTGTTTTTCTCAAAAACTCCATACCCACTATCAATCGATCCTCACAAACACTAAACCCTTTGTTCAATTCTTTAAATCCTCCTCCTACTCTTACAATCCCCTTTCGAGTCTCCTAAACCCTAACATTTGAAATTTACTTCCATCTTTCTTAAATCTGTCAATTTCTCACAATGGCTCCAAGGAAATCCAATGGAAAAGGGAAGAAGACAGCCACTCCTCCATGAGGTCCAAGAGTACGTGGGTCTTCTTCAAGAGGAGGTGGTGATCGAGAAAATGAAGAAGTTGAAGCCAGGTTCATCTCACGTGAAGCTCAAACCCTTTATTACACAGTGCTTAAAACAGAGGTATTAATACCATCTATGAGATTTGATTGGGTTGAGTTAGAGCATAGTGAATACACGGATTTATTTTCTGAAATCACAAGTTATGGACTGCGTTATTTCTTGGGGTATACTGATAACATTTATGAGGATATGGTGAGGGAATTTTATGCAAATCTTGTGGTAATTCGGAGTAATGTGGATACTGGTACACACTTGAAATCTCATATTCAAGGAAAAGAAATGTTTATTTATGAAGATTATTTGTCAAGAGGGTTTCAATTGCCTACTGGTGGAGTTAGGCCTAGTGCTTCCTTGTTAGATTTGGATATTTTAAGACATAAAGATGGTGAAACGGATGAAGAGGCTGAGGAAAATTTCGGATACACTGAAGCAAAGGGTGATGATCTACTTGCTAGATTATGTTCCGACCATTCGCCACCTTTTGAGGCAATGGACTTACCCTTGAACTATAGACTACTGCATTATGCTATCAATTGTGTGGTGTATCCAAAGAAGCAGCAATAATCACATAACATCTTTGGATAAGGAGATCTGTGGCACTTGGAAGAAGGAGAAAATAAAATTTCCAAGCTTGATTATACAGATGATGAGAAAGAAGGCCAATTTACTAAGGGGTGATGTTGGAACCCCTCCCCGGTGAGTAGCGGGTCCGACGTCCTGCGTGACATCTGAACGCGCATCCCACGAGGGAGGAATTTCTCACCACGAACTTAAACTCAAAACAGACTTAATTTACTGTCATCCGAACCAATCTCGAGAAATTCATCCTAGTAATCTTCCAATAAAAATTAATCTGCTTAAGGCCCATAATTAATTCTGATTCCTAAGATAAAATGAAATTCCATGTCTCTATAATAATTAGAAACGAAAATCACTTTAATCTGAGCTCCCGAGATCAAGAAATCACCGAAATACGGAAGCATGTTCAACATATCCAACTAATTGTCTCTCTTTGATAACATCCAACAAAATCCAACTTAATCCCAAAAATTCTAAAAAAAGTTTTTTGTTGAAAACAATGCTTCGAAAACCGAGTGAATCAGAGGTCAAACTAAGAAATTACGAGCAAAAGAGTGGGAGAAAAAGGAAATTGGAAAAAGAAAAAGAAAAAGTCAGAAAATCGCCTATACGGCGTCGCAAGGGCGTGTGGGCGCTCACGGACGCAAGCAGGCAGCTCGCGATCGAGAGCTACTCACGTACGAGCGGGCCGCTCGCAGGCTCGCACTCTTCATAGTGCGACACCTCACACTTTGCCGAGTGCGAGGCCAATTTTTTTAAAAAAACAAATTTAAAATGGCTGAATCTTTGAAAATTTCTAACTCTTCATCCCGAAATCCAAATTTCACAAATTTGATATCAATAAAAAGATAAAAGGAAGCTCTACAACTTCTATAAAGGATTGAAAAACTAGTTTGGTTCTTAAGGGGTTCAAAAATTGCTTCAAAATTTCTTTCTCTAAATTTAAATTTTCCACAAAATGGCAGAAACTCGGAAATTTATATCTTTTAACAAAAAAGTAAAAAAAAATGGTACATTATACCCCATTGGAAAGATAAAAAAGATTATCTACAAGTTTCATGAAGGGAGAAAAAGTCAATTCAATCATTTAAATGGGTAAAAACACTCTCAAAGTTACTGCCTATATAAAAACCAATGGAGCAAAGAATTTACCCAAACGAATAAAAATCATCTTCTCAACCTCATAACTTTTTATTCCTAACTCTAGTAATTTCATATTATACATCAATAGAAAGAGGAAAAGATAAGCTACATTTTCTATGAAGAGTGCAAAAACCAAAAAAGAATCTAAGGGGGTGAAAAACCCTTCCAAAGGTACTGCACAATTTTAACTTCCATTAACAGTAACTGAAATCTTTCAACCCTTATAACTTCTTCATTCTAAGTCCAAATGTGACAAATTATATATCATTGGAAAGCGCTAAACATGCACTACAATCTTCAAGAAGACCTCTCAATTCAATTCAAGCTCTAAGAGGGTCTAAAACCTAAACGAAGTTTCTGCCCATTTTAATAAAAATTGGACAGCACCTCCCCTAAAAATGTAACTAGCCAAATCTTCAATCCATCTCCATTTTCTGCACAAAAACTCAATCTCCAATCTTCCACAACATAATCCAATCCAAATATACATCCCAACACAATTCCAATGGCAGCATACGCACTCCTAAACATCTATTCAATTCCAAACTATAAAGAAACACAATCTTACTATTTCTAATCATGCTCAAAGCATACAACAATACTTTTTGAACAATATACACAAAAGATACATTAAAACCCAATTCTTTTGCATTTACAAGGAAGGTAGAAATTATACAAAGCTTTAGAGGGCATTTTAGCCAGAATACATCCAAAGTATCAAAGAACAAAATACAAAAACATCAATTGTCCAAAATGTTATCTAAAGCTTTGTTTTCTCAAATAGGACTTCAAAAGCAAAATGCATCGGAGTAATGCCTCAATCCCGATGCAGTGACTCGATTTCTCGCTCGTTACATGTGGAGGGGAAATGGGGGGTAAGCTCAACGACTCCGTGGGTAATAACTTAATAAACGAGAAAATAAAAAAAAACCATTATACATTCATTTATTTTCAAACAAGATCACATTGATAAAAGCGTTTCAATTTTCTCAAATCTCTTCACAGAATTTATCACATCAAACAAATTTACAATTTTGACACTTCACAAAACAACCTAACATTTCACAAAATCATAAATAAAGTGGTTCGGGGATCCAAACTAACGATACTACATATTCCGCTGGTATCATGTGTAGTCGTGACTTATGGGAGTCCATGAGGAACTCCAATGTCACTAATAGGCAAAGGGAGAAGCCTATGGGTGAGCAGTACACTGACTCTTATGGGACCACCACAAACCTAAAGAAAACATACATTTCATATAATTCACACAATTTAAAATCATTAGCCTCAATTGGCCTTTACCAAATTCACTTTCACATAATTTGCCAAAATGGCAATCTTTTTCTGAAATCACAAATTCTTGTCTTTTTCCCTTAACAAACCATTAAACAAATCATTCCAACATAAATTTATAATCAAAGAACATCACATACAAGTTCAAAACATCACAAAGAGTAATTCCTACAAAATTTTAAGTCATTGGAAAACCTTAATTAGCATTTATTATAAAAACGGTAATATGCCTATTAACTCAATTATTAAGGAATCACCCACCTTAAATCCTTTAGCTTTGAGATTGGTCAATTGGTCTTGCTTCTTCCTCAATTTGCCTCACTTCACCTTCATTAAGCATAAAGATCCCATAAGAATAAGAGATAGCAAAATTGGAATTGCTAAGAAAAGGGAAACATGAATTAAAACCTACCTAACCTTACCCATACCTTAACTAAACTATTAGCATCAAAACCTATCTAAACAAACCATAAATTTCAAAAATTCTCTTACCTATAACCTCCCACGAATTTCTTCTTTTGCCTCCAATGAAGGATTAAACTCTTTTCTTTCCACTTTCTTCTTAATGAAACTCTTAAACCCTCCTTTCTAAAGCATAAAAACCTAAGCCTTTACCTCTCTTCTTCTTCTTCTTCTTCTTCTCCTTCCCTTGGTCGAAAGTCACCACCCTCTCTTCTCTTTGAAATTTTCGTAAGCTTCTTTCTTAAATGACTTAGGGAATAACTTTCTAAACTTATAACCTAAGCCCAAAACTACAACGTTTCATCATTTCCTTCTTATATTTCCTTACAATTTCGTGACTTCCACCTATAACATACGGCTACTGCTCTTTTGCTTCATTCTTTTCTCCTTTAATTGCAACTTATGTAGACCCTAGCCCAATTGCTTCCTTTCTTCTTCATTTAATAGCATAACAAGACTACAAGGCCCATCTTTATAAACCTTAAGCCTTCAAAGCATTTATGATCTTCCTAATATGCCCTTATACCAACTTATTCTTTTCCCTTCTAACATTCCATCAAAATTTTAATTTTATCTAAAACCCTGAAATTTATTTCCATTTATTAAACACGAAAATCCCACTAAAATCCCACTAAAATCCCCAAAATAAAGAACACATACTTAAAGAGAATTGGGGCCCAACAGGTGGGTTGAAAGGAAAAACGGACAAACATAAAGGTATGCCATATGGAGCCTTGATAACTCACATGGCCAAGCTGCAAAAATGTAATTTGAACGCCTATGACTATTATCCCTATCCTCAGAGTTAGAGATTTACTCCTTATAATCTCCGAAGTATGAAATTGGTCAAAACAATTGAAAGAGGTTGGGTTTATTCATACCATGTTGAGAAGCTGGGTTTGACCTTGCAGAATGAACAAGTGCCTAGGAGGCAACGTTCTAAGAGGGCAGGTGATCACCCTAGCAGTTCCCGACCAAGTAGTGTGCGAAGAGGTGAAGTATCTCAAGATGAACTTCAGGAGATACGAGAGCAATTGGAAGAACTGAATGATCGCACTGATGATCAACAGGCTATGATCATACAATTGGAGAAAAGTGTCAATGAGAAAAGAAGTATGCTTACCTGTCTAGAGAAAAGCATCAAGAAAATCTTTGATAAGTTAGGGTGTAGGCATGATGATTCCTCAGCTTGATGTGTTTTGCATTTCGCCTATACCAACAGTTTTTATTGTGCTCTTTCTAGTGTGTGAAGTTCTTACTATCTGTATTTAAGTGCTACTTAAGACTCCTGGTGTTTGATGGCTTGTTCTTTTCGGTAAAGTCAGTGAAATTATTTTTCCTCTTCATATTAATGTTTGATTATGATGACTACATGTGTTTACTCTCTATTTCATCTTCATATTGATTGTTTTGATTATGACAAAAAGGGGGAGTAAAATTGGAAATTGGATATTCTTTAGTTACTTGATTAAGGGGGAGTTATTAAAATGTCCTTTATTTGAGACTATCTTGATTTCAAATTACTTGTATAAGATTGATCTTACAAGGTTATTAAATTCAATGATTTATATGATTGAGGGGGAGACTTCTAACCAAAATGACAAGGCATAAAAACCTTGATCAATGTTTCTTTGTTTTCATTTCTTAAACAATTTCTAAATGTTTTGTCATTATCAAAAAGGGGGAGATTGTTGGACCAATGGTGGTTGACAAATTAAATTCTACTTATGTTTTGATAATAATAAAATGTATATAATTTTTTAAGAAATTATTTCAAGTGTTTTGGATTGAAATAAATCTAGAAAGCATTATAAATCATGGTAAAATCAAGAAGGAAGTAATCTTCAACATGTTAGAGACTTAAACATGAAGATTTGGGAAGATCCGAATGAATATATCCGTTGGAATCAGCACAAGTCGACCAACATTTCACAAGTCGACTAATAAATTAAAGATCATCGATGGGGTTGAAACAAATCGACTAATATGTTACAAGTTGACTACAAATCAAATGGAATAGGAACACTAGTCGACTATCATGTCACTAGTCATTGATCGAGGAGCAAGTTAAAGCTCGACTAAAAATGTTAATACTAGTCGACTACAACAGCTCGACTAGTCGACTATCGAGCAGAAATTTGAACAAGATGTGTCCGAATCATTCACAAATGGAAAGGAGAAAGTTAAGGAACGTCTATTAGCAATCAGGCAACGGCTAGTGGACTTCTCCAACGGCTATAATCATCTTAGAGCCTGCAAATAAATAGAGACACATCAAGGGAATTGATTATTGACGTAAATAATCAAAGTATACTACTGTAGTTCCAAAATTTTGCTCTCATACTACTCTTAGCTTGGTCTGAATTCCATTCATTTTTGTACTGAGAGTTATTGCTTTCATTTTCTATCTTGTTGTTATTGTGAGTTGAGTGATTAGAGAAAATCACTTGTAAGGTAGGATTTGTGCAGGGAAAACAAATCAATTGTAAGGATAGCTTGAGCCGGAAATCAAGTGGTATTGTAAGAGTTCACACTAAACTAAAAGGTGTGCAATAAAGTGGTTTACAAAATCCTAAGTGAGAGCTTAGGTAGAGGACGTAGGTCTTAGCACCAAACCTCTATAAAAACAGTGTTTGCTCTTCTTCCTTATTCTCTGCATTTAAATTTGTTTATTTTGTTTTTGTGTGGAATTAACTTCTGATTTTTTTTAGAACTTTGAAAAAAGCTTTAAAGATCTATTCAACCTCTCTTCTTGATCGTTTACATGCAGTTGGCAAGGAGATAGTGAGTGCTAAAGGTTGAGTGTTAGCTGATGGTTGTGTGCACTCCTATTCCACTTACTAAAGATATCTTATAGGCGGTAAGGAAGGTAGACCTTTGGGTTAAGGAATAGGGCTAACCCTTTACACTTATTGACAAACCTCCGCACGTAATGGAAGATTCCTAGGCATAGAGAGAGAAAGTTAAGAGTGACGAGTAGGCAAGAGTACAAAGCCACCCTAGGATTCGAGCCCCTTATTAGCCCTCCACTACCCAAGTTAACATACATGGAGCATTACATACACTATATTGGTGATATGCTAATGAGGTTGGTGTAGCATTTAATTGTCAAGGTCCTCCCAACATTAGTTCGCCGTTTGAGCCTGCATAAAGAGAGCTCACTCCTTAAACAGGATATAGAGAATCAAAAGAAGACAACACTAGTGGAGCCATCACTTAAAAAGGACACCAAAGATCTTGCAGTGGTAATGAAGCATGGAGGGATCGAGCCTATAGCTACCACGTTAAAGTCTGAGAGCAAGGATTAAGGGGAGACTGAGATAACTATCATAGAGTCATCCCTTGAGAGATTTCGTAAAGTTAGTTTTTGTGGAAAATGTCATTGATCTTTGGGTAGTAATCCTATATATACTCTCATCGTATCCCTTATCTCAAGACTGATTTATTCAATTTTATCTTGTATTTATTATCTTTTGTTGTTATTTTGTCAAATTTCTTGATTGTGTTTGAAAGGATTTTAATGAAAAAACGACTTAGCCAAAATTTGGCAAGCTTTGGATCTATTTCTATTATGTCAGGGAAGTAAGATAATCTACAATGAGCGTGATTGTTTTTGTGGTTTTGAAGTATTTAGGCAATAACCATGAGTTTTAATGAATAAGTTTAATTGAATTTTGTTCTTGAGTTTGCAGAATGGATATTTGATTTACATTATGAAACTTTGTATATAGCATGTATATAGATCCATTAGATGTGACATCAAAGAGGCTTTTAAATTCTCTTGTGTTGTTTAAATTTAATGCTTTATGTTATTCCAATAAGGGGTATGGATAAGTTAGAGAGTTGAAACATTTTTCTTACATATGTTTATTTTATATATGGAGTTGAATTTTATCAATTAAGTTGAAGTTTGAAGAAGCATGAAGTGAATTGAGCTAGTTTATGGATTGATACAAGTAGTTAAGTGCTTAAAATTTTGATGACCTTTGAAATTAAATGAGTGGTGGAGAATCTTAACCAACATATTTGATTTGTTTAATTCTTTTCTAGAATTGTCTCCTATTTTAGTTAGAAAATGAAATTATTTTTGCTTGAGGACAAATAAATGCTTAAATATAAGAAAACTTGATATGTGATAGACAAACTTTATTTTTATTATAATTTTGTTAGCATTGTACTTATATTTAGGTATTTTTATAGGATTTGGTACTTAAAATAATTTATATTTTATTTTAGATCTTATTTCAACATCTCATAAGAAAAGGAACAAATTTGGAGAAAATTTGAGTCAATTTGGAGCAACTTTGGCAAATTTGGAGAGAGGGCTCAAAACATGGAATAACATAATAATGTGACACAAGTTGTATTCAAACATACCCTACCTTGTTTCTTAAGAAAATTTTTACCTAAGAAATGTGGTATTAATATGATCTAAAAATAATGAATTTGGAGAAAATTTGAGTCAATTTGGAGCAACTTTCGCAAATTTGGAGAGAGGGCTCAAAACATGGAATATCATGATAATGTGACACTAGTCGTATTCAAACATACCCTATCTTATTTCTTAAGAAGATTTTTACCAAAGAAATGTGGTATTAATATGATCTAGTGTCCATGCCATGTTCAAAGTAGGTGCATTCTATTTCTCCAAGTGCATATGACATGCCTCGGGCTTAGTCCATATTTACCATCACGGTAGTTACATAGACTTGTACTCATGCCCGTATTGTCGGCGACTCATTACATAAAAATTTTAGAAAGATATGTGAAGCAACATAGAGCCAAACGTGATCTCGTGTTAGGGTCATGTTTGATAGAAAATTTAATATTCACATATTTTTGAAGTGAGGTGATTAAAACTATAAGAGAGCTTCAGCTAGCAGATCCGTTTTAGAGAAAAATAATCCATTATGAGCTAATTAAAATAGTCAAAGATTAACAGAAAGGAAATCTTAGAAGAGGAAATGAGAAATCCATCAAGATCTAAGAACCATGCGGATGTTTTCTTTGTCTCTTATTCTTCCTTATTCTATTATGAAATAGTTTGCCTATAGATTTGGTAAAAGGAACCTAGAATTGGATTTATTAAATTGATTCTTTGATTTAATGAAATTATATTTTTCTTAAGAATTATTAATATTTTTATGTTGTGTTGAATTGAAGAAATGAGAGCTGATGATTTAATAATCGAATTCATACATTAAGATCGAGAGATGATTTGGCATATTTTGATCGCCAATGAAGAGGGCTTGATGACTTTCCCAAGAGAGAACTATCTGATCTTTCTTGGTTAGGGTAAAATTTATTACGAGAGTTCACCAAGCTAGAATTGTTTTATAAGTTGGCTTGCTTTATTTGTTGCGTGTCGATGTTCAGGTCATTGGCTTTCGTCTTTCTTCGCACCTAGCTGTTAATTTTCGCTTTTTATGTACAAAAAAAAAAAAAGGAATTGTTTGATAAGTTAGATTGAAGTCAAAGCATAGAAAAGTTTTGTGGAAAATCTTACGTGAGTTTATTCATCAATTGTTTTAACCAAATATTTTGTTTTTGTGGAGATGGTAGATTGACACTTTGCACAAGAAATAAAGTGTCCAAAGAAAATGTTTTGTCTTATGCTCTTATCCTCAAAGTGGGCACGTGTCCGTCAGGCCCTCCACCGAAATCTAACTATAACCATTCCTTGCTTTTCAATAAATATCCACCAACCTCGTATAATCTGCCAACCAGCCTACGCCGGCACGTCGTCGTTCCACTCTACTGCTTCACCATAAAATCCCATGATAGGGAGAAAAGATGTTTGACGCTAACATTTGCATTACACTCGACAGCTCTCAGCTTCACTCGTCCATAGCTTTGGGCTCTCTAAGCTTCATACTTCGGCCATGGTCCCTTTTGGCGGGAAAATGGTCTGCCAGGTGGTAAACTTCGCCGGCAACGGTTTCGGCCAGGCTCTGACGGCCGCCGCCGTTGCTCTCCTCCTCCGTCTCTTCTCCGGCCCCGGCCCCGTTCTGTTACCCGAAGAAGAATTCGATGACGCCGATAATAACGGCGATTACGCTGGAGATGACGGTGATGGGGAAGCTCCGGTGACCGGAAAAGTTGTTCCGATGACTATTAGGTGGAGGAACATCACGTGTTCACTTTCCGATAAGTCGTCTAAGACGGTAAGTTGTTTGGTAAATAGAGTTCAGTTTTGCATTCTGTTTCGATGCTCTAAAATTGTGGAGAAACTATACCGTGTTTGGTTTTGGAGTTGAGTGACTTATTATTCTGACTCGAGTTTAACTGGTAGGTGAGGTTTCTGCTTAAGAATGTGAGTGGAGAAGCAAAACCTGGGAGGTTGCTTGCAATAATGGGGCCATCAGGATCAGGAAAAACTACTTTGCTCAATGTTCTTGCGGGGCAGTTGATGGCATCCCCTAGATTGCATTTATCAGGTCTTTTGGAGGTCAATGGGAGGCCTAGTTCTAATAAGGCCTACAAGTATGTACTTCCGGGGTGTATGATGTGGAGTTTAAATTCACTTTGGATTTACTGTCTTTTCGGATTTTGTCTGTGATGCTTATTGTTCTGTCTGTTTCAGGTTTGCTTTTGTGAGACAGGAAGATCTCTTCTTCTCTCAGCTTACTGTTAGGGAGACACTTTCAATAGCTGCTGAGCTTCAGCTCCTGGAGATTGCTTCAGTTGAAGAGAGAGATGAATATGTGAACAATTTGTTGTTCAAGCTAGGCTTGGTATGGGTGAATTTGATGAACCTTGAATGTTACAAGTCTTTCATACAGTTAAAATATTCAATTTTATAAGTGCACCCCTTTTATGTCAACATAATTGAATTGTGAGTTGATCTTATAATCATTTCTAAGATCTTTTATTTTCATGTCCTATGATGGCCTACTTAAGGTGGAATGCTATCCTGTCTTCTAGTCTTTTATTTTCATGTCCTATGATGGCCTACTTAGGGTGGAATGCTATCCTGTCTTCTAGTCGTTTTTAATGTCTCCTTGTCAATTTATCCAAGTGTTGTAATGTTCTGATCTTTTTGTGTGTGCGTTTGTTCTGTTTCTTCAAAGGTCAGTTGTGCTGATTCAAATGTCGGTGATGCAAAGGTTCGTGGAATAAGTGGTGGTGAAAAGAAACGTTTATCACTGGCATGTGAACTTATAGCTAGCCCATCTGTTATATTTGCTGATGAACCCACAACAGGTTTGTCTGCTTGATGTACTAGCAGCTTCATTCTGTTTTTGTTTAGAATTGGTCGTGAAAAGAAAATTTTTTACTGGCATGTGAACTTATAGCAAGCCCATTCGTTATACTTGCTGATGAACCCACAACAGGTTTGCCTGTTTGATGTACTAGCAGCTTCAATCTGTTTTTGGTTAGACTTGGTGGTGGAAAGAAACGTTTATTACTGGCATGTGAACTTATGGCAAGCCCATTTGTCATACTTGCTGATGAACCCACAACACATTTGCCTGTTTGATGTACTAGCAGCTGCATTCTGTCTTTTGTTAGATTTCTAAATGATCAATGCACCATCCAGTTTGAAAGCATGCCTTGTTTGAGTACAAAATCCAAAGAACAAATCCCAGAAAACATGCAGAACGTTTCATGTAGTGATGATAGATATTTATGTACAAGAGGAAATGAATATGTTAGGTTTCTTGATCGGCAGATAACAATATTATGCAGAGTCTTTTTCCAGGACTTGATGCTTTCCAGGCAGAGAGAGTAATGGAAACTCTCCGACAACTCGCACAAGACGGACATACTGTTATTTTCTCCATACATCAACCTCGAGGTTCTGTATATAGTAAATTTGATGACATTGTGCTGCTGACAGAGGGTGCACTTATCTATGCTGGTCCGGCACATGATGAACCACTGGCCTACTTCTCAAAATTTGGGTCATTATCTCAACGAAACTTTCATCAACTAATTGTCTGAATCCTATATTTGATGCTTATTTTATTGATTTCTTTGTAGTATCTCTTTTTCGTATATTGGTACATTTTCTACTAGCATCCTGGAGACTTGACTGTTAAGCAGCAAGTAGAACTTGTACATTTTAATCTCCTAGAGTTGCACAAGTTAAAGCAGGCTCATGGGAATTCATCCAATAGCATGTGAAAGTTAGTGTTAATAGCCGAACTAATCTTTCTGCTTTTAGTTGTATTTATTTACTCTTTAGACCAAAGCCAGTTTTATGTGGTCAAAGGTGTCTCGAGTTTAGAGTTTCCATCTTGGAATTTTAAACTTTTTGCACAAGTTTTCCATGGAAGATGCAAAGAACTTCACTGTTTAAAGCCAGCAATATTCATGAAATCCAATATTGTGTTGCAACAAACAACATTTACTTCAGCCTTACCAAGTTGGTTCACTGTTACTTATAGTGGATCTATTTTTGCATACCTATCTGTATCTGAATATGTGCCTATCTAGATATGGTTTTGTGTTTGTGCATATATTTGTGCACATGAGTACCAAGACTGTTAGTTTTACTGCTGAATTTTTGTTCGTATTGTTTACAAATTTTGTCTCCTTTGTGTTTCTATATCACATATATTTTACCTTCTTATTTAGCTACCTATATAAAAGTCCAAGTTCTTCATGATGCTTGTTGTCACCAATGCTATAGCTTTTACATTTCAGGAACAGATGAGGTGCATAAATTTTATCATTGTGGAAATGTATGCTAACGTCCATGTAACTGAGGCCATACTTTTTGTTCATTCAACAGGTATCATTGCCCAGATCATGTTAATCCGGCTGAATTTTTGGCTGATCTCATATCCATTGACTATAGTTCTGCTGCAAGTGTCTACTCTTCTCAAAAACGGATAGATGCTCTAGTTGAGTCATTTGCTGAACAGTCATCAGCTGTTCTTTGTGCAAATCCACTTACCGCAGGAGTTGGTGCTCATTGTGGCCAGAAATTACGCAAGAAAACTGTTGTGAAAAGGAAAAGGGCTTGGTGGAGGCAGTTCTTCTTGCTTCTTAAACGTGCATGGATGCAAGTTGGTTTTTGAACTGTCACTCTACTGATGATTATGTGTTTGGATAGCAAGAAGATAAAAGTCTTGTCTCATTTATTTAATTTATATTTTGTCAGTATAGCTTTCTGCAACATTATCATCCATAGCCTAATCTTTTTGACAATTAAATCGCCAAAAGTATGGCTTCTTTCTATTTGGATTCGACAAACTGCATGCTATGAAGTAAAGTAAAGCCTGCAATGACAATATTTCCTTTATGTTTTATTATTTGATAGGTTGTATCTTGCTTTGAACCTCATTGTATTGCATCATTTCAATTAAATAGGCATCTCGTGATGGACCAACTAACAAAGTTCGGGCCAGAATGTCTATTGCATCAGCTATAATTTTTGGATCAGTTTTCTGGAGAATGGGAAGATCACAGACATCAATACAAGATAGGATGGGTTTGCTGCAGGTATGTTGGGTCAACTATTCCTTCTACAATAATCTAGCAATTGGTTCTCATAACACATACATTACAGGGAAATACTAAATATTCCTATACTTATTGTTCTCACCAAAAACATTTTTGGCTATTTACTGAAACCAAATACGACTACTAAAGATGGCACTCAAGGTTGGAATAGAATGTATTATGCTTGTGTGAACTCAATGCACTAATTTCATCTGTGATTAATTGAAAATGACAATTTTCTGATTATGGAAACACATTCATGCATTGTGTTATTGTATTGTCTAAACATGTCTTGCGCCGTTTACTATTTCTGCATTCTTATTTTGCTTCTCATCCGAAATTGTTGTGATTCTTGGGAAGTTGATATTTTTTAGTTTCCTATCATTTAAAATATGTTGAAGATACTTTAAGTTGTATAAACACAAGTTTATGCATGCTTATGACATGAATAAAGTTGACATTTTTGAATTCCTATCATTTAAAATACGTTGAAGACACTTTTAAGTTGTATAAACACAAGTATATGCATACTTATGACATGAATAAGTAGTAATGAGTCCTGCCTTCTGCCAAACGGCTTCACTTAGAACCTTTTGAAATCTGCTTTTGTCACAACATGGCTATAAAGAACCAAGAACTGGTTTCTGACTTTCATTTGTTTTGTATTTTCTCCTTTATCTACTTCTTTAACTTCTTATTTATGTGTTATGGCCTTCATCGGAAGGAGAGTTGTGATAGAACTCTCAATTAGCTGATAGTTTCCTTTCGGAATTCTATTAATGTGTAATGACAGATTCTGTCAAGTTACAATTATGCAGCCAACTTCGAGAGTGTTGCTCTCTCCAGCCTAAGGCTCACAGTATATGCTTAGTATTTGCCTGCCTATTTCTCCCAATCATTACATTATTTATACTAACTGACTTCTTACGTCAGCCATGCAACCAACTCACCTATTCTCTCCCTTCCCATGTGCACGTAATACCCGACTAATAACAGAAAGTGGTACCTTACTCCCCTTCTAGAATAAACCTGGGTAATAGGGGGTCTAACATTGCTCCCCCCATAAGATGCACCTTGTCCTCAAGGTGAAATTCTGGAAATTGTTCTGAGTCTGGCCAGCCCTCCCACCTTTTGCAGCTCCCCTTCTGGCTCCTCTTCCTCTTCGACACTCTCCCGCAAATCAGCTTCCCTCTCTTCATCTAGGACCGTGTTCACCTTCAACTCTATCATTTTACACTGATGGCCTTGGGTATATTTCTCATCGCATTTGAAACAAAGTCCCCGTCTCCTCTTATCTTGCAGCTTACTAAAAGTAAGGCGTTCATATTTTCCATCCCCTTTGTCGGTGGCAGTAGCCTTTCTAGGTGTAGTCCCCATGTTCTCATGATCCCTAGCTATATCCCACGTTCTGTACCCATCATAGCCACTTGTTCGATGACCCCCCATGGTACTGTTTCCCTTATCACCCCCTAATATTTTATTCTTCTCCTCAATCTGTTGTGCCAATGTCATCATTCGTGCCAAGCTTCTGGGATTAGCAATTAAGAGTTCCACTCGAATTTCCTTTGACAACCCATTTAAAAATGCACTCTCCAGCACTTCATCAGGTAACTCAGGTAATGGCGCCGCTAACTCCTCAAATCTCCAAATATAATCGCCATCGTCTCGCTCTGCTTGTCGCCAACAGACGTTGACACAGAGTCCCTTCTTGGAAGGGTCTAAATTTTTTAACTAACAGCTCCTTACATTCCTCCCAATCTCTCATCGGCCTTCGTCCCTCCACCCACCAACCAAGCCAAAGCCTTCTTCTCCATACCGAGGAAACCAGCCCATTTTCTCTTTCATTGAACCTCCCCACCGAGAAAAATCGCTCCACTCTATAAATCCACCCATCCGGATCCTCCCCATCAAACACTAGCATCTCCACCTGCCGAGTCCTACAGTCTCTTCGAGGTTCTCCTTGTCGCGCAAACCCAGGCGGTGGCTCCTCCGTATAGCTTCTCCATTCTTCTCTTGGCGGTTCGGGTTCGGGTCCCCCCACCACTGGCGCACGTCGACTCCCTACATGGCGCGCCCACCTCGAAATGGCTCCGGGTGGGTCGGGTCATTCCACCCGCACTCCGGTGGATACTCCGTCCGACCCCCCCGGTCTGGGGAACGTCGCCGGAACTCCCCCCTTGGTTCGACCACTGACGTTGGCCCACGACTCCTGTTAGGTTCCATCGGCCCTTTTTCCTTGTCCACTCGCGCCTCTCCCTCCTTTCGGTGGTTGCCCGACGACTCTCCACTCTTGCCGGCTTCTCTGTGACTTACCAACATCGTCATTATTTCCCGCAATTCCTTTATCTCCAACTGAGATCTCTCCCAGTTTCTTTGCACTTCTTCTTTCTCCAGTCTCTGTTCTTCCCTCATCAGCTCGAAACTCTTCTGAAATTCGTCACGTAAGTTCTCGATTTCCTTCTCAAGTCCATCCATCCGATTATCACCCTTCTTGTTAGCCATCGTTAGGATCCTTGCTCGATATTGTTGATAGAACTCTCAATTAATGAGAGTTTCCTTTCGAATTTATTAATGTGTAATGACAGATTCATCGCTGTTACAATTAGTATGCACCAACTTCGAGAGTGTCGCTTCTCAAACCTAAGGCTCATAGTATATGCTTAGTATTTGCCTGCCTATTCTTCCCAATCATTACATTATTTATACTGACTGACTTCTTACGTCAGCCATGCAACCAACTCACCTATTCTCTCCCTTCCCATGTGCACGTAATACCCGACTAATAACAGAAAGTGGTACCTTACTCCCCTTCTAGAATAAACCTGGGTAATAGGGGTCTAACAAGTTGCACCTACTTTTTAATGTGGACAGTGATGTTGTGTGATTGAATGCATCTCACATAGAACATTTGGATTGATTAGTACTACTGATTAGAACATTTGGATAGTTTGTTTTTTTCTAAAATGTTTCCGAGTTAATTACCTGTTGCCCCTTAACTCTTTCAGAATGCATGGTTGACAAATTGACATTTTCTCAGACGTAGGCTACTATGTCTGTGAGCATAAATTTCCAAGTAGATGATCATACTTAAGAGTAATCTTAAGCATGTGATGATTAATGTGACCTTCAAAGCAAAGTCTCTTAATCAAGGGGTCTAAAATTCTTTTGTGGTATTTGGTCTCTCTCTCAGGTTGCAGCCATAAATACAGCAATGGCTGCTCTTACAAAAACTGTGGGTGTTTTTCCCAAGGAACGCGCAATAGTAGATAGAGAGCGTGCAAAGGGTTCTTATGCACTTGGCCCTTATCTGCTTTCTAAATTGATTGCTGAGATTCCTGTCGGAGCGGCATTCCCATTGATGTTTGGTGCTGTACTCTATCCCATGGCTCGTCTTCATCCATCATTATCCAGGTTGGTCCCTTCTAGCTTCTGATACCTTGTATAGTGTGCAACTTTATGAAATTTAATTAATATTATTGGTTGAGTGCAAATTCATGGTTTTATTAAATGAAATTGTCATAAAAAGTCACTTGAATATTGAAATAATTGGTTAAAAATTACATGCTTGTATTACTTTGTTCTGGAAAGAAGCCATGAAAATGTAACAAAAGAGGATAAGGATGGTGAAAAGCAAATTTACAATTTGCATGACTGCCAGTGGATATCTTTCAAAACTTTCTGTCATATGTCCCTCACCCAATTACCAAAACTGGGGTTTCTTCGGGTAAATGATTTTCTTCCACTTGCTTCATATATGCTAGCTGACGAAACTTTTGTAAGGACACTAACTGCATGAACAGCAGTTATATTGGATACTATTCAGACTGGATATAGAGTAAGACTTGGGCCAATAAGTTCCTTTTAAAAGATTACCTGGTCTGCCTGGATACATACATCTTTGGCATGCTTGCATTCAAGAGGGCCTCTTCTAGATGTACCTGGAAACATGCCTCTGTGATCTTGGGTGGAGTGTAGGGGAGCTAACATTCTTGTATCGTATTGCCGTGCCCTTTACTGATTAGAATCTTTACCTTCTGTTTTATTCCTTTTTCGTAATTCTATTAGAGTTGTCTATCAGGCAAATTTCTGTGTCACAAATTCAACTAAATTAATTTCTGTTTATCACAATCTTTGTCCTACAAATTACTGATTGGAACTCTTTATTCTAAGTTTGGAAAATTCTTTAGGATTGTGACTGCAGAATCGTTTGCAGTGTCAGAACTAAATTAATTTCTGTTTATCACAATCTTGATCCTACAAATTACTGATTGGAACTCTTTATTTTAGGTTTGGAAAATTCTGTGGGATTGTGACCGCAGAATCATTTGCAGCATCAGCTATGGGTCTGACTGTGGGAGCAATGGTTCCGAGCACTGAAGCAGCAATGGCTGTGGGACCTTCTCTTATGACAGTTTTCATTGTATTTGGTGGATATTACGTCAATGCGGACAATACACCAATTGTCTTCCGATGGATTCCTCGTGTTTCTCTAATACGATGGTAACTTATTATGTTCTAATCTTTCTCATATATTCATTTTCTTTCTCGGAAATTGGTAATTGAATATGCGGAAAAGCATGAATCTTTGCATGCCTTTCATTTTTTGTACTCCAGAAAGTCAACTCTGCCAAGCTATGAATGTGGACTAGGCCCAACAGTTCTGTTCCTCTTCTTTCCTTCTGTATGACCTCTGTTTTCTTAATATGCTTTCAGGGCCTTTCAAGGGCTTTGCATCAATGAATTCAAGGGTCTTCAGTTTGATCATCAGAATTCATTTGACATTGAAACTGGGGAACAGGTAAAAGGCTATTTTTGCTTGTATATATTTATACGTAGAATTTGCTGTTTCTGTCTGAGAAAGTTAAAAAGAAGGCTAGTGAACAGTCGTTGCTACAGATATCGTAAAAGAGCCATTTTTGTTTTTTTGTGAATGGTCAGATCAGTGAAAGGGGCCAAAGGTGCAATGTTTCCTCAGCGTTTAATATTTCAAGCAATCAAATTTTTTATAGATGTTTGTGCTCAGATTTTTAATAAATGTCTGCTCACGGAGGCGCTGGTATATCCTTATTAAGCAACACAAAATGGGGCTTCTGAAAGGACCCTCACAAACTGCTAAATGAGTCAGTCTGTTGCCTAAATGTGATAGAATTAAGAACTTAGTTTCATCTAGAAAGTAAACAATGATGTGTTACAGAAGCTTCCTGATATTGGCTTCCGGGGAGGTCAAAGCCATAAGTGAGTACCTCTTAGGAAGAGCTAGAATTTGGATATCTTTTACTTTAGTGCCATAAAAATCTGGATGGACACTTAGAACTCACCTGTTGATAAGTACCCAATGATTGCTAAAGCAGGAACTTCATCTGTTTGTTTTTCATGTGCTCTTCGATCCTTTCCCAAGTACTTTACATTTTCCATTTTGGTATATTAAGGAAATGTTTCCTTTTGCAAATTAATGTTCTGGTTTCATAACTGCTGGTGTGTAAAAGAGTAATCCAAGATGTATAACTGGATGTCATCACCAGAGTTTACATACTCTTAATTGGTTAAGCGTCAAGACAGATCGTCTTCTGAAACACCACTACCAATGGGTTCAATATGCACTTGCACTAGTTGAACTTGCTAAGACGTGAAGTTTATGGCTTTGCAATTTTTATGCTTTAATGCCTAGTCGCCATATTTTACCTTCTTGACTTGTTTACTTGACAGGCACTTGAGCGTTTCTCACTTGGAGGGTCTAGCATTCAGGACACAGTTATAGCTCAAAGTAGGATCTTGTTGTTTTGGTATTGCACCACCTACCTTCTCCTTGAGAAAAACAAGCCAAAATACCAACAGCTTGAGCCCATACCTAGTGAGCAAAGCAAAACACAGCTACATCTTGAAACTTTGGACCCTGATCAAATTGAACAACTCAACCAATTTGATCCTCCTCCAGCCAAACAGGTTGAATCAAACAAGCTGGTTGAATCACCCCAAATTGATGACCCAATTGGGCCGTTTGTCTTGGAAGGTTTGTAGTTATTTGGGCGTTGATTATACCACTATACAATTGCCACTATTCATTGATTCATCTCATACAGGTACTAAGTAAAGGAGACATCTATACAGGGGGATCTCATGCCTTTTATCCACTAATGAGCTGCTTTTTACAGAATTCGACGATACTATGAGTTAATCTTTGTAATCCAAGGCTGTAACAGCTTAGCATCGCATTAAAATGTTATAGGTACTTTGTAAGGAACATACATCTCGTGTAAGGAACATACATCTCGTCCAGATAGGTAAACATTACCTTACTAAACTATATCGCTATCATCAGAGCAGATGGTTGACATCAGAGGCATCATACCCTCTCATATCAAGAGCTATGACCTAAGTTAGCAAAGAAAGTTTATTTGCTTAAGAGTTACATTTGGGTTGGGTATATAAAATGGATTACGCAGGTAGAGTAAAGGTTCCTTAAGCTAAAAGTGTCTGGCCTCCAAAATTGATGAATCATGAAGCGTCCTGTATCTGCAACTAGACGTTTATTTTCCAACGCCTACATAATACATATCCTCAAGTTGCAACTTGCACCGCCTGTTAACTAATGTCCGCTCGACGTGGCTTTCAAGTGAAGTGGAGAATTTGATGCCCTCTACTTCAAAAGTTGAAACTTTTGCTCTCTGCCAACGCGTAATTAGCCACCAAGAGTTGCATGATTGATGAGTTCGCTCCTTAGCTTAATTTCCTCTTCCTCCAAGAGAGAGCCATCTAGATTTTCAATCCTATCACGTGCTATGTTAACATGAAAAGAACATTTAGAACTCTAGAAGGCCGACTCTGGATAGAATCTTGGAAATTTTCTCTACGCGTAAATGAAGTGAGCTCAATATCACCATCCTTCTAGTCTTACTATTATAAACTTCATGTATAATCTTAATTCCTGAAAAGACATTTTAGAATTATTCAATGAGGTTGTGGGCGGGGGTTAAAGTTAAACGAATCGCACAAACTTGCTTCCTTCTTCTTTGAGGAACCTTCTGTCTTCTTTTTTATCTTAAACGGAAAAGAACAATACAAAACTTATACAAATCGAAACCAAGCACCCTAACTAATATAGGGTTTTCTGATATAAAACACCTTGCTGATCGCGAAATAGGAATTTCCGAACAATTACCGGGAGATCCTGGAGAATATGCAAGCCTGGGTCATGAGAAGCGACAAAGGAAGCCATTTGGTCTACACTTTGGTTCCTTCACGATACAGTCATGAGAAAGAAGTCGTGGAGTACCTGTTATCAATATATATATATATATATATATATATATATATATATATATATATATATATATATATATATATATATATATATATATTATTTGAAGGTCAAGCTTAGCCAACCTCAACTGTTCCTCAGACGCAGTCTTCTTCTGTTATTTCTCAACGCGAAGACATATTCACACTTCCAACTATGGAACTCAACTATATAAACAATCCCCGATAAAGTTCGCAGAATATGTATCTAGATTTCTATGTATACATATACATACATCAATTCGATCTTCATTGATAACTACATTCCATTTGGGAAGCAAAACACAATGAAACAACTTATAGCCCTCCAACATCACTCCTATCCTGCAAAGCTTTTGAATAGACCCAACAATAAACCTTCTACTTTGCAGATCATCTCCGCATCAAGAAGGGACGCTTATGATCCCCGTGACTACAACGGTAAAGTAATCGACGAAAACATGATCGTACTTAGAAAGAGGATCCATGAGATTAAGTTAGCAGAGAGGAGCTATGATGAGAACCCGTCAGAGTGGATGAGTTGGGAGAAGAAGTACTACAGTGGTAAGTACAGCTCGGACGTTTGCGAGGCAGTGGGCCTATTGCAGTCGATGTTGATGAACACTAGGCCAAGCTTGGCTCTAGGGATGGTTGCTCTTCTTGCCTTGGCCATTCCTACCTCAGCTGTGATTACCACGTTCCGTTTGGTGGAGGTGGTCCAATGGCTGCTGGATCGGACTCATCTTTAGAATTGAAGTTTAGTATATCCATCTTCCTAATATGTATACTTATGTTCATGTAAATTGCTGATTTATAGATTCCTGAACGTTTCTAGTCTTTCCAGATTCTTGAAACCCGAAACTAAGGACACTAAAGATGTAAATTTCATGTAAATTTCGGCTTAAGGACTTGTGTAGTCCCTTTGCAATCAAATCTTATGGTTGATCTAAGCAACGCAGCAGGAAGTTTACTCGTTTTTGTGAAGATTCTTTCATTTCGTTCCAATCAAATGTCACAGGAAGTGCAAGATAGACATATTTTTAGGAGAGTGTCATCATTCCCGAGATTGACTGAAGCTAGAGGTGGCCCAAATAATAGTCTAGCGCCAACCGGAGAAGGGTCAGGACGTGTTGTGGAGGTGAAGAGTGCCCTGCATGCCAAGTGAAAGTCGAGTAGGTGCAACTTAAACTAAACGGTCATGATTATCATCGTGAAGGTTACAGAGACGGCAAGTGAGAGAGGCTGTTTGTTCGACATCGATCCTTAATCGCAAGCCAAAGATTAAAGCAAACTTTCGGGAGGTCACTCTTAAACCAGACAAGTGAATGCTAAGGCTGCTTTAATCTGTGTTCACGAAGGGCATTAAGAACGGAAAGATTGGTGAACTTATTCGAAGGGTGGCATGTCCTCTTTGTTAGGGTCAGGGAAATAAGTTGGCAAGTTGTCTATTATATGAGTGAGTCCTCTACAATTATTTAACGGTCATTTCCGTTCCATACCATTAATAGCAATCTTAATTTTAACGTCGGAGTGCCATCCCTCTGTGATGCTTCTTATTTAGAAGGAACCAAGTGGTCGTAATCGTGTGAATTATCCAATCAAAAGAACGCTTGTTTCACTGTGTCAACCTTGATTTTGATATGTTTTCTGAAACTATTTTTTTGTTTTATAATATGTTTTAAGAGTTAAAGAAGTATTTTTAGTTGATTTTACTTGTCAAACCTTCCTTTTAAAGGTTTCATTTGTATCCCCTCATCACTCTTTTCAAATCATAAGAAGTTTATGAGCATTTTATCAATTTGCTTGTTGACTTTAGCTGGTAGAAAAGACGAGCTTTCCAGTTTGTATATAAATTGTTCAGTATGACTTTGATATGTGATAACAATTTGGTATTCAACAAACGTACCATGATAGACAATCCTTGTAGGTTAATTTTCAGATCAAGGTATTTAATTGGGAGCCTAGCTTGTGACTAATGAGTGATAGAAAATCAGAGGTAGAGCAACTAACAGACAGATTAATAATGAAAATTTTGTTTTGAGTATTAGACAAGGAACAAGCCTTTCAATCTCAAGCAAGGCTTTCTTGAACACTTTGACTGAGATGGTGTCCACTTTAATTAGAAAGCAAAGGGAGATCATATATGTGAAAGAGAGACTAAAAACTTGGTGTTAGAGCAGAACCTATGGTATTTAAAGTCACATGAATTAAAGATGTTTTGTAGATAAAAAGTGACAGGATTTCATGCTTGGAATAAAAATTCATGATTCTTAGTGGTGGATTGAGAGCATCCTGTTAAGCTTGTGCCACACTTAAAGAGTTACTAATTGGACTATGCCCCGATAAGTTCATTTCATTCTCATGTTTTAAATAATTTACCAATTGCTTGCCAAACCTTTTTATTCCCTTTGAAAGTTGATTATATTAATATTTAATAATAACAGTTGAGATAGTCAGTTTACCTTCACAGTTTAGTCAGATGACTTTGATTGTCTCGAGAAGTTCTTCCCTAATCTTTGTTTCAGTATATAGATAAGCAAAATTAAGTCTTTTAAGGGATGTAATAGATTCATCATGTATATGGACTTTCTTATTGTATTAGCGAGACAGTTCAAATTGTTCATGCTCCAATGTTTAAATGAGATGTTATAAAGATTAACTTACAGTAAAACCACTTTGAATTCTGCTTTATCAAGCTTCAAACCGTGACTTCATTAACTACAAAATAGGAATTTACCCTCTGTTCCATTATCCAAGCCCATCTTTAGAATTAAATTTGAGAAGGAAATATCATAATTGTTATATGATTGTTCCAAGTTGACTATGTCGTAACACTATGTTTATTTAAATTAAAAAAAAAAGCCTATCGGCGAAGTATATATATATGTTTTTTGGCACTTAAGAGTATCACTTCAATGGATGGTGAGACTACCATCTCGCACAGAATGCTTGCTTTAGTACAAAATACTTAAACCAAAGAAAGTTTCCCTAAGCCTTAATGAGAGTTGGAGAGAGTGAATAGCTTTATTGTCTATTTTTCTTAATGAAAATGTGAGATGAGTGATTCAGCCAAAGGACTCAAATTTTCCTAGATGAATCAAGAGGATAGGTAGGTATAATAAAAAAAGACACGCTTTATAAATTTAATAGATGTGACCTTTCATTATCATTAATATTTAAAATACAGTTACTAACATTATCTATAAAATAAATAATAATCAATTGATAATGTTGATGTTAATCTTCTAAAACATATAGATATACAAAAGAGATAATTCTACAAGAAGGAAACAAGTTTCTTTAAGAAGTCTTTTATCTTGTAGAATACAAATAAAATCCATCTAGGATTCACTTTTGTATCAAACTAAGTTATAATGAACCAACATAAATTATGTTCATTATTATGTGAAGTTTGATATATTATTTAGTTTTATCAAAATATATATTATGTAAATGCTTATGTTTTAATATCTTCTTAAGTATGATAATTGTTATTTAATTGTCATATGAATGATGATAAAGAACATTTGTACTCTTTTAATTTCATAGACAATTGAAATATGATTATTCAGTATATATATGAATAACATGACAATAACGTACAAGGATACTATTTCTTTCTGTAGAGACTTTGTGTTTCATTGTGGCTATTGGATTAAAAAATAATGTTGTCGAACTCAACAAGGGTGAGAAATTAAATGGTGACTATTATGAGATTTGGAACATGAAAATCCACTATGTATTAGAATAGCAAGAGGCTCTCAAGCCATTAAATATAACTATGGATTTTCCTGAGGAAAGCAATAATGCCCAATATAAAAGGGACTGTGATGCTTATGAAACCTAGAAGAAAAATAAGTCATTAGATTGCATTATATTTCTGAGAAGCATAGATAATGATATCATACACGAGTTCTACATATATGACACTGTTAATGACATATGGTTCACTTTAGCTGTAAGTTTTGAAGGCACCTTAGTGACCAAAATAAGGACATTCACTATTAAGTCTGACACCTATAAGAAATGATTGGATCACACAATGCAAAATCATTTGAAGCATATGTCAAAATAATAAGTTATATGATGTTGGTCATAAATTATCATATAAACAATACGTATAAGTGATATTGTTAATTTATTTCCTACAACCAATCGCTTTGGATGTAATTTTGTGACAAATTATTTAAAGGTATTTTTATCTTGTACATATTTGGATGTATATAAAGTCTATGGGATAATTGCATTGCAATTGAAATTATAATGAGATTATAATTATGAGATTTATATTACATTTATTTATTTTCCTAAATATTCCTAGTCATTGTTCTATTAAGATTGAACATTAATAGAACGTAAAAGACTAGCACGTGTTTTGTTTTTTCTTATGAAGGAAGTAATCAATCTCATAGGCTAAAGTATAGAGATACTTAAACAAACGTATGGGTACTTGCTAAAGAACAAGTTCACTAAACATACGTGATATGAGAAATCCATTTGAGACATTACTTATACATCTATCGAATTCTCATTGTGATAATCATATAAATGATCCTTTGACTTGAGGTCATCAAAATTATCTTGTATGAAGATTGCTATATTTTGATACTACTTATGATCTATTTAATCATAGGTCATTTAATTGGTAATCATTGAATTTAGCATGAATTATATGGAGATGTTTGAATGCTTAAGATAAGATTCATCACCCTAAAGCAATTAGGGAGAATGTTTTGTTGTTCTCGATCAATATTGATTTGGGAAATCCTTGGCTAAGATGAAATGATGCTTTGTAAATAGCTTACAAATGTCATTAATTGAATCAATAACTAATGGAAGAGAACTAATATGATTAGACTCAAAAATATAGTAGACACTAATTACATACTCTATCTCTAATTAAAATGTTGTATGATGAAATGATTGAATTATACGAAAAAATTATGCACTAAAAGGTTAGTCAAAACTACTTTGACATTCCTAAATATTTGGGTGGTCATGATGCGTTGTTAGACACCAATCTTAATCTATGATTATAAATTGTTTAATTGGAAAATTAAAGATAAATTAAAAGAGTTTTAATTTATCTAATTTTAATTATGAATTAAAATTAGATTTTATAATCATTGTCAACATATTTGGGAACCTAATGGGTCTCACATATAGAATGAGTTGAAGAAAACAAAATTAATTTAATCAAGTTGGACTTGATTGCAAAGTTTGAGAAACTTTATGATTAAATATAATATATTTAATAAATAAGGATCAATAAGAGATATTAAATCTTATATGAGCATAATTGGTATTTAATTAGAATTATTTGTAATTAGAATTTAATTTTAATTAAATTACTAAAATGTTCAAAGCTTATTATAAATAGGCTTAAGCTCTATAAAACTCGCACTTCGCTTAACCTCTTTGTAAGAGTTATGAGTTCTCTCAACTCATTCGGTAGATATCATTAGAGACTAGGCGCTTGTGTAGCTACAAGTGGTTCGATTTAATCAATTTGAAAGCGGTTCGAGGATACAATAAGACAAAGATTAAGCTTCAAAATAAGATTTAATTAAATTTTCGCTTTATTATGATTTGTTTTAATCATTTTATAGATTTAAATAGATCTTAGCTTTTAAGAAATCAAAAGTTACGAAAAAGTTTCGTGATTATTCCGCTGCAGTTGAGATTAAATCACAATCTGATTTTCTAACAGTGGTATCAGAACGAGAGTTTAATTCTATGATTTGATTAAATTGTGTGATTGTTATTAATCAAAACTTCAAAAAAAAAAATCGGTTCTGATCTGATTCTTGGTAAAACCTAGAATTGTTCTAGAATTTTAGAAATTTTTTGATGTCGTTTAATTTGGCTATTGGGTTTAGGGAATAAGGAGGGAGTTTTGTTTTTCTGAGTCCCGGAGAAGGCTTGATATTTCTAAAGCAACCCAAAAAGTTAGAAACCTGGTTCTTGAAAACACAAAACCCCATTCTCTGCTAGTTGTGTTTTTGTTTTTCAAAACCCGCAAGATTCTCTGCAAGTTGTGTTTTTGTTTTTGGAAACCCGCATGCTCGAATGTGCGTGTCCTACTATTGAAAATTGGTGGGGTTTTGCGTTGTGTGTTCTACAAATGGTGGCGTGAATGCCTCAGAGAATGTCCCTAGAAGACAACAATCAATGTGGAGACGAAAGTCTGGAGATTACATAGAGAAGAGGAAACGTGGGAAGCAGTTATGAGAGATGTGAATAATAACTTAGGATCAAAAATCTCCAACCTTATTTGTCAAATCAAGCTACAGTAGGTTGATGGGGTAGGAAAAATGTTTTGTTAGGTTTTTATTTTTAAAATACTTAATTCCAATTAATTGAGTTAATTGAAGTTAAGTAAGTTTAAATTCCTAATAAATTTAAAAGGTGTTTTTAATTGTTTGAAAATTGTTTTCAAGGGTTAATTTTATTAGGAATGTTCTAGAAGTTAATTTAATCTTTTAAGATGTTAAATTATTAAATTAAATTAATCATCAAATGAATTCCAAAATTAACATAATTATTTTCTTAATTTGATTAAGATTAATAATTATATTGATTCCTAATTAATTTTAGAAAAGTAATTTCTAAATTAGAATTAATTAGTCTCAATTAGATTGAAATTAATTAATTAGAAAATTTGTTTTAAAATTAAAATTACTTGTTTTCAATTAGATTGAAATTAATTAATTAGATTTCTTGAAATTAAGAAAATGTTTTCTTAAATTATTAAAAAATTGTTTCTTAAATAAATTTATTTATTTCAATTTGATTGAGATAAATTAAATTATTAATTTTATTTGCTTAGAGAATTATTATTTTATTTATTTAGAAATTGCTTCTTTATTTATAAATAATAAATTTCTTGATTTATTAGAAATGATATTATCTTGATTAAATTTTGAAAAGTGTTTTCATTTATTTATCAAGAAAAGAAACTTTCTTTAATAATTTTAAAAATGTTTTTAACTTATTAAATAAAGGTTTTCTAATTATTCAAGAAATAAATCTCTAAATAAATAAAAGTAATTTCTTTTAATATTAGAAAATAGTTTTATAATTAAAGAAATACAATTTCTAATGAGAATAGAAATAGTAATTTCTAATTAGATTAGAAAATAGTTTTCTAATTAAGAAAAAATAATTTCTATTGAGATTAGAAATAATCTTCTAATTAGATTAGATATGTTATTTATATAATTTTAAAAGAGTTTTCTAAATTATAAAAGTAAAATTATCTAAATTATAATAAGTAAGAAGTACAATTTATTGAAAAATTGTTTTCAATTAAATTTATCAAAGTGGTTAAAATAATTGGAAATAGTTGACAATTAGATTTGAAAATTGTTTTCAAATCAAATTAAATTTCTATTTGGAATAGAAATTTAATTTATTTATGAATCAATGGTTTTAATCTAATTTAATTTTTCCAAGGAGTTGGAAATATTATTTTAAATTATGAAGATCAATAACTAGAATCAAATGAAGCTTGATATATTATGCATATAATTTGATTATAGTTTATAAGTTGCATACTTTATTTATATGGTTGATATATATATATATATATATATATATATTTATTAAATGCATTTTAAATTGCATGTTTTATATATGTGATATTTTATATGAAATTTTATGTTTGATGAGATGAATGAAATTAAAATCCTTCGTTAAATTTTAAATATACGTTAAGAACGTGATTGTTGCATTCCATTGTTATAAGAATAAACTAGAGTTTTGTTTATTGTAGGCATTGAGCAAACTCAAAGTCACTTTAACCCGATCATGTTTAATCTTATGATAATGGGTTACTTAACTAAATTTTGTGATTTGGATTAGCAAACTCATGATCACATAAATTTAGAGGCAAGGTTAGGAATAATAAATAAGATATATTTTGACAATAGTTGTCTCCTAATGAATCTAGGAATCATATGAGATATGATTGATAAAATTGTTATCTACCTAATTTAAGTCTAGTTGATTTGTTGAGCAAACTCAATGTCAACTATATTTGAATGGGATCCTAGCCCACTAGAGAGATTAGAGTAATCTTTCCGAATAGTAATGAGGGCTATTATTTCGAATAAAATAGTGGGAGTAACCAAATGCATGATTAAAGTCCTAATTTTATTTGGTAGTCATGGCATATAATTGATTACTTGTTTTCTTACATTTATATTTTGTTCTTAGTGGAATTTACCTTATTTAGTATAGTTGATACTAAGTTAATGAACCCAAGTTCTTAGATATAGGATATGTTTGAAAAAAGTTCTCAAAAGTTAGATAGAAAATTGTATGTTCATTATGCAATTTTGCTATAATCCCCATTGAGGATATGGCGACAAAGTTCTAGAGATATGTCAAAATCATATAGATGACAAAATGTATTGACATTTTGAGTTGACTAACGTCTCGTAAACTTTGACGACGACATGTAAGATGTATGTCAACACCATGATAGCAAAATGCAAGGGGTTGCATGGAGTAGAGTTGAAAGATATAGTACTTGTTGAAATTGCTCCACTTACTTTAGCCTACTAAAACATAAGTGTGGACTACAATTGAAGGCTTAGCAACAATATGATAATAGTTGTCATTAAAAGAAAATGAATGCATGACTTTTCTTACCTATGTGATATGATAGAGATTATATATATTTCTAATTCATGCTTATATTTGATACTAAATTTAGATTCAACATTGTTGTAATATTCAATGCATGGTTAGAAATAGATTGTTAAGTCTAAGTAGTTGATCCAAATTTATGCAAATAGTTCAGATATGTATTGGATCAAAAGACTTATGTTTAACATAAATGGCAAGAATAAAAAGTTGGATAATCGAGACAATCCTTTTATGTCATGTTGGTTAAATCAACAAAATGAGAATCATAAAGTTACATATAAGGATATGTGTATCCTTTTGATTATGAATTATATGAAACTTGTCAAGTTGAAGAATAACCAAATCGACCTTTGGTGAATGGATGATGATCGATTGAATTGTTAAATCTTATACATGTGATGTATTAGATAGAATATCAATTCATAGAAAGGATAATACTTATATTTCATTAGATTACTAATGACTTTATGTGATATAGTCATAAGTATTAAATGAAATAATAATTTAAAATTTTGAAAAGTTCAAGTTGTTTAAATCTAAGTATAAATAAAGCATTAAGAATGCTAAAGCACTTCAATGAGATCTTTGTGATAAGTTTGAAATTATCAGTTATCTATAGGGTATAAGATTCTTTAATAAATACCTTCATAACTAAATTCATAAGAATATGGTTTATGTAGGAGTAAAATACAATATGAGATATTGTATGATGTAATAGTATTTCTTTTGTAGTAATGCCTAGTATAATGACTTACCTTTTATAGTTCCAATTGAATTAGTCGCCAAGATTTCATATTAGATATGAAACGCTAAGTATTTGAAAGACTCAAAGTTAATGATTTAAGGATGTGAAGCTTCATTAAAGTATATATATAATCCATTAAGTTGAGAACTAAATTGGATAATAAAAGGTTATGAGATATTAAAAGATTGGATATAATCTTACGGATTCATTGAACAAATTGTTTGATTCAACGTATACTTATAGGATAATGGTTCTTAAGATAAGCAGTAGGAGTAAGAAGAAAATTGAAAGGTTCAAATCTCATAACATTACATCTAATTGGAACTAATGTCTTTAATGATACATTTGATGTATAGTTGAAAGGCTAAGAGACATTGAAAGATTCACTTTCAAGATGAATTTAAAGAGTTTCTTTTGAAGATGATTGTGAATTTATCATATCTACAAGAAAGTTAGTGGGAGTATAGTTGTTCTCTCAATGAGAGTATGTGGAGACATATTGCTTCGAGAGAAAAATAATGTTAACTTTTAATTGTTAAAACATAATTTTCAAGAACAACTCTTGTTGGATATGAAAAGGTTACATCTTAATTATGGGAATCAGATCTATAGAGATAGATTGGACGTTGTTAACTTATTCTAAGTCCAAGTGTATAGATAATGTATTAAAGATGTTTAGTAATCAAGATATCGATACTTGTGAAATATTAAAGATATTCATTACTCTATATGTGAGTTGATATTTGAGTTCAAGATGATAAGGATATAACATAAGAAGTAAATCCTAATTAAGGTTTATTTACTAAGAACAATATCATTTAAGATTGGAAAGGTTCCAATGTAGCAATTGGTTGCTAATTAAGCCATAATACATTTTTCGTTTAGTGGAAATGATTAATTGGATCAACAAGTTCTTTAATGAACTTGATATAGTTTCTTTGCATTGTTCAAGACAGTAATGTACTGTAGATTATTAGAGTCATTGGGCATGTATAAGGAGTTAATGTCTCATCAAATATCCAAAAATGTGTTTAGGCAAATTTTCTTAATTATGGTGATAATTAAGATGGGAGTTGTAAGATTTAATCAAATGCTTACTATAGACAATCTTATAGAATTCTTTCATTAAGCCACTGCCCCAATAGTAGAATAACTATCATATGGTGATATGATATGAGATACTTAAACGATTGGCTTAGTGCAAGTGGGAGATTGTTGATTTATGCCCTACAACTAATCGCTTTGGTTGTATTTTAGTAACAAATTATGTAAAGGCATTCTTTATCTTGTACATAGTTAGATGTATATGATAAAGTCCATGGGATAATTATATATTGCAAATGAAATTATAATGAGATTATAATTATGTGATTCATATAACATTAATGTATTATTCCTAAATGTTCCTAATCGTTGTTCTATTAAGATTTGACATTCATAAAATGTAAAAAGACTAGCACATGTTTTGTTTTTTCTTATGAAGGAAGTAGTCGATCTCATAGGCTAAAGTATAGGGAAACTTAAACAAACATGTGGGTGCTTGTTAGAGAACAAGTTCACTAAACAAACTCGATATGAGAAATCTATTTGGAACATTACTTGTTTGTCTATGGAATTCTCATTGTAATGATTGTATAAATGATCCTTTAATTTGAGGTCATCAAAGTTATCTTGTATGGGGATTGCTATGTTTTGATACTACTTATAATCTACTTAATCATAGGTCGTTTAATCGGTAGTCATTGGATATAGCATGAACTATATGAAGATAGTTGAATGATTAAGATAGGATTCATCACCCTAAAGTAATTAGGGAGAATGTTTTGTTATTTTCGATTAGTACTGATTCGGGAAATCCTTGACCAAGGTGAAATGACGCTTTGTAAATAGTTTATAAATGTCATTAATTGAATTAATAGCTAATATAAGAGAATTAATATGATTAGACTCAATATAAAGTAGACATTAATTCCATGCTCTATGTCTAATCGAAACATTATACGAAAAAATTATGCACGGAAAGGTTAGTTAAAATTACTTTGACATTCTTAAATATTTGGGTGGTCATGATGCGTTGCTAGATGTCAATCTAAATCTATGATTATAAATTGTTTAATTGGAGAATTAAAGATAAATTAAAATGAGTTTTAATTTATCTAATTTTAATTATGAATTAAAATTAAATTTTATAATCATTGCTAACATATTTGAGAATGTAATGGGTCTCACATATAGAATGGGTTGAAGAAAGCAAAATTAATTTAAACAAGTTGGAGTTAATTGCAAAGTTTGAGAAACTTTATGATTAAATATGAGATATTTAATAAATAATGATTAATATGAGATATTGAATCTTATATGGGCATAATTGGTATTTAATTAAAATTATTTGTAATTAGAATTTAATTTCAATTAAATGACTAAAATGTCCAAAGCTTATTATAAATAGGTTTAAGCTCTATGGAGCTAACACTTCTTGTTTAACCTTCTCTATAAGAGTTACAGAGTTCTCTCAACTCATTCGGTAGATATCATTAGAGATCGGACGCTTGTGCAGCTACAGTGGTTGAGACGGATTGGTTTCGAAAACGATTCGAGGGATACGACACAACAAAGATTAAGCTTTGGAATAAGCTTCGTTGTGGTTGGGATCGAATCTCAACCCAGTTTCCCAACAGATATATGGTCATTACCTCAAAGTTAGGAGCATATGAAGATGCATCTAACTCATAATGAGAGTATCAAGATTCAAGACGATGAAAGATGCTACTAGGCATCTAATATTAGAAGAAGAATGTCTTGAAGCCTTAAAGGTGTCCTCAGAGGTATATGCAGTTAGTTCTAGCTTATATAGAGTTGTGAACTAAAACCGTAAGCATCATGGTGAATCAAAATGGAAAAAAGGTCAAAAGCATACCTACTATACCCAAGACTCCAAGAAGGAAATATTAACTAGCATGGAAAGGAAGACATCCTTTCAAGAAGCAGAATATGAAAAAGTCAAGTAATTTAATTATGGCAATAAGGGTTGCTTGTGATTGTGGCAAGCCCAAAAGGTTCAAACTTATTGTACAAACATTTATTATGTGAATGTCTCTTGTTCTATTTTACTAAATCAATCACTTCCTTTGTGGATTATAGATTTGGGAGCAACCAACCATATAGTGAAGGGTAGAGATGCCTTCGTGGAATTCTACAAAAATTTTGTATAGCACACGATGGATTTATGTAAGAGGCAACTCAAGGGTTGTTGTATAAGGGTTTGGAACCTGCAAATTAAACATATGTGTTAGTCTATCCTTGATAACACATGAAGTATTATATGCTCAAAATATTTGATGAAATATAATCTCTATGTTGGTTTTAATAAGTCTTATGTTTATGTAAATTTCCATGATGGTGGTATGGATTTATATCCTAGAAATCATAATTTTATGTTAGATGGTTTTATTGCTTTGCATGCTATTTATTCAAATAATACTATAAGTTATTCTTTGTTTACATCATCTAGTAATTCCAATAATGATGCAATTTTGTGACACATTAGACTATATCATATTGGTTAAAATCGAATAAGTTGATTAGCTAAAAAAGCCTTTTAGGTAATTTATATCAAGTAGATTTACCTATTTGTGAACATTGTCTAGTAGGTAAAAGGGCACGAAAGCCATTTAGAAAGGGAACACGGGCTTCCTATCCATTGTAATTAATTCATTAAGACATTTATGATCCAATGAATGTAAGGGCACATTGTGGGGCTGTGTGATCACTTTTATAAATGACTATACTCAATATGGTCATGTCTACTTGATTTCTCACAACTTAGAAGCATTAAGTTGTTTTTATAAAATATATCAATTTAGTAGAGAATCAATTAGAAAATAAAATAAAAGCATTAAGAACTGATTGAGGATAAGAATACTTGTCTGATAAGTTTAAGATGTTGTATGCTAAAAAAAGAAATAAAAAGATAGTTAACTATTCCATGAACCTTACAACAAAACAACATTGCAAACAGACGTAATAGAATGTTACTAGAGATGGTTAGGTCCATGATAGCACAAGAAAATCTATGTATCACATATTAGGGTGATGCATTGCTTACAACTACTTATGTACTCAATCAAATGCACATAAAATTAGTTACAAACACTCAATATGAGTTATGGACAATAAGAAAACCCAATATAGAACATCTAACACCATGGGGATGTGTTGCCAACATTCATAATCACTCTAATAGATATGGGAATCTATGCCTAAGAGGGGAGAAAAGTATCTTTATTAGATACTCTAAACACTCAAAAGGATATATGTTTATAGGTTAATAAGATAATAAAGAAGTAATTGAATTTGAATTGCAAGATGTTATGTACTTAGAAAATGATATTCCAAAGCAGGGTGAAATAGGAAAAGATCTATTTCTATATGAAATTCTTGATCAGAATGATTCCATTACTAAGAATCATAAGTCGGAGTAATCTAGAACTTAAAAAATTAACTTAAAGATAGTTAAGATTACAATCCACTGATAGTTTTCCTATTGTATCTGATCTGAGTAAGAGTAATCAAGATGTTGATGAATTTGTTTCTTATAAACCACACTTATGCTAAAGTAATCATGATATGATTCCCAGATTTCATTTTGGAATAGAAAGGAAATTTTATATGATTATCCCATAAGAAAAAAGATGATCCATGAAATGTATATGAGGCTCTTAATGGTCTTACCAAAGAAGAATGGATGAAATCACTAAAAGAAAAAAAAGACTTCTTTAAGTTCAAATCAAGAATGGGACTTGGTTGACCTCCCTAATGGGTGCAAAGTTATTGAGAACAAATGGGTTCTCAAAATAAAATAAAAAGATAAGAGTAGTATCGAAAGATACAAAGCACGCCTTGTAGTAAAAAAAATAATATGAGGGAATTGATTATGATGAAACATTTTGAACTATTGAGAGGTTTGCTTCAATTATCTAATTTTGGTTATAGTAGCTCGTTTAGATCTTAAATTGAAACAGTCTTTAAGATAGTGGTATATACATTTTCATAACGTAATCATTTCATATGATTTTCATATACTTATGAAGACCAATGTATATATATTAAGAGATCTTAAGATAAATTTTGATTTTATCTTTATAAGTGGATGACATTTAATTGCTTATAATGATTATGAGTTTGTCAAGAAAATCAAAGATTGGTTATCATCTGAATTTGAGATTAAAGATATGGGTGAAACTACAAACATTCTTGGAGTTAAGATTTTAAAAGATTGTTCAAAGAGATTATTGTCACTTTCTAAAGTGGTTTATATTTAAACGATTATGTATGCAAGATTACAAATCAATAGATAATTCAATTTCTAAATTATAAGGTCTTAGAAAGAAAATTTCCCTATTTACATCATAAAAAAGGGAACAAATAAAGAACATTCCCTATTCTCGAGTAGTTCGAAGTCTTATGTATGTCTTGATATGTACAAAGCCATATATTTGTTACATTGTTAGGATTGTGAGCAGATATAAATCAAATCTAGGATAGGCATACTGGAAAGTAGTAAAGAGAATATTGAGGTATCTAAAGGCAACATTGATTATGTATTGCTTTATCAAGACAACGACCTATGTATATAAGGTTATATAGATGTAGATTAGGAAGGAAATTTAGATGAAAGTAAATCTACCTCTGGATTTGTTTTTTACTTAATAATGATGTTATATCATGAAAAGGAAGAAACAACCATGTCTTGCTTTATCCATATGGAATCTAAATTTATAAAATTTTCAATAGAAGTATAAGAATCCATGTGGCTTAGATGATTCTTGGTTAATTTAGGGATCACTCAAAATGAGTCTGATCCAATAATAATTAACTATAACTGTCAAATGGCAATTGCTTATACAAAGGATTAATTTCTAGTTTGGCACTTTGTTTGGGATTAATTTCTGGTTGAGCTGGAAATTTTTCAAAACTTTGTGCCTCCAACTGATTGATGGTTGTTGTCATTTGACTCTCAATTGATTTTCAAGATTTTGAATACTAGCTTGAGTATCTCGCTAAAATGTCATGGTGTTAGTGACCAAAGATTTAACTATATCTTCCAAAGAAGACTTATCTTCAGAATTGGATAACAATTGTTGATGTTGTCTATGTATATATGGTTGCCTAAATTGCTAGAAATTTGCAGTAGCTTCATGTCCTTAAAAGTTCCCATAATGCAAATTTGGATGGTCGCACCAACCCAGATTGTAGGTTTTGCAGAATGGGTCATATTTTCTTTGATTTTGTCCAGCAAACCCTCCCATGGCATTGACTTGTTCTACACTTTCTTCCTATAAAACTAGACATGCGTTAGTGGAGTAACCTAACATCAAACATATTCCACATACCTTTGCTTCTTCTTTCTTTGTAACTACAAGTTGCCGCACCAAAGATGTAAGATCATCTAATCTTTTCTCCGATTTTGTTACATTCACCTCTTTTACGTGTTTTGAACTATGGACAGAACATATCCCGAATTGTTGTGTATTAGAAGCCATATTCGTTATTAAATCTCTTGTAACTGTCGGTGTTTTGTCAACCAAAGCTCCACCACTTACAGCATTGATCATACTCCTATTCGTAAGCAAAAAACCTTCATAGAAGTATTGAATCAACAATTGATCATTTATTTAATGATGGGGACAACTAGTACAAAGCTTCTTGAATCTTTCCCAATATTCGTATAGTATCTCCCCTATGTGTTGTCGAATGCTACAAATTTCTTTTCTAATATTGGCAACTCTTGATGCTAGAAAATATTTTTCAAAGAAGAGTTTCTTCATTTTAGCCCATGTTTGCACAATTTCACCTGCAGGGTAGTACAACCAATCTTGAGCATCATCTTTGAGAGAAAATGGGAAGGCTCTTAGTTTGATTTGCTCCTTAATCACATTCGTTGGCTTCATACCCATACAAACTACATCAAATTCCTTCAAATGCTTGTAAGGATCCTTTCCCAATAGACCTTGAAAATTTGGTAATAAATGTTAGCCCAGACTTCAGTTCAAAAGTGTTGTTGTCCCCCAAATTCGGAAAATTGATGCAATGGGGTTGTTGAGCATTCGTAGAGGGAGTTAGTTCATGAAGAGTGTGACTGGTAGCCATTCTTTCTTTCTTCTACACTTTTTGTCTCTGTTTTGTTTGCTTCTATGACCTCTTGGTTGTCTTTTCTATCTCTGAATCAAATAACAATTGAGTTGTCTTGTCTACTCGTGTAACAACATATACCGTCAAGAATTTCCCGACAATGGTGTCAATATTTGGTAATGTTATCGTCTGCAACTAAATATAAAAAGAAACTAACTTCCTACAATACAAATTAATGTGGTAGTGGAAAGCAGGGATCGTATCCACGAGAAATTTATTGGTAAATATTATACGAGTTAAAAACTAAAACAAATTGGGGGTTGAATTAATGTGATTTAAAGAAATTAAAGATGACAAAATTTTAAAATAAACGAAAATATTCAGATCTGAAAAATTAATAATGAACCTTGGTTTTGGGTCACCTACGTTATTAAACTAATATGGATCATCGATATAAAATTAAATCCATTAACAAATACGCATTGGGTTATGTTCTCTCTTAAGATTAAATGAATGAAACATGTATTCTAATCACTTTTATCAACCAACAACTTAGATACAATCTTCAGTTTGATTGATTAATAACTTTAAAACCAAGAGAACCGATTGAGCAAGACAATACACATACGATATGTATCTAATCTAAATAAGTATCTTTCTTAGAATTTCTAATCCCTAACGTAAAGATGGTAATCCTAATTACCACTTTAGATTAGCAAAATTGAACGTCAAATCCTACTAATCTAGCTGTAAATTAAATCAATCAATTGCTAGTTATGCATCTTAGATATCAATCAATTCAACCATAAAAAACAATACAGAAGACATTTAATATTCATCAATGAAATAAACTTTATTAAGAAAATCTCTCAGATACTAGATGATATCGTAGTTCCTTTCAACTAAGAAGGAGAATTTAGTTACTCATAACAAAGATAAAACCCAACAAAAGAATAGCAGAATATATAGTCTCCATATCTGCACTTTTCTAAAAATATGAAAATTCTAGCCCAAAACCAAAAAATAAAGAAGAGGAAAAGCATAAAATGATGTATCTAGATGTCCTCCTCTTCCCTCTTATCATTATCTTTATCAAATACACTTCCCACATAATCAGACATCAAATTCCCACCTAAAAGATAACAACATGATTCCCTAAATAATAAAAATCCTAAGTGTATTGAATCTATATTCAAATCAGATGTTGCAGATAAATTTTCCCTTTGCACATGCCTAGTCTTAATCAAAAACTTTTCTATTAGATGAGATTTCGAATTGTCTTTGCTTTCTTGGCATCTTTTTGATTCAAATTCATCTCCTATGTGTTGAAAACATCGAGAATAATTAAGAAACAAGTTCATTAATTTTAAATAAAATTTTCAATATATTAAAAAGATTTATATCCAAAATTAACATAAAAATAACAACTTATCAGTTGGCTTTCAATGGTAAGATATCACTATTGTATCTTCCACCATTATTTCATTTTCCCCCCAACCTTAAGATTGGAATGACCTCATGTAATTCTTTATCCAACTATATGCTCACACACATTTACAAATTGGCTTGCTTGTGAAACTTGTAATCGTGCTCAATCTTTTGGTACACTAATATTTTAGGGGAACACTGTGAAGGTTCACCTATACTAACATATTTTCTAGTCTCTAATTCTCTAGCAACCTTGGTTTCCAAACTTATAAAAAAATGGGTTGACATATTATATGTTAGGGACCAACCTCAACCACACCTCTTGTTTCACTTTCAGTAGAGAACATGAACAAAATGATGTTATCCTCGGATAATAAAACTTCTAATAGCCTCTGTCCTCTCCACTACCTTAAAGCCTAATTATTTATGGATGAGAGAGGAGGGTATCTCCCTACTAAGAATCTCATTAACATAGCATTCCAGCTTCTTGTACCATCTTTCAGGGCACCTAAGCCTAGTGAAACTATTCTTATACCCTTGATAGGGGCGAGGGGGCAAAATTTTAGCTCATTGCCACTAATCTCTCCTACAACTTGTTTCCAAGTAAATTTGGTGTAGGTATCTAATTTCTTCTCTCTTTTTTAATGATTCACTTTGGTTCTTCCGGATTCTGGCGGAATTGTACGTTGTCGTTTGGATCCATGAAGTTGGCTGCTTTCTGTAGAAACTTCGACGTAAAGATCCCTGCAAAACAAAGAAGGCACGTCGGGGGTTGTGTCCCGATTAGCCCCTCCGATGCTCAAGTCAATCTTTTTTGGTGAAGGTGAGATTGTCGTATGCAGAGAGAATTAGGTTATGATTGCGTACCTCAGTTATGGCAAAGTTGTACCTTATATACGAAGTAATAACTAGGTTTAAGTCTTTATGTGTTTGCATGGGAGTCTTTCACCTACGGATGGGCCAAGGAGGGCGTGAGCTGGACCTAGGATTGGCATAGCCAATAGGTATAAGACTGATCTTTGAAGATTGGATCGATCGGCCCACACATCGTTAAGACTGGGTTCGGACCTAGTGCAACCGACCCGACCATAAGCCCCCCTACTCCTCGAGTCTGAGCAAAGAGAAGGGTCGAAGGAGTATGCGTGAGTCTTGTAGTTCGTCCGTGAGATAGTTCGGGGTAGGCCTGATCGGTCGAATATTGACATTGTAGCTCGACCATGGGACAGCTTGGGTAGGTCCGATCGGTCGAGTATTGGCATTGTAGCTCAACCATGGGACAGCTCGGATAGGTCCGATCGATCGGATGTCGATCGATTGCGTGTTGTTTCGATCGGGAGCAGTCGATCGAGTGCTCAATTGATTGGCATCGGTATTTTTTGCGTGATAGCTCGCGCTAAAGCAGGTCGGGTGGTCATCATTGGCGAGCGCGTGAAAGTACTTGAAGCATTTATTGTTTGACGACGCGTGCCCTCTGACGGCCTTTCAAAATCTGGAACGTATCGTCCTTGTAACCGTTGTATAGCTGTCCCGTACGTCCTTTCAACTGTCGCGCCACTCCGGATTTCGAACAACCCTAATTCCTCTTGGCTCGGATTATGCCGCGTGTCCAAGCATAGCTCGAATTTTCTCCACGCGTCGCGTTTTGACTGGCTCGTATTTTGAATGTTTCCTTATAAATGTTCAGGATCGACAAACTGTTTGGTTTTCTTTACGCTTGTTTCGTTCTTGCTTCCACTTTGCTTTCATTTGCTCTTTCTTACTCTCAGTTCCCGGAAATTTCCTTCAGCCATCGTTCGATTTTCCCTTGTCCATTCACTAAATAGGTACGCCCCTTTTCTTCATCTCCTCCTCTAAAGTTTTTCTTTTCAAAAGTTCTCTTCTTGGTAAGCATGTCGACGGCCAGTTCTAGGAATATGGTAGAAGGTGTTGAAGAAATATCAATGAGAGAAAGGAAGGATGGGTTGGTTGTGGAGGCGCCGCCAAGGAATCCATCAACAATGACCGTGGGGGAGTTGAATCGGTCAGTACTTAGATATAGCATCCCTCGTCACAGGGTCCCCTTACTGTACGGGGAACGAGCGAATCCACAGCAACTCGAGTGGATATTTTGCCGTTTCCGATAGTTTTTTCTCCGTTGGTGGCATGAGGCTTCCGTACGCCCCAATCGTCGACGAGGTGTGCACGGCCTATCAGCTGATGCCGAGCCAAATTCCTCCGAATAGCTGGAGGTTTGTTAATGGTCTGGCGTTGCTGTGCCATCAATTCGGTCATCCGCCCTCTATTGGCATTTTGCGTCACTTTTTGAGGTTGAGCCAGAGTCCCGGTACAGCTTCGAAAGTCTCTTCTTGGCGGACAAAGTTCTTCTTCGTGAAAGCCCCAGGATCTTCCTGCGAGTCTTACCCGTGGAGGTATCCCTTAGCCGAGTAGTGGAATGACACGTGGAACGTGTCTCTTAGTAGGGAGGAGTGGAGAGTGATCGGTCGCATAAAGGAGCTCGGCCGATACAATTTTTCTAGACTAATACGGGCCTATTCCGGGGGGTCTCGGCTAATTCTTTTCTTATCGAGCCCCCGCCACAAATTAGCGGGCTAGGAGAGGAAACCGTCCCGTCTGGTTGAGCCATCGTGGTCGAATTTCTTACGGCATTTTTTATTGTTGGTTTGTTTTTCTGAATTGTTTTGTTGCTGTGCAGCCATGGTCAGGATAGAGGATTATGTCGTGCCCGCCGCTCCCCCGAAATCCAAAGAGCGGGCCGCAGGGAAGAAGAAGAGGAAAGAGGTGGAGACTGGTGAGGGCTCCGCTCCGCTGGTGGAGGTATGCCATTCTGCAGTGTCGCCGGTCCCTCTGCCTGCAGAAGATCTTCCTTCTGCAGCGGCGTCATTGCTGATCGTGCCAGCTAGCACGGGCCGAGCGGTCTTGGTCGAGAAGGAAGTGGAGCCTCCTCTTAAGAGGAAGAGACTGATCCGACTCAGTGATGTCCCGTCCAGCCCGTCTGGTCGAGGCGGGAAAGAAAAAGAGAAGAAGGGCAAAGGGAAAAGGCGAGCAACTAACGCCGAGCAAAGGGAGTCGCCTTGCCGCCAAGAGCGCCTCGATCGAGGACCTCAAGTGTCCGCTATATTGTCGACGGATTACTCCCGGTGGATGAGAAAATCATGGAAGAGAAGAGTAATGTGGAGCTGGGTCTTCACTCATTTCATAAGCGGCATACTGAATCTTGGTGATGTCCGTTGCGGTGGTGCGGCGTCTAGAGGCTCGACCAGAAGTCCAGAACCTTCATGGCAGTGAAGGCTTTGAAGGGCGAGCTTTGGAGGTGAAGGAAGGAAGAGACCTTCTTCGGGCTCAGAACTCTTCTTTAGAGGAGGAGAAGAAATCTCGGGAGGAAGCGATGAGTGCTTTGGAGGCTCAACTTGCTACGGGGGAGGAGGAGAAGATCGAGGCGATAATAGCGAAAGGCGAGCTGGTCAAGGTGTGTGGTCTTAGAAGAAAGTGGAGTCTGAGAGGAAGCAAGAAAAGTTCCTCCAAGGCTGTCATGCGCGGTGGAGGACAAGCGGGACCGAGGATGTGTTGAGGAAGTTGCGATGCTCGTGAAGGGCAAAGAATCGAGGCGATCAAGCGGTGGAAGAGAAAAATCTGAATAAAATGCCTAGAGCTCGCTGCGACGTAACCCTTTCGGTCTGAAAAGGTGCCATGAGGTTCACTTTCGATGGGTGGAGCGCCTTCATTTGAAGATTATGCCGAGCCGCCGCTTCGCTCTCGACCTTTCGTTGGAGGAATCAAGGAGAGGCCATGGGGAGCGGACCGTTTTCCAGATGAAGAGCTGGACCTTAGTTCTGAAGAGGAAGAGCTTCCTCATGAGGATATTCCTCCAGCTGCTACCTTAGACCTGCTCCGCCCGCCTGATCGCCCGCGACTTCGAGACTTCCCTCAAGGCCCGCCACTTCAAGCTTCTCCTTCTGCTGAATTTTAGAGCTCACATGGTCGGGCTTGTGGCCAGGGCGAATTCAAAGGAATGAAATCTTTATTTTTGTCCTTCATTTTTTTTGAAAAGATCTTGTCTTTATGTTCTTTATTTTCGATGTGTAGTGGGATTTGATGAAGTTGCTCTTGGTCGACCGGCATCGAGGTCGACTTATAGTCGAGGCCAAGCGACGGTCCCAAGGATCTCGTCTTGGCAACCGATCGACCGTAGTCGATCTATGTCGAGGCCGAGCGATGGTCCCAAGGATCTTGTCTTGGCGATCGATCGACCGTAGTCGATCTCTGTCGAGGCCGAGCAATGGACCCAAGGATCTTGTCTTGGGGACCGATCGACCGTAGTCGATCTATGTCGAGGCCGAGCGATGGTCTCAAGGATCTTGTCTTGGCGACCGATCGACCGTAGTCGATCTATGCCGAGGCCGAGCGATGGTCCCAAGGATCTTGTCTTGGCGATCGATCGACCGTAGTCGATCTATGCTGAGGCCGAGCGATGGTCCCAAGGATCTTGTCTTGGCGATCGATCGACCGTAGTCGATCTATGTCGAGGCCGAGCGATGGTCCCAAGGATCTTGTCTTGGCGACCGATCGACCGTAGTCAATGGGATTTTCTACTCTGCCAATTTTAATAGAATTCGTTCTTGCCGAGAAATCGAAAACCCTTTATTGATGATAATGAGGCGCGGCGTTAAAAACTCGTCTGGCAGGACGGGAAAAGGTACCCAGGTTTTGTACAAAACGATATTTAACAAACATTAACTAAAATAAAACTTATCTCTTGGTAGAACGCCTTGAGTTTGAGAGTTCCATACTTGGTAGAATTTTCCCATTCGCATCGCGTAGGATGTAAGAGCCATATCCAGCTTGCTTGATAACCTGGTAGGGTCCTTCCCACGCCTGTCCGAGCTTTCCAAGGTGTTTCCCAGCTCTTCGACCTTTCGTAACACGTACCCACCGACCTTTACGTCGCTCGACTTTACTCTTCTGTTGTAGAACTTGCCGTCTTTCGACGGCTTCAACGAGCGAACGCCCTATCCTCGTCTTCACCGAAAGCACGAGCTCGGCTCGACGGCTTCATTATTCCGCTCTTCAGAAGTTCGACACCCTTTGGTTGTGCAAAACCACTTTTACGGAGACTAAGGCTTCGCCCTAAAGGTCATCTGAATGTTGTTTCCCTGTGGCTCAAATCGGTGTGGTCCTATATGCCCACAACATTCAAGCTCTTCCACCCAAGTCTTTCGTCCGTCTGGCCCTTCAAGAGCACTCATTATCTTTTGTTTGTGTTTTCGCGAGACCGTTGCTTTGAGGGTGGCTATCGAGGTCAATCTGTAGCCTTATCTTTTGTCGGTCGCAAAATCTCGAACTTATCGTTATCGAACTGTCGATCGTTGTCCGCAATGACCACTATAGGCATCCGAAGCGAGTTAGTATATTTTTTGTTACTTAAACTTTCCACCTTACGGTCAGAATCAGTAGCGATCGCTTCGCTCGCCCATTTGGTGAAGTATCCACCGCCACTATCGAAACTTCTTCGTCCGGGACCGAGAGGAAGGGCCCCAGATATCCATTCCCATCGAGCGAAAGGAATAAGATGACTCACAATTTTCATCCTATCGGTCGGTTGGTGAGACAGCAATCTTGTTTCTCCGGCAGCCCCACATCGGTCGACTTTCTCTGGCGTCTTTCCTCATCATCGGCAAGAATATCCTGTCTCGATCGACTTATGGGGTGACATTACGCCTCTACGTGGTTGCCACACATCCCTTCGTGGACTTGGTCATCGCTTGTTCGCCTCTTCTTCGTTTAAGCATCGCGAGAGTGGCGATCATAAGATCGCTTAGACAGGCATCATTCATGATCGTGTATTCACCGCTTTATTCTCAATTTCTTGGCCTCGAGGTTTCTTGCGGTTGTGTTCCTCTAGAGATACCGTCTAATCGGTTCCATCCAACTCGATCGATCGGTATTTACCTCAAGCACTTCCTTGGCTTTTTGAATGCTAGGGCGATCTAGTCGTTCGACTAGAATGTTGTTTTTGGCGTCACGATCGGAGGCCATTTTGAGAGGGCATCGCTTTGGCATTCTGAGCTCGTTCATCCTGGCGATCGAGTCTTGCTCAAATTACTTAGCTCCGCTTTACTAGCTCCAGTACCGATCATGTTGTTCCTCTGCTTCATAACGCCTGGTGACTTGGCGACCACCACTGGCTATCGCTATATATCTTTAGGTGCTTTACCTCCATTTCCTTAGCTAGTTGGAGGCGGCTATCGAGCCTCATATTACCTCGTTATTGGAGGCCTTGAATTCTAGCAGAAGGCGTATTCCACCTTCTCTTCGTATGCGGGTCGATTAATACCCTCTGCTCCGCGATCCTTGGCGTTAGACGACCCATCA